>VZRS01006701.1:178602-327452 GCA_013398055.1 Ifrita kowaldi
TCACCATCTACGTCCCCAGCATCACCTGCATCCCCACCATCATCTGCATCCCACCATCACCTGCACTCCCACCATCATCTGCACTCCCTTCCTTCCCTGAGTTTTTCTGGGGCTTTACCCTTGGGCACTGACCTTGCCACAGGTATCCTGAATGTCCCTATGGAGCTACAGTGAGAAGGAATTCACACCCCCTCAGTCTGATCCTTGTGGACTCTGCCTCCACCCCGTCCACCCTCCCCATTACCCTCATCATTGTTATCTTTCCTCAGAGGACACAGTGGAAAGAAAAGTCCCAGAAATCTGGAGGAAGACTGGGGAGAAGAAGTGAAATGCAAGTGGAAAGCTGCACATTCCTGGCTCTCCATAGCCATTCGAAACAGCCCACACCTTGGCAAAAACCAGGCCCTTTCCCTGCAAACAAAGTCAGGAACACCAAGGATGAACTCCTGTAGCTGTTGGCTGTGCAAGCTACAAATGCCCAGTGAAAATTTACATGAGGGTCTCACCAAGCACTTTCCAGATTTAAAGACATTTATGTCCTTTGCTGACTCTGGAGTTATTTAATCATTATTAATCATTATTATTTAATCAGTTGGAACTGCAAACACCATGAAAACATAAATTTTTCTACCTAAATGAAATGAAACATTTCCCAGGACCACTTCTGCTGAGGTCTGAAGATGCAGTGCCCTCCTAGTCTAGTGAGCCCTGCTGAGAACCAAGGCATATTAGCTCAGGTAATGGCATTTGATTGCACTTGGAAACCTATAAATTCTTTTTTTTAGAGTAGCTCAGGTGTCCAGGCATGGCACTCACAGCATTCACACTCACATGCTTCTCTTTAAAACATTATCACAGTTACCTGTGCCAAAATACACAGAATAAAACCCCTCTTACCACAACCAAGTAGCTCTCAAACACCACGTGAATAGTCACTTGCATCCAACAGAGTGAGAACTAATAATATTATTATAACAAGAAAATTTTCTGGCTCACCTTTCAACAGGGTCCCTCAGCATGATGATAAGTTTGGCATTTGGCTGGAAGGCATGGATAAAATCCTGGATTAGGAAGGGAGGTTCTCCTTCAGTACTGTTGTCATAGAAGAAAATCCAAGCGTTGTTGTCCCACATGGTCGAGGCACTGGCCTCCCCTGGAAATGAGAAGCATCTCTGCTGGTAACTCATTCCATTCTTCATGTTGGAGTGGAAATTGGCTGAATTTTAAATTGCTATGGACAGATCAAAATTGACTCCACGAATTTCAACACACCTTAGCTCTTGCAAATTGACCTGGCTAAAGCTCCCAGAGCTGCAGCAATCCCAGTGCCCTGTGCCTTTGGGAAGGCAGGGATGGTTAAGGCAGGTTTTGTGCCAATATTCCACCTGAAATATTGCTGTCCCTAACCACACTGCTTCCTGCTGGTGGTTAACACGTGCAAACAGATTGGAGCTGGAATGGACTGCTCAGGGTTTTATCACATTCTCCAGTGAGGAATCAAGGAATCACAGAATGATCTGGGCTGGAAGGAACATGAATGATCATCTTGTTGCCACCCTTGCCATGGGCAGGGACACCTTCCACTAGGCCAGGCTCCTCCAAGCTCCGTCCAACCTGGCCTTGAGGAGGCAGGAGTTTGTCCCTGCTGAAGCCTTGCAGGGCTCTTTGTAGCACCCACGGGTCAGCCTTGATGCTCCCAATCTCAGAGGAGCAGCTTGCTAACAAACTGCACAATTTCCCACAGAAAAGTGTGGAAACCACCACCCCTGCTGATCAACAGTGTGGAAAACATAATCAGGAGAATCAGTGAGAACATAAGAAATATTTAAAAAGCAGCTGAATCGTGTCATTGAAGATTGAAATATTTTTTTTTGTAATTATTCATGCAGAAGAAGTCAAGTATTTACTAACAGATAAAGGGTTTACAGAATAAATAGCACACTTTGGTAAAATACCAGATTCTGGTGTCTTTCGTGACTGAAGAAGCTCACTCTGAATGCAATGCTACAGGGAGAAATATAATCAGCAAAAATCTCTGCCAGAGTGAGTATATGATGGTTCAGCTGCTAAATAAATGATCTGATATGATGTTTTGAATTTTGTAACTTTCTCTGTCTTTTTAAGTAATACTGGCATTTATGTGGCACAGAACTGTTTAATAAAACATATACAGAAGCTTTTTGGGGACTTACACTCTCTGACAGTCTAATGAAAGCTAATTCTTGCTAATGAGGTTTTTCAAATCAAAGGGAAGGAGATTTAAAAAATAATAATGTTACAGGCTTATAGACTTGTACATTATTTCCCTATTTTTTCTTCTTTCCTCTTGTGGGAAAGTCCAATAAAGATTTAAAAAGGCGGACAAAACACAACATGAGAAAGGTACTGGCTCCAAACTTCAGCTGAACATAATGTGATTCATTAATAAAGTCTGGGAGTTGTTAGAAAACACATTAATCTTCTGTCACGTTCATTTTGCCTCTTTTCAGGAGGAGGAGATCAGGTCCATTGGCTATAGCTGGGTGTCCACAACAGCTCCGCTCTTCCATTCTAAATTAATTAGCCAAAGCACTGCCTAATCACCAGCAGGCTTTGACTTGTCAATTAAAACTCAATTAGCCCAGCTCCCACGCTGGGTGAGGCAGAAACACAAAGGATTAAACAGAGGCCAGGAGCTGAGACAGCCCTGCCACAGAAACCTCTGAGGGGAAATGCAAAGGGCTACGAGCTCTTGCAGGCAGGGATTTGCAGGAGAGGGCACTCCAGGGATGGGAGCGACCTTGGGAAGTCACTGCTCCATCTCCCTGGCAGGCACAGCTGGGCTGAGACAGCTCCCTCAGAAATGTTTGCCTAAATCATGCCAAGGTAATTAAAGTCTGTGACCTCACCGAGCCACCTATTCCTCTCTGGACTAGACATGATCACCCTTCACAGTTCTCTGCTCTGTTCCCTGATCACATCTGATGTTCTGTTGGATTTATCCCAATTAGAGTGGTCAAACCTGCAAACACCTCCCTGCACTTCTGCAAGGTGAGCTACAAAAAAAATCGGTGCATTTACACATAAGTGGGTGGATTGTCTTAACATCAGAGCCCACATTCCACAGAAATTGTGACAGCTGGATCAGCTGCCACCACCCGAAATCTGCAGGCAGGACCCAAGCTGGGGAAAATCCCAGAATCATAAAGGTTGGAAAAGACCTCCAAGATTGTCAAGTCCAACCCAAGATCACAGGCACACAACCAAATCAAGCTAAAGCATTAACAGGGCTCAAGGTGCTGCTCCAGTGCAGTCAGCCCAGCATAACCTGGGGTCAAGAGGGTAAATCTTCCCACAAGGTGACTGTCACAAATTTAATGAGGGGGAAAAATATATATATATATGTAAAAAAAATAATAATCATTCTGGTCCCTGCTGATTTTTATAATTTTAATTTCCTGAAGCAGCCAAACCAAAATATTCCTGACAATTTGACAGTGTTTGGTTTTGTTTTATAATACAGATTTAATACCTGCAAAGAGAACAAGCCATACTAAACATGAGATAAATTAATCACCAACAATTAATTATGTTTAATTACTCCAGTGCAACCAAATTGGGGTTTTTCCATATGGACTTAAAGAACATATGAATTATTAAGTTGCCTAAAGAATGGACATATAGCCTCCTTATTTGGTCATTAATGGATTAACATCATATTGTGTTTTCCCAAGTCATTCCTCTGAATTTGTCATATTAATGATCCCACATAAACAAGTCCTGCTCAGAATGCCTCAGGCTAGTTCAGCCCTGTCCTCTCTGGTTCATCTCTAAGCAGATGTTGGGGTTGTTTTTCTTTTGGAAAATGCAGTTATTACCCACTAGGTTTAATATCCAAAGAAGCTTAACTTTTCAAAATGATATAACATGATGAACTACTGAAATATTTACAGTTTTAATTTGATTTTTCTGTGCAGTCATCTGAAATAAGACAGGGAAGATTACGAGCAAGCCTGATATTCATACAGATTCCTTTTAGGCTAGATGGCTTTGTTTTGTTTTTTACCAAGGTCATAAAGGACTGCCTTAATGAGCATAATCATTCAAGACTTTTCCTGTAAACTTAATAAGAAAACCCAGCAGAACCTTAATGAAACAAGAAATGAGACCACAGGAAAAAGAAACACAAAGTGAACTCTACAAAAAGCTGCAACAGGAGGTAAGTTATCAAAGATGTACGTTGCCAATTAGATTAGTGAATTTAATTAGTATAAGCACTTCACCCATGAAAGGACAGGAGATATTATTGTAAGTAGCAGGCAAATCTGCAGATGTCCTTGGTGGCAACATTTCTTAAGAGCCCCATCTTGCAAATGCTGCTCAGTGTTGCAGATGTTCAATAAAATGAAGGATGGATACAAACAGGGGCTGGGGAAGTACTAAACAAACGTGACTCAGCCAAGGCTCTGGTTTAACCAAGCTAAGGCTTCATCACCATCTCATCCAGCCAGCAACAGGTTAAAAATTTTGGTTATAATGAGACCAAACCCCCGTTAATTCTGAGGGCAGGCAGCAAAAATCTTGTCTCTGTTTTCTGTAGAATTGTGACTTCAAGTGTCCTTGAAAAGTCTCTTTTTGACAGGGAACTGTCACTTGCAGAACTACTTTTTGCATGGAATGTGTCTGGTTTCCCTGGGAAATTCTGAGGTGACAGAGTAAGGCTTGTAAAGCTCCCATCCCCTCCGTTTTCTGGTTTTAGCAGATGGCAAAAGCAGAATTTAGAAGTGTGTGATGTTCCTCATGGGCACTGTAAACCGGTACAGCACGGACCAGAGTGGATGAGCCCAATGGATTGACCACTGTGTGCCATGGAAAGCAGTCCAGGGATCCCTCCCTAGAGCCCAGTGCTAACCATGGACTTCCATAAAGTACAATAAAACAGCACTTCTAGACCATTTTTAGCGGTAATTAAGTAATTTAATTTTAATACCCACTCATTATATTAACATCTTTTGTTGGAGCTTGAGAAGAGCCACTGGGAGCTTTCCCTGTGGTGTGTCCCACCAGCTCCAGGATTTTTGCAGCACTCTGTGTGTGTCATAACACCACGGTTTTGTGTTATCCCAGACACACTGCTCCAGCATTTGGAACTGAAGCCACAATCCCAGCACTACAGGCAATCCCCTAATTGTACCTAAAGTGGATGTGGCACGTGGGGGCGGGGTGAGGGGTGACCTTGGAAGTGCTGTGGGGCAGTGGATGGACTTGATGATCTTAGAGGGTTTTTCCAACCTAAATGATTCTATGAAAACAAAAGGCAAACTGTGCTTGAAGGAGTCGCCAAGGTCATTCTCATTCGTGGAAAAAAAAGCCCCACATTAATTAAATGCTGATGTTCCTCTGATATACAGCACTTGCTCGGGAATTTTCTAAAGATAATCACAGCTTCTTAACAAAGCAGGGAACCACCCTCCGGGGAAAGCAAGCCAAGAGCTTCCAGGCACAGCAGAGAAAAGCAACGTCAGGGGCTCTGTGCTGAGAACCAGTCACAGAATCCCCCTCTGGTGCCTGAGCTCTGAGTGCTGCCCGTGTGGAGCTACAGGGACGTTTCGGGGCTGTGTTTGCCCTACCGATGATGATGTTGTTCCTCTTGCCACGCTCCTTCCCCGCGTCGCTCTGCAGCACGCTCTGGATCTGATGCGCTGCCAAGTCGAAGAGATCCAGGTAATCTTCCACCGGGTAGCGGTCGTGAAATCCATCCCTCAGCCGGATGATTCCTGAAAAAAGCAGCAAAAAGAGGGAATTAAAAACAGCAATTACAATAACAACAGGGCAAGGCTAACCACTGGTGCAAACCAAGGTGGTTTTGGAGATGTGGCTGGCCCCGAGCCAGGCAACATCAGCACGAGATCAGACAGACGAAGTGCAACCCTCAGATAAAAGTGCCAATATTGAAGTGGCTGAGATGTGAGATCTGAGATAGTGAATGATTACCCCATAAATTCACAGAGATAGGAAATATTTTAAGCGCTCTGTTTTGTAGTCCCTGCATGAATGAGCTTGGATTTATTTTCTTCTAAATTTAGCTTTTGGAAGGAACGTAGAAGATAAGATTCTACTTCCATTTGCACCCATGTAAATTGCAGTAATATTGGACTCCCACTAGATTTGCTGTTTTGAGATTGAGCACAGGCTCTGATGCCAAATATGCAAATCAACACACACTGGGAAATCATTCATGGGTTTTTTCCTTTCACAGGTATGCAAATAAAGCTCCACGGTAGTATCTCATTTTTCTCCTCTCCTTCCCTCCACTCCAGGGTGAGCTCAGTATCACCTTCCCCCTGCATTTCTCAGCATCTTGAGCTGCATCCTGTGATTTTTATACTCCTTTTCCCACTCCTGTTTCCAAATCTAGTCTCACTTCTCCATTTGCTGTGCATGCTCCCCACACAGGACTTCTCAGCTCTCCCTTTCTCGTTCCCCACAAGGCCAATAATTATCAATTATGTGAGAGGAAAGCTCAGCAAGGGAGTTCTTTTGTCCATTGCCTCTGATTTTCCCCTTTAGGAAAGCGAGATTTAATGAGGGTAGAAGAAAGTTCAACAGTGTATTTTGACTTGTTTTGAGGGGGAAAAAAAGTGCAAGCGTGGTGCTACAGACAGCCTTGGTTTGTTGCCACTCCACTCCTGGGAACAGCAACAGTGGCAAGGAGCCAGGAAAGAGAGACAGTCAAGCTGAGGCAAAGTCCTGTGGAGCATCAGCCATCCCAGCAGAAGGGGAAAGGAGTGATTTGCGAAATGGGGCCTCCCCAGAGGGCTGTTTAACCTCAGCTGAAATTAGTCAGTCTCATAAAAATCCACTGAATCAGAGGATGCCGTTGAACAAAGAGACTTTTTTGTCCAGCTTAAGTGTTAGAAACCTAACCAAGTTAATAGCCAGGAGCATAGGAGTCATAGCCACTCGCTGCCTGTCTCAGTTTCACTTGTGAGTGTATTTGTCACATTCTCTGTTTTTCTTTTTTTAATTTTAAATAGTAACCATTAGGTAATGCACTTTTAAGGCAGAATTAAAGGACTGAGCCACCAGGAATAAACTTGATCTTTCAGCAGACAGCTGAGATGATCAGAAGGTCGTCCCTACAGATCCCCCTCCTGCGAGACCACGAGCTCTGCAATCTTTCCTCATTCTCCAGCTCTACAAAACAACTTCAAAAAAACTGAATTATGCAAAGAATGTTCTCTTCAAGGATCAGCACTTGGTCCCCAGTGGCTGACCACAAGACTGTGCAAGTGGAGGGTTTGTGAATGCCAGCACAGAGACAGGAATTCACCCTTGTTCTCAAGTTAGATGCACTCCAGCCTGATTTTTTGCATTCTTCTGCCTGTTTGGTAGGTCAGGTTCAGAGCTTTAGGGAGCCCAGTCTTGCTGAAGTGAGGCTGGCTGCATTACCTCCTCCAACACTAATTCCAAACATTTATGTTGAGGTTAATGTAAGTGGAGGGAACTATTTGGTGAAAAACATTTTAGCTTAATGTATCAATTGGGTTCAGACTTTGCTGCCAACTCTCCCACGGAACACAAAATCCTCCACAGATTTTGCTGCCAGTCCCTTGTTTTCATCACTCTATCTGAACATGAGAAAAAGTTGCGGCTGCCCCATCCCTGCAAGTGTCCAAGGACAAGTTGGACGGGGCTTGGAGCAACCTGGGATAGGGGAAGGTGTCCCTGCCCATGGCAGGTAGAACAAAATGATTAAGATCCCTCCCAACCCAAACCATTCCACATTTTGTCTTCAGTCAGCTGCTGACTGTGATGAACGAGTCCCTTTTCATGGGTCTTCAAGGGACACCACTGTGCCTCTCTTCTTTGACTTGGTTTCACTCCTCAATTCACACCGGCGCCTCCAGTGTTTCTTAAATCAGATGAAATTATCTCAAAAGCAAAGCTGTATTTTCATCACATTGCTTTAAATCTTAGATCACAAAAAAGGATTTAGAAAATGTCTAAAATATTTATTTTGGCAATGTTCTAATGGCATTTGCAAAGGAAGAAAATTGAAAATTTAACAGCAAAATCATGAAATCCCATCTCTGTGGCCAAGAGCGCCTCACCAAGCAGCGAGGAACAAAATCCTGTCTGCAGGAGCTCAAAAGTTCTTCTGGGATCCAGGGCATGGGAAAACAAGATGGAAATGACAGGACTGCACGGAGGAGAAATGAGGAATTTGAGGTATGATCTCAAAATAAAGAACAGAAGCAGCCCTGCAGGTGTCCCAATGCCTCAGAAAGTCTCCTGCCTTGCCTTTAGCCACAGCAATTCATTACTTTCCCATTCCAAGGAAGCTTAGAAAGGCACCAAAAGAAAGTAGTGATCAAAGTCCTCATCTACCCCCCAGTGCCAGGTCTGTCCCGTTCCAATGGCTGTGTCTCCATAAAGCAACAGCAAATGAGAAGCAGAAATTAAGATGTCACTAAAATAACCAGAATCTTCCTCTTGGAACCAGTAAAATCACTGAAAAGTCTTTGATCTTTGATACCAAAGTCATACAAAGGGAGGGGATGCCAGCACTTAACAGCCAGACCCAAGAGTAGGAAAATCCAGTGCCTGGGTGGAAGACAGAAGGCACAGCACTCATCCACATGTAGAGGGGAGCAGTTAGGAAATTAAAATGGGTCTTCTGCAGCTCATCTAATCCCTAACCACAAGACTGGCCTTCCTCAGCATCCAGAGAAGAGAGATTAGAAGGAGAAAAACACTTGAGATGGATGAAATTCTGTGCTCAGCCCCACTGTCCTGAGACTCTTTGGAGGTGCAATCATGAGGGGTGGATGCCTTTTGCTCCAGTTGGCCACAGCCCCAACAATTCAAGCCTGCCTTCAGAGATGGAAACATTGATATCATCCAGGAAAAGTATCCAAATATGTGCAGGGCCCTCAGTGTGAGAGAGATTCCTCACACAGAGCATCTCTACAGTTCAGTGTTGGCCACAGCTGTGACATTAAAGCAGCTCCTGCTACAGTTGTATTTATTGAACCATAAGAACTGAAATTTCAAATAGTGACCCATCATTTATGGATGTGAGAAAGGCTTTACAGAATTTTGCAACATAAATCTATCACTGCTGCTCTTCAACTCCCCCATGACAACCTAATTAGTTTCTCTTCTTGCCTTTACAAATTCTTAAGGTGGGTTTTATCCTCCGTTTTTGTTTTTTCTTAGATTTTCCAAACCACTGCGAATGAACCAAATGAAATGTGCATTTTCTCAAGAGGTTTAACCCAAAACATCATTGAACAAAAGCAGGCTGAGCCTCCACCACCTGCATTTCTCAAAACTATCAGTTCCAGTGGTTTCTAGGTAAGCCAGTACGGAGCAAACCCATTAATTTCATCCCAGACATGTAGAAAATTTTAGCAGAGACAACTTGCCTGGATAGCACAGGACATTTTCACTCACCAAAGCGTTTCCTTGTCCACCAGTGGGGCTCCTTGATGGCCGAGAAGCGAACGTCGGGGTGCAGCCTGAGGCGGTCGTACAGGTCCGTGGTGCCACACTTGGGCTGCCCGATGATGTAGAAGTGTGGGAGGCAGCGCAGGCGGTAGTGTTTGTCCTTGTAGTGGTACAAGTGGTTCCAAAATACCTTCCTGAGGTAATCAAATATGATCCGAAAGCGCTTGGAGTACAGTGCATAGGAGTTGGTTGCGTAAGGATCCGTGGTTGTGTTTCCTTGGTACTCTGCATACCAACAAGGGTTCTTGCTATTTGGAAGGAATTTGTTAGGAATTACTGAAAACATCTGCAACATAAAGAACAACAGTTTCAGTCAAGGCAGCAGGCAATCAACAGTTATACTTTTCTTACTTAGCACGGTGAGAGAACAGAAACACTACCTGGACATATTTACCTACAAATTTGACCCCATTTATTGCTTCTGATGACACCAGAACCATATCCTGTACAACCCATTGGACTGGGAGAGGAGTATTTAGAAATCCTTTTATTTTAAGGCCAGAAAGGGCCTCTATAATCCTCCCAACTCCCCTGCAACCCCAGGAATTGATTTTTAAAGTCAAACACCCAATACTCAAATCAAATTACCTTCCAGTTGTTAACTCTGAAGTACAAGGTTTGCAGTGATTTTCAGGAAGGCACCCTGGCAAGCAGTTATTAGAAAGGCTCTTTTCTTATTTATCATTTCAGGTGACAGGTAAATCTAAGTCACAATGATTTTGCATGAGACAAGGTAAAAATTCAGTAATGTTGTACAGCTATCAGAGGGCTGCCTGATTTTTTGCTTCAGGTGTCAAGACCATTTATAGAACCCATCCATCCTGCCCGTGACTCAGAGGGATGTGATCTACAATAGCAGCTTCTCAGCTGCTGTGAATCAGGAGACTCTAGATGGTGTAAATCACTGTATGAACATCCCAGCAGTTGCACTTTTTTATATCTAGGCAAAGGATTGATCCAAAAGCCTTGTAATAAGGATGTAAGAAGCAGTTTAAGACACGCCCCAGTTCATACTTACATGTGGCTCTTGCTTCCTCAGCTCTTCTAAATCAGGGCGCTGCCTCGTTATAAACTCTATCTTTGAAGTAATGGTGTCAATAATTAATTTAATGCTTGGATAATCCTTTACGTATGAAATATTCATTTTTGAAGGCTGGTAATGGTCTTTCATGTCACTAAGGCTTTCATTGTCCATTAAGCTGGGATTGCTAGCAAAAGCTCCGTAATGGAAGGGAGATGGGATCAGCAGCAGGCCATGCTTGGCTCCAGTCAGCATGTAGGATACCATCACCAGAGTCATTATGATCAACCCAAACATCAAACTGCAGAGCTTCCCCTTCCTCAGGCAGAACAATCCATTCCAGCTCTCACAGTGATCAGTCCTCACTTCCAGAACCGCCAGCCACTTCATCTGCTTGCTGTCGGTGTACAAGGGGATTTTATTTTCTCCTCTGCACACAGGACACTTCTGGTTATTGTGATCAGGTCCACGGCATCTGAAACACTGTCTGTGCAAGTCATTTGGTAATAAATGTATGCAGCAATTAATGCAATACCTCATATTACTATGGTTAAACTCCTAGATCAATGAGCCGAGCACAGCCATAAAAATGTTTCTGAAGAATATGAGTCATCTTCTCTAAGTCTGAAATTATTTCATTCCTGGAGTGATTCTACAACTACTCAGCAATGCAAAAGGACAGGTTCAAAACAGAATAAAAAGTGACATGTGTCACAGAAAGAAAAAGAAAAAGAAACCCCAACCACCACCAACACACAAAAATAGATGTACTCTGGATGTGGTTCCCAAGAATTTGGCTCAGTAAGAGGAATGTGGCGAAGTAAGGATCAGCTACAAAACCAGCTTAAGTTTTTCCCATTGAACAAAACGAGAAGGAAGAAATATTGTCACGTAGTGTGAAAATATGCAAAAGATAAAAATAACTCATTGTCCTCTGCTTTGTGCTGGAATAGGCAAATATGGGTAGAAATTTCCAGGAGTCCTTAAAACAAGCAGGTTCCAAACCACACTACTGCTGCTGGAAGCTTCATCTTCCCAGAGGTGGCTCCAAAGAGATGCATTGTCCACCCTAGAGAAACAGAAACCAGATGTTTATATACAGCCAGGCATCACATCCACAGCATCCACAGCCACAGCAAAGCACAGCCTACCACGAGTCACTTCACAATTCTTGCTGTTTGCCAAGTCTGTTCATTACAGCACTCAGGATATTAAACCCAGGAAACATTTGGCTCCAGGTTCACAGCGAGCTGCCCTTGCTTTCCCATCACCCATCTGCTCACACCAATGACTGGTTGCTACCACAGGTAACACTACACGACTCCCCTCAGCTGCTCACCAACCCACCCAACAGATCTTAATCTGCTCTTGAAATATGGGAGCATTTCTGGACAGTATCCAGTGACATGGGTTTAAATAATTACACTCTATCTGCTCGTGGGGATCTTAAATTAACTGTCCTGAAGTGGGGCAGGACCTTTTTTGAGGCAGGGGTAAAATAACAGTTCCCTTTCAAACATAGGAGATAAAAAGCCAAACAAAAAAAAAAAAAAAATCAAAAGCCAGAAGTAAAACTTTCAGCAAGCTGAAGGGATTTAAAAACAGACACAAAAAAATGCTAATGACAGGATCTCAGGTTTCTGGACCAAATGATGGGGCCTCTTATTACTCACCAAATCAGAGAAGTATAATCATTACTATTATGAGTTCCTCAATTTGACTATTTTGCCTTTAGCTCTATCAACACCTATTTTTAATGCTTAAGAAACACTGCTATAATTCTAGATAATAACTCCTGCTTCATTCCTACAAAAGAGTCCTGATCAAATGGGGCAGTCACTTCAGATCCTGCATTTATCCTCACCCTTCTGGCTGCATTTCTGTACGAGACAAAGTGCTTTTGTCAAAATTATTTGTATTCTGATGTTTCTCCCACTGAACAGAGTCACATATTGGAGGATTTCTGCAATCAGAGCAAGTAAGCTGTGTCTCAGGGACTCAAGAATAATTAGATAAATATTGAACAAAAGTATTTGCAAAATACTGTCCTTCCCCCCAAAAAAGTTCATTTCCTTAATGACTTTATTCTCTAAGTTAGATGAAGCAGACAGAAATGGCAGCATAATCATTACTGACTATATTTAAACCAAAGGGAAAGAAATCAGTGCAAGGCTTCTCAAAGAGACCAGTCTTAAAAACTTCTCTAAGGAACAGAGCTGTGATGATTTTGACAGAAGTTTGAACAACTAGAGAGATTAAATCAGATTCATATTTCATGTTAAATCTAGAAAGTTTATTCTTTCTTATGCATAAAATATCCCCCCAGTAAATGTCCAAAAGAAAAGGAGGAACTGTAGAAAGGAGCCAAGATTGGAAAGACCTTGATGGTTGTCCAAACACCACCAATGGTGGTGAGAGGGAGGACAAGGAAGGGAATTCCTGACAAGAAGTGAGAAGTTTCCACTTCCCAAGTAAATATTTCAGGCAGAAATAAGACCCGGATCAAACATTTCCAAAGAGGAAGCAAAGGGGGCTGGAGATGAAAGCAGTGTCAGGGCAGATTCAGGCAGCATCCACAGAGGTAATAGAGGAAGTCATGAAAACAGAGGTATCTGAAAAAAATACTGGAAAAAAAGAGAGAGGATGGAGATGATGGAGGTGAGGGCCTTCATCAAAAAAGATAAAAAAGGAAGGTGAAAAAAGCCCCTCTCAAAAAAGAAGTATGAAGAAGAGACCACAGGTTAAAGCAGTACCTAGAAAAGATCTGGTAACCAAAAGCCACCCTACAGCATCTCTTCAATGAAATTTATCATGTTCTACACTTTTGTTTTTATGTAGTCCTCCTACCCTCAACTCCTCCTCTTTGACATCCCCCTCAGTATCCTCCCAGACCTCTGCTCCCAGCTCCTTGCTGGTTTTTTTCAGAGACCATTTCCTATGCACTGGCTATTTAGAATACAGAAAAAAATCCAATTTATCTTCCAGTCCTCTTCTAACAGGGATCTGCAACCTGCTCAGTGGCAGTGACTGAACAGATTTATCTGAGATAGCCTTATGGAATCAATTCCAGGTTTGTGTATTTGACATCAATTCTCAAGCTTTTAAAAACAGCAATCAGAAATACATTAATGAATACAGACCACAGGACCTTAGAAAAACCACATAACCTTCTCTGTCCTATTCTATGCCCATCTGTGTGTTAAAAAAATGGACTGGAATTTATTGAACCCTTCCCAGGTGCAGACACCTCTCATGAAAATCTGCTACAATTACTACAAAGTTGAGGAAAAACCATGTTAACTACATCTTTGACAGGGGAAGAAAATGGTTTATCAGGAAGCTGATGCAAGGGTGAAAAAAATAGAAATATGTTTAGGCTACAGTAAAACTGAGATCTTCATCACACCACTCATGAGGGGAAATTCAAAGTTCCACCAGTGACCGTAACTCTGCCAGCTCATGCACAAGCACTGCATCAGGCTGCTTAATTAGATAATCAGTTTGATGACCTATCACAGGACAATGACAGATCACTCAGCTAATAGAATAAAGACATTAATCTCATCTTTTTTTAATAACTGCTAGTTGCCAACACACCATTTTACATTATTTTCCACTGTCGTGTTCATGAAAGAAAAAAATTGAATTGTAATAAACACATAAAAGGATATAATTCCCTAGTGCCACTCCCTTCTCTTTCCCAAGGAGTTTTTAATGGAAGTTCATTCCCCAGCCTTTCACCATGGCACGAGTGATGCTCACCAGAAGGGCAGGATCTTCCCGCAGCCCTCATTTCCCTCGTTCACCCCACGAAATCAAGACATCTACACCATCTTTCTCTCGTTCCTTCCATCCAGCATTCCCAGCAGCCACAACCACAGCCACCAACACACTAAGTCACCTCTTTGTATTCCACTCCTGAGAGCAGAAGGATGTGGATTGCAGGCAGAGGGAAGGTTACGAGGCTTGAGCTGGTAATAAACCATGTGTGTCCCCTTATATTTTAGCTGCAAAGCTGCTGGCTGTTCACTGGCAGAAAATTACTCTCTTTACACAACAAGCAGTGTCTTTGTATATTGAATAATGTAGCATGTAATTTCCCCTTGTTGGAGGGAGCAGTGAATTATTTATGACCACGTCCATACTGCATTTGTCTGCTGTACATTAACGTGTGCCAGCCCTAACCACAGAGCAGAAATCAACGGCAACCTCTGCGAGCTCCTTGGCCAAAAGCAAACCCTCCTCACAAAAATAAGGATCTCTGGGAATAGCCTAAGGAGGAAACATGGATATACAAGATGACACACAACGGAATGGGGGGAAAAAAAGGAAAAGCTCTCTTGGATTTCAACATATTCCCGCTGAAGCCGGGGGGACTTTGCATCACTGCTCCAAACTGAAGCAGGCTCAAGCTAACAAAGGCATTTATATGCAACAGAGAACTTAATAGCAAACAGGTGAGAGTTTTTAATGCCAGTTTCCCCGAGCAATTCCTGCATTCCATGAGAGGCTGTTGGGTGCTCAGGATGCAGGGGAGATCTCAATGACACCAGACAGGTAACGCTGGCAGGAACCACAAAAGCAAACAGCAAAAGGCTGAACTGCCTGCTCGAGCCTTGCACCAAAGCACTGAAAATACAGCATCCCCCAGGCTCTACTCATCTCATAAGCAGGGTAAAAAGAGACATTCCCCCCCAAAAGAAAATGTGCATGATTTTTCATCATTCACATGATTTTGTTGACTGTATAGAAAATATCTGAAATAATGTATTTTTCCTATTAAATAAACATTTCGTAAAATTCCTCCCTTTCCTCTTTAATGGTTGCAAGAGAAGACTACAACCGAAATGGCTACAGAATCCCAGAATCATGGAATTACTGAGGTTGGAAAAGCTCTCCAAGATCATCAAGGCCAAGCAATAACTGAGCACTGCCAAGGCCAGCACTGACCCACGTCCCCAGGTGCCACAACTACACAGCTCTTGCCTCCCTCCAGTGATGGTGACTTCACCACTGCCCTGGGCAGCTCCAGTGCTCAACAACACTTCTGATGAAGAAATTTTCCCTAATATCCAACCTAAACCTCCACTGATGCAACTTGAGGCCATTTCCTCTTGTCCTAAAGCTTGTCCTCGGGGAGAAGAGACCAACAGGCTGTAAAAACTGATTACTTTCATATGCTCGGTCATGTAGCTAAAATTCTTCTCTTCTATCAATAAGATAAAACAGATTGAACAGATTTTACACTCATTATACCCATGTGTATGACCTGTTTTCCAGGTCACCAGTTCCTTAATATTTAATGTGCTTTCCTTTCTTTCAAAACTCTTTAAAATAAAGATGAATCAAACTTTTGCTGGTGCTCTTCAGGCTAAATTTTGTAGCAGCCTTGTTACTTCTAATCACAGTCAGCTTCTCCTCCCACCACATGAAAGGGTGGCACCCTGGTAACATCTTTATAAACACATTTCAGGTACAGCAGGAACACATTTCTCACCCTGGGCTATAAATGCTCCCCTGGTTTATGTCAGTGGAGCTACAGCACTTTGTTTCCTCCCTTCACACGATACAATTGAAGATTTCAGGTAAATCAGTCCTGTTGGGCAGGTCACAGCCTAAAACACGGATGTCTAAGGCAAGTGAGAAAATAATCCACCAGCTCTCAGGTTAGATGGGATGAAGCCTAACTGAAAAGCTGCAAATGCTACAAAATTAAGGATAAACACTTTTATCCAGAAAAAAACCAAACGAAAGTTTAGGCAAAAGACAATATTGCTGAATCATCTGGCCAGTAACATCACATTGCTTCTAATTTAATGCATCCAATGCCATTCTTAGAGTAAGAGCTATGTTGTTTTATCCATAGTCTCCTAATTGTTTCCACTAATCTGGATAAATATTCCTACTGCCTAAGTGCCTTCCCTGCCAAATCAGGAAGGTTTGTTTAAATCAACTTCTCAGTTTGCACTGCTGGTGTTTTTTGAAATCTCAGAGCAGAGCTGATCCCACGCCCTCCATGAACACTCCAGAAATGAACTTCCCCGTGGAAATGTTTCCCTCTGAAAGGCTCCTGTGAAGACAAGGCTGTCATTAGTCACAAAGAGATGCAAGTGAAAGGCATGATAAACTTTCCATGACTCACATCGAGAGCAATGGAAACATGAAAGGGCAAAGCGAGGCTGGTGGAGTGAAATCCTCATAACATTTTCATAGGGAAAGAGAAAACCCAACAATATTTAGTGGCAGTGCAGCACAGCCATGCCTTTACCATTCCTCCATCACCCAGTGCAACACTGTCCCTGTACAGCAGCAATTCTTCAGCCCATGCAGGATGAATTTATGACCTTTGGACACAAAAAACCGGCAAAACTTCACAATTACAGATTTTTTTTTTTAGCTATCAAGCTTACTGGAAATGGTTAGAATTGAAGCAGAATACAGGCAGCACACAAACAACCCAAAGTATTTGTACAAGTGTAGTGAAGTATTTGTACAGCAGGAGGAAGTTCATCCTGTAAGTGGGCAGGTTGTACCATTTCAATAAAAAAATCCCCAGCAGAAGTAATAAAGCTTAATTAAATTTTAAAAGAAAGAAAATTATATGAGGAAAGGAGAGAGATAATCGTAGATTTTCTTTGTCCTGCTTATTGGACACATTTGGCTCCTCAAGTTAACATTTTTGGAAATAAACTCTGCCTGAACTCACATCTATTTACCTCAGAGAAATCAGAAAGATGCCAGAAAGATGATATGTCAATAAAAAGAGGATCATGAATCACTGACCTCTGCAAACTTCTGGCGAGAAAAAGAAAGAGGAAAAAAACTCAAACCAAAACAATAAAACCAAGCAAAAAGCAACTGCAGTGATTTAGAAAAGCCACAGGAATCATTGCAAAGCTCAGCAACCTCCTGCAGACTGAAGTTACGTAAAGCTCCTTTATTTACTTAAACCCCCTAATTTTCAAAGAACCATCAATAAATTCAACTCCCACGACTCTGTATAAACCCACAGAACGATTTTCAAGGCAATCAGTTGGAAAACAGCCACACCCTAAAAACAAGAGTAGGTGGCCTCAGCCCATGGTTGCACACTCAACCTGTTGAACAACTGCTGAACACTTGTTCAAGTCTAAAATGTTCTTTAAAGAACCCGTTTCATGGCCTTGTAAAGCCAAGGAAAACCTCCTGAATCACCACTGAATCAGCAAGCTCGCCCAAAAAACAACTGTGGCTTCTTCCATACCCCAGCTGGTTTCTTTCTCAGAATCTAATCCAAACACAGTCTGCTCCTTCCTCATCCATACACTTCCAAATAAAACGTGAGAATGGAAAAAATTACTTGCTCCAAGTGCAAAAAAATCAGCAAACCCCCCTAAAAATCAGCATAACAGTCGCAGTTTCAATCACATCAGGATGACTCCTATTATTTGGGCTGCAATGCTCAGGAAATAGTTACTGAGTTTGAATCACCACTCAATTAGGGCATAAACACTGCCTGAATAAACAGATTCTTGGAAGCAAGGGAAAAAGAGTGGGGATTGGGAGAGGGAGCTCCCTGGCCTGGATCAGCCACAGCAGGATCATGCCCTCCCCCAGAAACCTGTTATTACACCTGAAGGCTTCTGCAAGTTCCTGGAAATGACCAAGATCCAGTTCCTTGCACTCCCAACATGCCACAGCCACATGTTCTGATGTGTTATTGTTTGGTCTGCCTTGAGAATGTGAAAATAATAAAACTTGATATTACCTGTTTTTAAATTAGAGCATTTTTCAGCAGGAAAAAATCCACCACTAATGATATTTAATGACTTTAGTGCTGTTTCTTTCTTTTTTGTCTGATTTAAATCAGTCTAAATCAGATTTAACATTTATTATTTGGGCTACTTGCAGAATAAAAAATGCAGGCAGGAGAATAGAACAGAACAAAAGTCAGCCATTTCTCCAGAAATACAGGTCCAAAAACCCTGGAAATAAAAAAGCACCAGCAGCAGCCACCCAACCTGTGGCAGCACATGCCTGGAGCTCCTGTGTCAGGGCAGAGCTCCCATCAATGTGTTTAAATCCTCCCTGTTGTACAAACATGGAGCAAAGTGCTGTTCTCATACATTTCTGAGGATGTTTGGAGCAGAATTTTGCCTGCAGTGCACACTGGCTTCTCAACTCCTGATCAAAACTTGCTGCCTACGATGTGCAACAGCTCCAGCAATTCATCTTTTCCCTTCCCTTAGTTCCTATTCATCTCACACAGTGCCTCGCTACAGAATCACTGACAGGTTTATATTGAATATGAAAGAGTTGCACACTGTAGGAAAAAAACTGTGTCTTTGCATAAATTACTCCAGTGCATTTCTTCTCACAAAAAGCCACTTTAATCCACTTTCAGAGATCATTCTGCATGGTCGAAGTTTAGCATCTGTATTTTCAATCCTCACAGAAACTGTGAGCAACCTCCCAAGAGACTCCCCATGGTCCTGGGGGTCATTCCATGGAAACAAGGATAAACCAATGCACCCATCCTGTGGGGCTCACAGATTCCTTTCCCAAAAATCTGGAGCCAGATTAGAAAGTTCTGACATTCAGCACACAACCAGAAATTGCATCTGTTTAACACAAACCAGCCAGTCCCTCATTGAAATGATCGATTCACTATGAGCCAGAATAAAGTACTGATGCTATTGGGAGTTAATTTTTACCCCTTCCTGAGAAAAATGCATCTACTTAAATGTCCAGGCAGACACCAATGCCAAAATAAGATAAAGACAGATGCAGAAGGTTAAATAATTCATGCAGTGATTTAATATCAGTGAGAATTGCTCAGTCTAAATTTGCCCTATGTACTTTCTTTTCTTGTATGGAAAAAAAGAGAAATAAATGAAAGAGCTCACTGGGAAGGCACAGGGATCACCTGAAAGACAACTTCAGGTGCAGAAAGTGAATGTGCTGAGGCTGGTCTTGCCACAAACGTTTTAATTGCGTTTTTAATAAGACCAAACAGCCACTGAGGTTTCATTCCCAACACAGGCTATCACAATCATTTACAATAATAGAAATTCTTACCTGCCTGCTCTTTCAAGGAATACATCCCACTCTCATCCCACAAATCAGCCAAATTCCTGTCCTACATGCGAGTGCAACAGGGAACCACGGAGCACGAAGGCTGAATCTGTTATGAAGCTCTTTCACTGCAGTTATTTTTATCGAACAAATTGAAGAGGTTTGGGGGTTGGCAAGAGAGAAAAAAAATCTCATCTCTAAATACAGCTCTCATACGCCCTGCAGTCAGGCTGTAATCAGAAATAAATAAGTGTTTATCTTCAGAAAATGCCTGAGGCAAAGAATGGGTCTGGTATTGACAGAGCTCACGTCTCAGACCCAGCTGTTTTGTAGTTACCTGGTTCTTTCCATCCACTCTGAATCCTGTTTGATTTCAGGCTCCCAAGGCTGCTTCATTGACTCTCTGGAAAGATACTGCTGCAATTTCCTCAAACAGCTCTTCTGGAGCAACTTACTTGGTAGAGATACAAGGTTTTCCCTCACTGCAGAGCTCAGGTGGGTGAGGACAGCGCAGTGATTTCATCACTCTACCTGAACACGAGAAAAAGTTGTGGATTCCCCATCCCTGGAAAGTGTTCAGGGCCAGGTTGGACGAGGCTTGGAGGAACCTGGGATAATGGAAGCCCCTCACTGTGCTAAAGAAAATAAACCTGCACATTCAGTGTGCCAGCTGACTTTTACTCTAGGGAGAGGTGGAGAGCTGGTGTAGCACAGTTGGATTTGCAGGGAAGGATCTTTCAGTGCTGGAGGGTTATTTTAAGCCCAGCTCTTTGTCTCTTGCATTGATTAGTGGTCCAGAACCAGCACGTGGCGGAAAAATGTTCCGAGAGTATTTCCAACGTCCTGCCAAGCATTTTCAGCCTTGACATGCTGCAAAACAGTGGGCATAACTCACAGTTATGAGTTGCTCTGATTGCCATCTTGTTCCTTTTACACATTTGATTTTCCTTGATTTTAGCAGCCGCTACCTCAGGTTGATTTAAATCGAGGAACATATTCCATCCACCATCTGATCTCTAATACTTTCTGCCACTTTGCAAGGGGTATGCAGCTCAAATTGCTAAATCTTGTGGGTTGTGAGAGATCAGCTGCTAGTTTAAGGCTGCTTTTGAAGGATGAATAACATTGTATGGAATAAATAGAATTTGCATCACATAATGCCTTCGGTGCCTGTTTATCTCATCCTGTGGTAAAAGGGTTTTGCATGCAATGATGCAACCAAATGGTATCTACTAGAATTCATCTGATACACCTTCACACTTCATATATAAGCAGTTTTACTCAGAGGGGATCACTCTACTTTGGGCTTAACTTCGCTTTAAACACAATAGTTACGGCAATTCTAGAGCAACGTAAATGCTCGCAGCTGCTCATTTGATTTTTAGTGGCTGAGAAGGGATTTTCCTCCACCCCCAAGCTGAATTTTTCTCCATAAACTTTACTATCTTAACAGAGTCATCTGAATTCTTTTCTTTGTGACTCATATATGGTACCTTCTCCGCGAGACGTGCATTGAAATGGATGGAAAAACGTATCTCATCTGTACATAAGTACCATGTAAGTGCTTTTTCATGAATAGGGCATTTCATCTTTCATCTAGTGCTGAGTGGGTGAAAGGAAACATACACAGCTGCATCCTGAAAAGACAAACTCAGCATTAGAGTCTGTCATTAAAGTTTCTTGTAAATTCAAACAAAAATTACTCAACTCAAACTATTCATTGATGCCAAATCACAACTGGGGCTTTGTTTCAGTACTTTAAAAAAACCCTAACTCTGTTCCAAGCTTGGTAGTAACTTTTCTAAATGTTCAACAACTTTAATTCTTTGAGCAATGGCACATCAGATAAACCTCAGTCCATTAACCAAGAAACCACACGTTTATTGCAAAGTGAAGCAGACTCAGAGTCCAAAGTGGAAAACCCAACAAAACTCTAAGCATTCTCAAGAAATTTCTAATTAGTTATCTCTAAAATATCACCAGATAAAATTCTGGCAGGTAACTGCTGGCTACACCTAATTAGGCAAAACCTTTTTGATATAATGTCATTATACTGCCTCCAGCTTCTGAGAAAAGTGTTTATTCTGCATAAATCAAGTAACATTTACTTCCAAAGTCTCCTGCCATTATTCCTAAGTGTTTCATCAAAGGCTTGGGCTCCATCACTCACTCCCCTCTCATCTGTGCTCTTTAACTACACAAAAGTGCAATAAGTTTTTATTAAGCAGTTTATAAGATCCCATCATTCTGAAGACATTTCTGCAGCTCTGCACCCCGGGCTTTGTGGCCTGTTGAGGTATGTGTGGTTGGCAGAGCACACACTTGGTGTGGCACCTGATGCCACTTGGAAATGGATTAAACTCTCGTGATTGTCCTCTCCTGTCTTCACGTCACCACAGCTAAAGAAAAACACTTTTATCACAATCTTCAAGGGAATCAGATATCTTCACTCACTGATTTCCACTAGTGGAGGAGAGAGGATGTGCTGTGCTCTGTCACCAGTCTCTCAAAAATATCACAGCTGTGGATGCTGTTCTGGTAACACGGCAAAATCCAGCCCAGGAATCTTGAAACTGCACAGAGCCCCCAGTTCACAACAGTCATAACAAAAGGGGAAAAATGCCATGCTATGTATGGAACCCAGCAAGCAGACACTGTAATATCCAGGGCAATCACAAGAAAATCTGTTCCTCAGCCACTGAACCACTGAGTCCCTTGACTTGACTCTCTATTCCTGCAGGTTTCTCCTGTGTTTGGCTTCAATATGTTTGTTTTCCACTCGGAAAGAACACAACCACAAATACCTTTTCATGCCTTACACTGCACTTAGCTGGCCTGCAGATTGTAAACAAACAAGATAAAAATCTGAGAATGTTCTTTACTGAATCTCCATGAAAAGAAACCAAGGGGAAAAAGAAATTAAAAAAGCAAACCAAAACCCCAACTCTGCATAATGATGAATGTACCAAGAGAAATTTGGCACGCACTCCCTCACACCCTGCCTCTTCTGCAACATTTTCTGCAATATAAAGACAACATTTAGCTTAGCAAACTAGATGGTCTTTATTTGTGGGCAGAGGAAACCCGAGGCAAGCGCTCCAAGAGACTTTTTTTTTTCCAATGGATATGTTAATTACTTAACTTCTGTTATTGGGAAACTGTCCCAAACTAACCTTCCACTCTCCCTCTGCTTCAGCTGCAGAGGGGTCAAAATTCACTTTTTAAGGCTTTGCAGTAAGAAATGGGGAAGACAAAGTCCACCCTTAACGGAGCTCTGAGATGGCATAAGTGCCTTATTCACAGCCTTACTGATCCCTACCTGAACACCTTTTGGGAGCTACACAAGGATGTCTGTGACCAGGATGCTCCAAGATCTGCTCTGTGGGACAGAGCATCTCCTGACACAGCCCAGAGAACAGAGTTCTAAGGAGAAAGGGAGCACAACTGTTCCCAAATGCTCTGCTGCAGCCAGAAATCTCTTGCTCCCATGAAAAATCCCCGTGTCCCTGGAGGCAGCAGAGCACGAAAGTGAACAGTGGGAGGCAAAATGAAGTTTTATTTTTAAACAGCAGTGCTTGCTGATGTATTTGGTTCCAGACAAATAGAGAAGGACACAGAGTCGCTACAGGACATTGCAGCTGAAATGGCACCAACACGAGTCCTGAGCTCGGGTTCCACCGCTTGAAATAAACCTTTTACCGAGGCAAATCACACAGGGAATCTGAAGTGACACCAATTCCATCAACTGCAGTTGGCAGCCAGATTTTCAAGAACAGATGCATGACTGTTAATGATAACCCAAAAAGCTCAGTTTCTAATGCAGAAAAGACTGAAACTGTGTTAACATTATAAAGCTCTGCAGAGAACTAGAAGCATCTCCAGAATACACCCCACAAAATACTTCGCAGGAACTTACAAACTCCAACTTTAGCAGAATTAACATATCTAACAAAAAAAAAAATCTCCAGCAAAAATGCCTCCCAAGTTTTGAAACACTTTTCCATCTGTTAAATTTCTCTGTTGCTGATGGTGTTTACCTTGAGTCAAAGATATGAATCTTTGATTTCATGAGATTAATGTAATGACTTGGTTTAGGCTGTTAATGCATTCAAAGCTCTCAGACATGCAAGAGCACACAGATACATTTGGAGGGGATGTTTTTAATGTGAAATAAATGAGAAATTCCTTAATCTGTTTCTGCAGCAAGGACTACACTGAAATAAAACCTTCCTGGGGTGTCTTAAACTGGAAGAGGTGGCTTCCAAACCCATTTATTCCACTCTATAACCTAAATAATAACACTAAGGAAAACCCCTAAAGCCTTATCAGATAAGTGAGGGCTTGAGCTTCGAGGAATGCAATGTTCATTTCTCAAAAGTGACACCTGGCCCCAGGAAAGCAATGATAAATAAAATATGCATATTGTATGCAAATAACTGGATAGAAAAAGGCTGTATTGGTCAGCAGAAGAGCTCAGTCCAGTTGATGCATCAAGCTGCAAGAGGCAACGCTTCTGCTGGTGCCTCAGACCCAGAGAAATGTGAAAAGCAAGTCTCAGCTGTCCTATCAATAATGCTCAGTGAGTTACTTTTTAGTGGGCACCAAAAGGAGCTGTGTGGTTTTGGGAATGAGGCATTGTAGAAGCTGCCCTGTCTCAGCTTCCTTCACACTTTCCACCCTCGAGAACGGTGTTTAAAAAGCACAGCAGTACCACCACAAGCTGTATCAATCTTTGCCTCCTGCAAAGATCACTCCACGCCCATAGCTAAAGACAGCAACGTGCAACAAAATGCCAAGAAATGCCACGTATTCCATCAAAGCTTCGGCAATGTGACTCAGCAGCTGGGCTGGAGCACTTTTGGGCACTGCAGCCCCTCCACCCTGCCTTATGTCCTCTTCAGGAGAGGTCCAAAGAGCAACACTGCCCACACCCCACCAGCTGTGGTGCCCACACCCCACCAGCTCTGCTTGCCCTGGCTTCGACAGCAACAGCTCCAGCATCAACTCAGCAGCCTGATCAGAGAATTGTTAAAATTGGAAAAGACCCTTGAGATCACTGAGGCCAACCATCAGCCTAAAGCTGCCACCTTCACCACTAAACCATGATCACCACTCCAGCACTGCCACCCAGCTGGGCGAGCCCTCCTGAGGCTGGGCAAGGAGGCTGCCAGCCAAAATTGGTTGTTCTGGTTGAGGTTTTGCATCATGAGCTCCTGTGGTGCTCCTGCCATAAAAATCTCCACCCTTTGGCAAAATAATTGTTCCGTGAGCTCATCTCCCTGCTCCACAGGGGAGCTGGCACCCCGAGCGTGGTGATGCCCTGGTGCATCTCCTCTGTGCTTCAGGAGAGCAGCTCCCGGTCTGCAGAGCTCCAGGCCAGAGTCCACAAGGGAAGGCACCCAGGGATGGGATCTCTGGCCCTCCTGGACAAAAATGAAAGGCTGGACAGGGCTTGGAGCAATGTGGGATAGTGGAAGGTGTCCCTGCCCACGGCAGGGGCTGGAATGAGATGGGCTTTAAGGTTCCTTCCAACCCAAACCATTCTGTGACTCTACAATTTTTCCATGTGAATAACCAAGTCCTGCTCCTTTTACAGCAGTTGCTTCACCAGGATATGGAAAATCAGGCATTCTAGAACACCATCCTAGGTGCAGGAAAGAAACATTATAAGTCTCACCACTCACAGATCATTTGATTTAATTTGCAGTTTTTCCTGCGTGTTTAAATCCTGGAAAATGCCATCAGCATCCAAACCATTTATAATCAAAGTAAGTCACTGCAGAATAATCTATAAACTCAAAAAAAATTCACAGTTCTTCTCATTAAGTGAAAAAATAAATTATATGCTGACAACACACCTCAGCTTCTTTGTTGCATGGCTCAGTGGTTTAAATTACACTTTGAGAAGAATAGCAAATCAGAATAAAACCTTACCACTACATGGGTTTCCTTCCTTTGCATAAGAAAATTTGCATTTGATGTTATTCTTACTTTGCCCCCTATAGGTTACTTGTGTAGGGCCAACAAATCTGATCTGGAACAGGCAAAACGTTTTATCCAAACATGGACATTTAAATGCAACGTGAATTATTTTAGCAGTGGTTTTGCAGAGAAGCTTCTGCCCAAGGGGAAAACTAATTAAATGATTTGGTTATGGTCCATAAAGGGTGTGTAACTCCCAGCATCAGATCTCAGAGGGCTTTTCAAAGTTTCTTCTCCATTTCTGGGTGACCAAATGACAGAGTTCTGGCATGTGTCACCTGTAATATCATATGGAGTAAAAGGGTAGAAGTCTAAAAAAAATCTAGATCTCCTAACTCACCATCCAGAATCCCATTACATGGGAGTTGAGGGATTTTGAATGAAATTCAGATATGTGTTACACAAGATGGAATGCCACCAGCAATCCAATTTCTAAATAAACCATCTAAGGCAGACAGCACCGACTCTGACTTTCCCCCAGTAACCATATTAAAGAGAATGAATTTCAGTCTTTCATAAGCTCAACAGACAGAGAAAGTGAATTTTCCAAGCTTCCCAAGCTGCAGTCGTGCTCCCCATCCCAGAGCTGTGCCAGAATCTCCCTGCACAATAGTGGCAGAGGGCACTTTTTGGGGTCAAAGCTGGCAGATGGCGCTTTTGGGAGCAGCAGTGCAAGACCTGCAGTAGGAAATTAAACCCTCCCTGTCATAAACAACTCCCAGTTTAAGAACTGGAGCCCTCATTTATATAATTGGTTTCATACGAGGTGCTAAAACACTGATTTGCTGCGTTCAGAAGCCGACTCTGTTTCTGTTAGTTCAGGAGTGTTTTGTTCACCTCTATTTTTCTCAAGCACAGAAGAAAAAGGGAGGGGAAAGTGTGTCATGTAGTTGGCCTCCAGCTGGAGAATGCCATGCTGGAGCACATTTTTCACCTCAGATGAAAAATGAAGGCAGGTAGCCTTTCAGCACAGCTGCTCCTGAGGACTGAAATGGAAAATTATTTGGAGAGAGAGCAACTCTCACATCATTCACTCAGAGCTGTGGATTTACATCCTCCAACCTGCATGAGAGCCACAGAGTGAGTATGACTCCATCCCAAGCTGAAATCTGAGGGAGAAGACACATTTAAAATGTAAAAACAAACTACAGTGCTACCATTGGGGAAAAAAAAAAATCATTAATCATTACCCTTCAGGGAATTACTCAATTTTCAGTCTTCCTGCTTCAAGCCCAGAAAATTAAATTTCCCCTTTTTAATGGTGCTGCCTTTGAGTACAGGCCAAAAAATGAAAGAGCAGGAGGGTTGTGTTACCACAGAGCGGGAAGAGAGTCTGCGCCTCTCAATTTGGCATCTCTGGTAACGGGAGGGAAAACCCTCAGTGGAAGAGCAGGACACACCCAGGACGAGGAGCCCTTTGTTCACTCTCACTGGTGAGGAATTGTCACCTCCTCCTGCTCCCTGGCACTGGCTGTGCCCATCCAGATTGGAAAATCCAGCTTTGCATTGGGTACCGAGTGTTGTTTTTCCCCTTTAGAGACACGCCCCCATCTACCTTTGCTCCACTTCTCCTCGAAGCCTTTAAACTGCACCACTTTAGGAGCAGATCCCTGATTTCAGAAGTATTCCCTTCTCTCTCCACATGTACTTCCACCTTCTGCATGACTTTAAAACACCTCTCACTGCTTTTAACTTGGCTGAAGATGAACATCTGTGTGAGCCATTGGCTGAAGGGTCTTTGATGACAGAACAGTTCATAACAATAAAACCATCCTTTCTTAAAATGTACTCTCCTCCTTCTGGAAATGGAGTAAGCCTATTAATTATTTTCTTAAAGACTGAATCTCAAAATGGCACTGCTGACATTTAAGGCTCATAAAAAATGCAAGTCTGTCTGATCTGTGAGAAATGGGTTTATATGATCTATTTAAGATGAAAATATTTATCGAGGAAGACGGTTGCCAATTAGGAACACAAACAGAAACAAAGCCACTTACAGCAAGTTGCCCTTTTTTCTTTTTAATCTTTTCCATGCCAAGAGCATGCTCGTCCCCAGAACAGTGGTGCACAAAATAAGTGACATCTGGTGGCTTTATGCTGTAATAGAATAAGGCACCTCATTTCAATGCTGTTAACCAAATCCATTTTTAAATTTACTGCTTCTTAGCAAAGCTTCTTAGATGTTTTATTTATTTATTTTCATGCAGATACTTCTGAGGCCCGTGGGCATCACAGTCCCTCTTGCAGGGTGACAACTGCTGTTATCCAATTAAAGCAGGATTGTCATATTCACATCAGGAAAAACACAGCTCCACGAAGGAATTTGGAAGGCATAGGAAAAGAGCACTAAGATTTAGCTGGGCAGCACCAGTGAGAATCACACAGAGCCAGGCTATAAGAAAAGGCTGTGCAGAATCTGGTGAAGGAAATCCTTCACCTGCTCCAATTATTCACATGCTCAAAGTAATTAATATCAACTCAGGTCTCTCTGAATTGTCTTTCATTGGATTTTAATTAAACCCAAAAGAAACAGCTGCATTTTTCATTCTGGGCTTAGCAGCATCCTGGCAGCTAAAACTTTTACATATTTGAAACAGCTTTTCCCCTTTTCATGCTTTATTGATCCTCAGCAATGGCCACATCTAATCCAGCCAAGCGTCCTGCACCTAAACCTGCACTCCAGACATAAAGCAATTACAACTCCCCTTCAAACTCCTCCAGCCAGAAATACACTTCTCTTTTAGAAAGCCATAAGCCTCTCCTGGATAATTAATAGAAGTACTGTCAGCCAGCCTCAATTAAAATTACAAAATTGCTGGCACTGCAATATCAAGGCTTGCAACACCAATTTCTGCAGTAATAAGTATTTATGGGGGAAAAAAATCTGTAAGCACTATGTAACAGAAATGAGATGGAAGATAAACAGACTCTAAATATTTATCAGCAGAGGAAGTTCAAAAATATCCCAGCAAAAAATGGAGCGGATGGCAGCTAAATCCAGACCATTGAGGGTTCCTCGAAGGATGTACAAGGAGGAACTTCATTTTCAGCTTGACATGGCTAAATCAAATTAATTCCTTCCTCCTATTCAACTGCAGCATGGAAACCCCTGATGCCAAAAGGACAAAGCTAAAAATGTCCCCAAAGCCATGTCTGGATACTGCACTTGCACACTGCAGCAGCGCAGCACTTTTGAATAAAGAGTTGGACTTTGGGGCTTTTCCATCACTTTTAAGGGCTAAATGTCCTTAAGAGGAACGTCCACCTGCACAGTTGGCTTCCCTCAGCACTGCAAGGGGGCTCCACATCTGCAGGATCTCCATGGAAAGGGGCCTCTGGGATAGCACAGCTACTGATGGATTATTTCAAAGAGAAATATTATTTCCTGCTCGCATTCCCTCCTCCCCACCAGACATTATCTTCACCTTAAGACCTCCTGGCTGAGCTAAATAACACATGCACAGAAAAGCACAACTGAATGGCTTTAGCTCCAGCCACTCATCAAGAGGAAAACTTTTAAAGATCCCATTTCAATTTAGTTTTTGAAATCCTGGCATGCTGAAGTCAGCAGGAAGACATTTCATTGACTTTAATGAAGCCAGAGGTTCATCCAGAGAATTGCAGTTTGGAATGAGCACAGCATTTATATTATCTCATTTGAAAGCTTCCAAGTTTTTTGTTAAATGCAACTTAATGATATTTGCTATTTTGGAATTATTTGCTATCTTTCAAAACACAGAAAGGAGGATGTTAAAGTTCTGCACTGTGAAATGTTTAGTGATGATGGATGGGATACTCTTGTTTCAGTAACAGGCATGTTTCTAATGCATAACTATTAATTGTCATTAAGTGCCTGTTCATTTTGCAGTTATGGAAAGCTTTAGATTGTAGGGATTGTAACAGTCAAAAAAAAACCCGTTGGTATTTACATGTTTATCTATATTTTCAGGGCACATTTTTAGGGCTTTTTTTTTTTTTTCATTTGTTATCCAATGTACCAGCACAGCAAGACAAAAAAAATGGAAAACTGGAGAGATGACAACACCCACTTAATGGGTATCATTACAGGAAAACACTATCAAAACTCAGCAGAGGCTTTTTATGCATTCCCCTGTATTACACCAAAATGAGTTATTGCAACGTTCTAACTCTGATAGCAAACCACCAGAATGCTCAGTTTTTACAGCTGTAGCAGAAATGAGCAGCAGGTGAGCAGAACCCATCTGGGAGAGTTACTGGCTCCAGTAAAAGCTGCTCCCTGACAAGCTCTGGAGGGTTACCCAGCTTTTCCAGCCTTGCCACACTTGCCTTGGGGAGCAGAGGGCTCTGAATTCCTCCAAACAACTGGAAAACTGTTCCCCTTCCCAGAAGATTCTGGTCCCACTCACACCAGTGAAACCCAAAAGGTGAATTACTCCTGATCTGGCTTAATGCAGATAAATCCACGTGGGATTTCCATGGGTACCAATCCAGATCGCATTTACTCTGCTGTGTATTTTTCATTTTGCTGTTATCTCAGCAATGCTCAAAAATCTACTCTGAAGGGTTAAAAACTTCACCATTTAAAATCACCTGACGTCTGACAAATTATTATTTCCTCTTTCCTCGATGAGAGGATGAGCTTGGATTCCACTCTTCCCTTCTGCTCACTTCTCACATCTCATTTCTTGTTGGAACTGTTTTAAAGATGGTATAAATAGCTTTACAAAGTAATTCTAATACTAAATGTCAAGTGCAATAGTAGTTTCATTCTGATTTATCCTTATCTGATCCTCAGGCAAGTTAATCCTCAACCTGAGAAACTGTTTTCAGAGCTTTATAATTGATGAAACTTTTCATCTAAATTATTTACTTTACGAAGGGCTCTGATGAGTTGCTCAGGGCATAAAGCTGTAGTACTCGATGCTGGAGTGCTCAGGAACACGGTTTTGTCTTTTTAAGTTGAGCCCATCACTGCATCTCATGCTGCAGTTTCTAGTGGCAGTCTTTAAAGCACAGCAGGGTTTTTATCTGAATTTTTATCGCTTGCAATAGATGCAGTTACAACCCAGATGTCACAGCGTTATCCCAGCCCGGAGCTCTGGGGAGACACAAAGCAGGCAGAGAATCCCTGATCCTGAAGATGTGAATTTCTCAGTGTGGACCAGTATTCCTAACCTGGAATCAGCTGGCCACGGGCTCAAAACCCGATGGACACGTTCAAAACCTGCCCCTCTTCCACTGCAACAGCAGCACCCAAAATCCTTTCCAGAAGTGGCCCCAGGAAATGTCCTCAGGCTTCAGCAATCAGGGATGAGCTGTACAGCAGGAGCCCTAAAAATTCACTAAGAAGGGGTGGAAGGCAAGGGCAGGAGCCCAACCAGCAGCCTAACAGAGTGAAATACATCTGCGAAATGATGCACTTGAACATTTGAGATTCATTACCCATTTAATTTACTTAACATTACCAATATCTATTTAACATTATCTAATATCCACAGAGCTAAGCAAAAAGACGAATTACAACTAAAAAGTAGCCAAAATGAAAGAGGCTGGGAAGGAGTATTAGAGAATGTATTTGATGGGCTTGCACGGAAGTGTTGGTTTTAAGAGCTGCTGAAGAATTTTCAGGAGATGAAGCTCCCCTGTGAGGAGCTGGGCCTGCAGGCAAACCCATCTCATTATGTTCTCCTAATAAACTATTAAACCATCCTTCTCCATTTCCTCCTATTTCCAGCTTTACACAGACAAACCTCCTGGCTGCACCAGTCAAAGAGTCCTTTTTCTTTGGATTAATAAATTCTGGCACCCAGGCCGTTATATCCCAATTTAGGTACAGCAAGGTTAACACTGGGCTCTTACATTTCCTCCAAATTATGGGCAAAACCTTCCAGAATTCTATTTTCTGCTCCTTTTTTCCTGAGGTTTCTCCTATTTGTTGGTATCTCACTACTCATTTGGTGCCAGTTCTAAAGCACTTCAATTAAATGCTTTTTCTCCACACTGTTCCAAGACCTGAAATTGGGCAAACCACCCAATACTACAAACTCACATCTATGTGCTGCCCACCCTCAGAGCACTCCTTCAACACCAGCAGCTTTCTTCCATCTCCTAAGTACACATGCTGCACATAAATCTTTATTTTTTTCGCTTTGTACCTTGCAGAGGTTTTCATTTTTCAAAGCAGTCTTATCTTGTTTCCTCTATGTGACTTTGAACTTTACATTTTATCTTCACTCCTGTCTGACCTCAGAGTTCTTCCCAGCTCAAACTCACCTGGAACTCAATGACTTATTTGAAAGGAATGACCTTCCCTCTATTCCGTGCAATCCTGAGAAGTCACCAGTCTAACTTCATCTTGTCATATTTAAGCCAAACACCAATAAGTGCAAAACCAAAATACAATGTAATAATACAAAAAGCCTTTTTCACTCTCATCTGTTTTTCTAATTTTATGGTGAGATAGCAGGGTGCATTCACCCACACTGAAAATCAAGGTTTTTATACAGGAAAAAAAATATCTCCTTGTGAAACTTATTTTTTCCTACTGGAAGGCGTGAAGCAAATGGAAAATGTCAGTTGGAGTATTTTGCTATTTAGGTACAGATCTGCACCTTTTACAGTGAGGAACAACCCACCTTGGATACAGATTTGGCATAAACCCCCATTTATTTATAAAATGCTGTGCTTATTTGGTGAGTAAATGATAGCATAGTAAGTTTTAGAATATTAAGTGTGCACTTTGTGCTGCTTGGCGTATAAACAAATAAAAACCTGTGTTGCTTCCCTGCCGCTCCATCCCACCATTTCTCCACAGGACTGGGTGCATTTCCAAGGAAACCCATGGCACAGGAGGCAGCCACGTGCCCCTCACCATCCCCAACGCTGCAGGGGCTGTGGCTGCTTTCAGCAAACCAACAGGGGAAGGTTCACACCACCAGCAGCTCCCAAAATGTGCCTGGAGCTTACGTGGGCTACCTCACTTCTGGCAAAAACAGACAGAAATCAGCAGCCAGCTGCTGAGATTTGGGAAACGAGTGCTTCAGGCAGCTCAGGCTCTTGTGGGAGTTTGAGGAAGGTGGATCTGGGAATGAGAAGAGGCAGGGCAATAGGTTGGGGCTGGAGGGTTCATGCACGAGAGGTGCTCCAGGCCAGAGCGATCAGAGGGCTGGAGCATCAATCCTGTGAGGAAAGGCTGAGAGTGGGTGTGTTCACCTGGAGAGGAGAAGGCTCCAGGGAGACCTCAGAGCCCCTTCCAGTGCCTAAAGGGGCTCCAGGGGAGCTGGAGAGGGACTGGGGACACGAGATGGAGGGACAGGACAAGAGGAATAGCTTCAAACTGACAAAGGACAGGGTCAGATGGGATATTGGGAAGGAATTGTTCCCTGGGAGGGTGGCGAGGCCTGGCACCCTGTGAGGGTGCCCAGAGCAGCTGTGGCTGCCCCTGGATCCCTGGCAGTGTCCAAGGCCAGGTTGGACATTGGGGCTTGGAGCAGCCTGGGACAGTGGGAGGTGTCCCTGCCCATGGCAGGGATGGGACTGGATGAGCTTTAAGCTCCCTTCCCACACAAACCAGTCCAAGATTCTGTCTTGTGACCTTGGGACAGAGGCCGTGGGACAGAGTGTGCCATGTTTCTCATTCCTGCTCACATTCACCACCTCACCAGGTCTCTCATCCCCGCCACAGCTGCTTTGTCACTGCCATCAGCCACCAGTGCCCATCAGGAAAACATTTTTCCTTCTGTTTCTTCTTGCAAGGCATCACCTGCTTATCTTCCCTCAGAGGACGCTCCTTAAAGCTAAAGCTTACAAGCCACGTTCAACAGCTGCTGGAAACCAGGTGTAACATCAATTAATAAATATTCCATGGAAAAGCTACATTAACTGCTTGCCCCTGAAGTGCTGTTTAGTGGCATGTCAGGCACAGCTGTGTAATCAAAGGATTACAGTGCTCCCATTGCAGGGCTCTCCACCTCCTCGGGAGCTTCCCTCGCCTGTAAAAACCCAATCCAGGCACCAGGACAGAATTGCAATCATGTCTTTGAGACCGGGAAACGCAACCCACCAGGCTGTGGGGACAAGCACAACACGTTTTTTGTCAGATACGGGGGCAGCCACACGAATTTTCGAAAGGATGGGTCAGCAAAGCTAGAGATCATTAGTTCATTTCAGTGAAATTGCAGTGCTAATGGAGAGATGGGTGCAATTCGAGATAAGAACTTGCAGGAGCTTGCAGATCCCTTCCCCTGAACAGCTGTATTTAGACTCTAGATCTGACACCACACTCGGTCAGCAAGAAAAACAGAGCACTTCACTAAAAAACATAAATAAATAAGAAATACTAATTTGTGGGGGGAAGCAGTGGAAAAAAAATGCTCTCTTATTGGAAATCTACCATGTTTTTCCACAGCACTTTGGATTCTTCCAGCTGAGCAACGTAACTCCAGCCAAGGAGTATGGTGGGAATTCAGAATTACCCCTCCCTGGGCGAGGTATGGAGGAAAATAGGATTAAAGGGGAAAATGGAAGCCTGAAGACAGCAATTGAGGAGCCCGGTTCAAACCAGGGTACAGCTTCTGCAAGCCCTCTGAGATGTTAGAAACAGTGTTCCACATCGGGCAAGCACCCAGAGCAGCACTGAATGATTTAAGAGCACATTTCCTTGGAGTTTATGACGGTGGGATACACATCAACTGCAGGAGTCATTAGGAGGGAGAGGGAGCACATCGGGATCTGTTTGTGTCATGGCTTTTCTTCACCTAAGTGATGCATCTGCACCGGAAGAGAAGCACAGCTGGGTGTTCCAAGTTCCTAAATCCACGTGGCATTTAGGTGAGATCAGCCCTCTGCCGCCAGCTCACCTCTGGAGAAATCGTGCCAGCACCCAGTGGTGACACAACGCTGAGTTACAAGCGTGAGATTTTGCTCCACAGACATAGAAGGAAGCACTCAGTGTAGGAAAAGTACCTTATAATAGGAAGAATTCCCTTCCTAGTCAGCAGAGGAATTCCATAAGAAGTCCTTATTGGCCAGCAATAGCTCATCAACTTTGGCAGAGTTTGCTGCCATCCCCCAAACCATTTGATCTTAAATGTAAACCAATGCTTTGAGAGGTGCTTTAGTACCAGGCCACATCTTTAGAAACATGTTCAGTAGCACAGAAATCACCTGGGCTACCAACAAAAGCTTTGACCACTGAAACTCCCCATTCTCACAGAGCTCCTGCCACAGGTTGCTTAAAATAATGTTAAAATACAACACAAGCAGTACCTCATTTGCATGTCTGTGATTATGCCTACACGATCCTGTCCTTGTTAGTGCTGCTAGTTAGTGCACCTTCATCCTTGCCCTTCAACCACATGAAATAATTCAAATATGAGAGTCTGCTTCACCCTTCTCATTTATATGATTTCCAGATACCTGCTTTTAGCTTACCAACGAAGATAAAATCCATTACTGCCTTGCACTGCATTAGTGGAATTAAGTGTTTTGCAGCGTAAATCTCCACTGTTTCATCGTGTTCCTGTTAAAAACCACCAAATAAAACACTCTGAATTTGAGATTAGTCCTCCTATGGCAAAATCTGAACCATAAAACAGTTTTGTTACTGGTTTCAGAACTGCACGGTGGCTGCACTCACAGACACAGGATCTAAGTGCTATTAAAAAAAAAAGAAAAGAAAAGAAAGAAGGTAGTTTCACTACTAAATCTTCATACAAGTAGTTTCCTCCTTTCTGCATTCAAATTGATTTTCTTTCTTTTGGCATGTGAAGAGCCAGATGAATCCTTTGACTCAATGCCCAAGAGTGAAATGGCACCAGCAGCAGCAGCAGCAGCAGCAGCAGAGGAGCTCTCAGGGCACGAGACGTGTGACAACATTTTAATCACTGACAAAAAGAGGCTTCAAGGCAGCTACTCCGTCAGTGTTTCCTGGTTTTCAGTGAGATTTACTGTTTATGAGTGAGTGCATATGTGTGTATGTAAAACACATATACGTATATAAATAGCACAGATATAAATATATATGTACAGTTCATGTACATTTGGGGACTTTTATTGATGGAAATTTCCCTCTTTGCCAGAGATTGAGCAGTCCCCAGTCAGTATCAAGTGCAGTGCTGTTCAATCAGGTGTTTGTTTATCCAAACGAGCACATACGATTCTCAGTTAAACCTTAAAAATATTTGCTTTTCATGAAGAGCTCCAGCAAACTCTGAGATTTAATCTGTGATGTGCTCAGCTGGACACCCTACTCTTTTTTTTTAAGTCTCAAAATACAAAAGAACATGTTTGTTTTACAGGAGATGATGATGATGATGGGTTTTTGGTCTGGCTAACAATTCAAGAAGTGAAACCATTCTGATGTCATATGCGAGGAAGTCAACGTGAAGGGGACTTTAGGCCATGAGGTGATATAATAAATAAAATTAAATTTAAAATTTTCCAAATGGGAGAGTTTGGTAGGTGTTTAGATGCACCATCCGAGCAATACTCTCAGATATCCTATTAACCTACAAATCTGTCTGTGCCTAAGACAGTCAGATCGCTGCAGAGTACGGCTGTAGTATTACAATGAAGCAGCAGAGGAAAATTTAAAAAAAAAAAAAAAAGAGAAGAAGAAGAGAAGCCCACATACGACACCGCCGAAGTTCAGCTGGTGAATTGTTGCTTAACAGACTCGGACCATAATAACCCGTCACCTAACCTTGCCTGCATTCTCAGCAGCTATGAAGCTATTTTTAACAGCCAACAGCTTGCATTCAAGAAATACCCCTCTTCACCCAAAAATACCCACACTGAATGGCAACATCCATGCCCGGCTCCATCCTAGGTGGGATGCGCTGCCGGGATTGAATGGCTCTTTCAGGAAAGCTCCTTTACAAGTGTCTGCTCTCCCAAACCCCCGACCCCAGCGCCGTCCGCGGCTGCGGGGACCAGCCCAGCGCGGGCAGTGGCAGCATCCGCGCTCCCTTTGTCCCCGCGGGGACCCCCGGAGCACGGACCCGCTCCGGGGCGCGTTCCCCCGGCCGTGCCCCTCTCCTGCCGCGGCTCCGGGGGATGCTGTTCCCGGGGAGCTCCCGGGGTGCCCCAGCCCGCCGGGGAGCGGGGACAGTCCTGTGTCCCCCGGCTGGAGCCCCGCGTCCCCCGAGCCCGGCCGTGCCCAGCGCTGCCCCCGGGGCTGCTGCTGCCCAACTTCCCGCAAAGTCCCGCCGCCTCCAAACTTGGGGACCCGCGGCCTGGGCACCCCCCGGCTTCCCGCAGCGCTCATCCCATCCCATCCCATTCCATCTCATCCCATCCCTGCGCTCCTACCTCCGCCGGCTCGGCTCAGCTCTGCCCCGCTCCCGCCGCCTCCGCCGGCTCTGCCCTACGGGAGGGGGGCGGAGGACGAGGAGGAGGAGGAGGAGAGGAGGAGGAGGAAGAGGAAGGGGGAGGGAGGGAGCAGCCCCGCCGCTCCCCGGCCGCGCTGCGCAGCCCGGGAGGCGGAGTGCCGCCGCTCCTCGGCTCTGCCCCGGGGCGGGGGGGTCCCCCCGGGGTGGGGATGCAGGGATGGGGTGCGAGCGGAGCGGTCCCGCTGCGGGGGATGCGCTGCGGAACCCGCCGGGGCGGGCGGAGCGGGATGCGGGACATCCCCCGGGCATCCCGGGCCCCAAGAACCGCCAGCGGCAGCGCCGGGGGATGAATGGATCGAGAGCATCGGGAAGGAGATGGGCCCCTCCTGAGCCATCCGACAGGAATTCGGGCTGTCCCGAGAGAGCGGTGTGCGGGTGGCACCGACATCCCGAATCGGGGCGTTCAGGCAAAGGTCAGCCCGAGGAGACTCAGGCTCGGATCTGCCGCGGCTCCGAGGCTGGAGCGAGTCCGACCTTCCCTGCTGCACACCTGGCAGGCGGCAGGCAGCGCCCACTGCCCTGCCCCGGGCTTGGAATGGCAACAGCACAGACGTGCCTAAGAAGCCAAAATCTCCTACTCAGTGAATGCAAGGTTCATTCTCAAACAAGAGATACCAGAGTATACATATATATATATATATATATATATTTACATGTATGTATATACATTTATGTAAAGTGAATATACATAAAAACTGTTAAACTGACAGACGGCAAGTTGAGATTAAATTTTAGGAAGGAATTCTTCCCTCTGAGGGTGGGGAGGCCCTGGCACAGGGTGCCCAGAGAAGCTGTGGCTGCCCCTGGATCCCTGGAAGTGTCCAAAGCTGGGTTGGATGGGGCTTGGAGCAACCTGGGACAGTGGAAGGTGTCCCTGCCCATGGCAGGAGGGTTGCAACAAGATGGTCTTTAAGGTCCCTCCCAACCCAAAGTGTTCTATGATTCTATGATGATAAATATATGTTTATAGGTACAGTCTGGTTGTTAAGTCTGTGGTATCCACACATCCCTTCTGAGGTGCAGCACACGCCATTTCCCTCCAAGGTTTAATGCAACACTTGCAAAGCCAAAAGGAAAACTCTTCATATTTCCCTCCTTACAGTATTAAGCTTAAATCCATGTGTTTAATACTCAGCAATATTATTTCTAAGAGTTTGAAGCGATGATGCGTGAGCTGAACATGAAAGAACAGTGAATTCTCTATTTCAGTGCTTCCTTTCATGATGAAGCCCATCTTTGGTTTTAACTTTTCGGAAGCATCTAAAACTCACACAGCTCTGTGGGAATCTGTTTTGCAGTGAAACCTTGTGCACCTTAAGAGTAAAATGCAAAGCAGAAGTTTACAAATTACACAGCTCTGACTGGGAGCCAAACAGATTAAAGATTTCAAGTGGGTGATTATGCACCTGTAAGACCATATGAAAATTTTAAAAAGCTTTTAAAAGCCACACATGCACACATCTCCTACAGAACCATGTATGTATCTCTGTTCAGATCACATCTGATTCTCACCTGGTTTTTAGATTAAAAAAATACCCATTATAAAGACCCTAACGAGGTGAAACCTGTGATTTATAAAACACTCACACATATTCAGCGTTTCTGTTCTGAGTTAAATATGCTGCCCTCCAAGGCCTTTTTCGGCCTCGTGGGATGCTCTGAATAGCAATTATCCTTAGCCAGATTTCTGTGTAATTACACACCCTTCCTTTTTCTGTATTTTTAAATAACAAAAAAATCAAAGAAGCTGTCATGAAAACAAGATCTTCATTCCCTGGGGAAGTCTCTGTTTACATTATTCCTCACCAAGCAGCGGCTGGAGTAGAAACCTTGGTGGTGTTTTCCACACGTGGTAGCTCAAACTTCCAGGCACTCCATGAAGGTTGAGACTGCCCATCTCACAGACACTTACAGACTGTCTTCAGTGTTACCTGGAGAGATGGGGAGGAAAATACAAACTTTATGGTGTAATAAATCCCTCTCCAGGAACCAAGTTGTCAGGAAAAATCATAGAATCAAAGAATGGTTTGGGCTGGATGGGACCTTAAACCTCGTCCATTTCCACCCCTGCCATGGGCAGGGACACCTTCCACTGTCCCAGGTTGCTCCAAGCCCCGTCCAACCCATCCTTAAACACTTCCAGGGATGAGGCAGCCACAGTTTCTCCGGGCACCCTGTGCCAGGGCCTCCCCACCCCCACAGGTAAGAATTTTTTTCTAATATCCCATCTAACCCTGCCCTCTGTCAGGTTGAAGCCACTCCTCCTTGTCCTGTCACTACATGCTCTTGTAATGATTGCCAGAGGAAGAAAAATCAGAATAAACAGCCTAAAAATCTAAAAGCTGAGACTGACCTTTAATTCTCATGATTCAGAGTTCAAAGAGGGAGGAAATGAAGAAGTTTCAATATAGAAATTAGAGTAGAGCTATCTCTGACTAGATTGGTTTTCATAAAAAGAAAGGTCCTGACCTCCACCTCTGTAAATCTGATTTCTGCTGGTTGCCATGCTTACTCTGCAACACACCAAGAATCATCCCACTTTTAAAACAAGTTTGTACATATTTCTTAGCTCTGAGCAGGCTTATGTGGTGAAAAAGATGGGAGAGTCCTTCAGCAGTGTTGAAAAGCAGGCACACAATCAGTAGTGCAAATGTGTGAATTTAACAGGTGATTTTTTAACCATGTGAGTCCTTTCTCCTTGCTGCTAGCTGTGGTTTGGGGCAGGAATCTGGTGGACAGGCCCAGTGGCTGGGTTTGCCAGCAGCAGAGCTGTGCATTTATAGGCAGATTCAACCCTGGGATAAATAAATCAGATCGTGTCCTCAGAGCACGGCTGTAATGGGATGCTAATCCCGGGAAACGGGCTGCTTTTCCTCCACGTGCCTATTCCAGCATCGGCGTCTCCGGGTTATTCTCACAGAGAGGGCTTAGAAATGCAGATGTTTCTGCCTTGTGCTTCCTCTCTCCCAAACTCATAAAGCAGAGGAAGGAGTTCATTGCCCGCAAGGACCGAGGAGGATTTTGCCTCCCACTCCGGCTGCTTTTGGGGAACCCTTTTCCCACGACCTCCATCACCAGGCAGCGCTTCCCAAAGCCCTTCTCAAGGGATGTTGCTGCAGGGTGCCGGCACGAAGTAATATCCTTACGTCAAATCCTAATTCCACCAGCAACGGATGAGGGCAGTGACAGGAAAAGACCAAAACTTCCCCAAAACTTCTCTGTCCCCCTTGTGCCACGAGCTGCCAGGAGCAAAGGGACCTGCCACGTTCCCCAGAGGAGCTGCCTGAACCAGCGCGTTCAGGACTCCCCTTTTTCAGGGGAATCAAAGGGGTGGCTGGAGCTGGAAGCAAAAAACATCCTGGGTGGGGACCTGTAAATCCAGCCGGGAGTTTCCGTGCAGTGAGCCCGGAAAACCACCAGGTGATATGGATGTTGTACTTAAGAGCTTTAGGGCTCAGCGCTGAGCTGCTCCACCGAGCAGAGCTGCAGCTCAGCCCAGCTCCAGGCAGATTTCCCATCCCGCTGGATGCACGGCTGCTGCCTGACACAGGCTGGGCTTGGGATGTGCAACCACAGCCCTCCGGCACCCCCAGAGATTATTCCAGCTCTTCTCCCAGCTCCGAGGCTGTGAGTTGGTGCTGTGAGAAAATTGCAGGAAGATTTGCTATTCTTAGTTGTCTGTTCCCCCATTAAAATATTGGTGTAATCTCACCGGAATTAATGGAATGCGTATATTTTAAAGAAATGCATTATTACTCTCATTTTGCCCCCGGTATCCTGGCAACAGGCACATTCACATCACTAATTTCATATCTTGTACATCCTTCAGCTCTCAGTAAAGGGTAGATCAACCTTCAGATACTCTGAATGCCTTTTTGCTGTTTTCCCAACTTGGGTTGGGAATTATTCTTCTTGGCATGCACATCCCTGGAATGCCTCCGGGAATTCATGCTCGGCCTTTAATTGAAGACAATGCCTCTGTCCCTGGAACAGGCAAAAATTAACACTGATTAGGTAAGTGTGGCAGAATTTGGTTTCCCACAAATGGTCTGCTAGATTTTAATGATGGCAGCCGAGAGCCAGCTGCCTTTTGCCTGATGCCATCCTTTCATCCGGAGCTGTGTCCTTTCATTGGTGATCTCTGTGCCCTCCAAGTGCACGCTGAAGGGTATCGTTCCCCTCTTAGTCATCATTTAGCCAAGCCATGCATATTAAGCTCCTTTAATCTTCACTCATAACTCAGTCTCTTCCGACCTTTAATCATTTTTATGACTCTTCTTATGAATTTCTTCCAATTTGTCTGCATCTCTCTGGCAATGAGGCACCCAGGATTTACTGCCTTGTTTTAGATGTGCTCTCCCTGCAGCAACTCAGAAGATGTTACCTCCTGCTACTTTTACCCACCACTGATTTAACAATATGCTGGAGCTGTGAGGTAGCCGGGAATCAATTAAAATAGAATTTAAATGGTTCAGTGCTCAGAATTGCCGTAATTCTTTTGTGGCACCGCGCGCAACGAGAAGCCTGGAGCCTGTGAAAACCTGCTGCTTCTGGAAGCACGTGATTGTGGTTCCTGGGGCAGGCAAAGCTTTGAAACCTGCTGCATGCACAGCTGTGTGAGTCTCTGAAGGGGTATGAAGGACGAGTTATGATCCAGAAGACAAAGGGAGATGGGTTCAGGTTGGCACCAGGAGCTGCTCACGTGTGCTGCTGGCCCGAGGGTTCCACCCTGCTCCTCCTGGAACTCTCAGACAGGTGACAGCCCCCAAGGGCTCATCACAGCAGAGGCAAAACTGGGGGAGGCAGCAGCCAAGAGCTTGACATTAGGTTGCTTCGAGCTCTGTTTAAATGGTTTGCTTTAATAAAAAATTTAAAAAAAAAAAAAATCTTTAGGAATCGGTAATGCATTTTGAGCTTTGATTAATGAAGAGCTTGAGATAGCTGAGCAGCAAACTAAATGATGAAAGATGCTCTGAGACCTCTCAGATGTGCTAAAATGATCAGATGCCTTCTCTGTCCCCATCACGTGTGGTTTTGATTCAAGGCACGCGCTGGGGTCAGCAGGATCTCTGCTCCTGGTTCCTCTTTTCCCATCTGAACAGCCCTGTGGTTTCCCATCGCTCTGGTGGATAAGGAGGGAAGGCTGTTACCTCTGGAGCTGTTCAGTTCCTCTTACAGAGCAGTTTTTCCTTATCTGTCCCATACACAAACTGTGGCTCTCCAGATCTGTTTTGTGTTGTCACTGTTGGTCTCTGAGCCACTGGCAGGGAGCTGACGGTCACTGGGCCTTCACATGCACATTCCAAAGCCCTGAGCTTTCCTGTTATGTCATTTATTACTCCTCCTCCAGCTCCTGAATTCAAAATGAAGCGTTTAAAATGTGATCAGGGATGTGTTCTAACGAGTGCTTGGATTATATGTGTGCCTTGTTTCCTTAAGCGATTTTTACTGTTCTCTCTACCTCCAGAAAAAACAGATTAACTGCATTTTATAGGCTCTTTTCTCCACATACCCCAGTCTTTCCTCCTTCCCATCTGTTGCTCTTCATTCATGAAGTTCCTTGCAGACCCCAGCCTTCAAGTGGAGCCCAAGAATTAATAAAACAGCTTGTGCCATGAAGCACATTTGCATACAAGCTGTGTGTGTGCACATATGAATCCTGCCTTAAAAATTATTTACATTCTAGACAAACATCTCATAGTGCTGGACAAAAAGAACCCAAACCAAACCAAAAAAGACTGTTTCTTTTAGCCATAATGTATAAATATTTGAAGTACCAAGGCTGATTTGTCACCGCTGAGTTTGTGGGGTCAATTTGTATGGTCTGTGCCATCCCGCTTTTCTCCTTCAGGAGCAGAGGATGGGCCCTGCCCCTGCACAGCTGCAAAAAGATGAATTTCCAAGCCTGCTTTGCTATATTAGCATTCATTTTAGATGCACAAATAAAGTAATTTGACTTGTTAGATGTTCTATGAAAAATACCAAGATAGACCAACTGTCTTTACCTTCAAAGTTATGAAAACCATTATTAAAAAGATCAATCACATAACCTCCTTGCTGACATAATGATAAATGTTTCCTGCAAGTGTTACTCTATCTTCTAATTTCAGAAAAATTAATATACCTTCTTTCTGCCTTTTTTTTTTCCTTTTTGCTAGCTCAGGCCTTGTTACAAAGCCATTTTAATTTGCAATCATTCTTTCAGTGCACCTGCAATGATAGAGCTGATAAACACTTTCTTAGATGATAATTTTTAATGACTGCCACAACTGCAAACCGAATTTTGGCTTTAGGAAGAATGCCAGAGATGGCAGAAAACTGAGAGACTGAACAAGCAGAAGAAATAGCATGTGGGGGATGCATTTCATACATAGATTATGTTGGGCAATTTGGTCTAGTGGAGGGTGTTGGGGAAAGGAATGAGATGAGCTTTACGGTCCCTTCCCAACCCAAAACATTCTGTGGTTCTGTGATTATCTATTCTTACTGCATTTTATTTTTCTGATAAACTTATCATACAGCTTAACTACTCACACAGTTAAAAAACACTGCCATGCTTGAATCCATCAACAATCCCTCCGTTTCTCCTTTTTCCCAGTGCCTAAGAGCTGAAACAGTGGGTTTCTGCACACTGCTGCTATCTTGCTGAATCAGGCAGTTTGGGGCAAAGCCAGTTCCTGTGACTCCTGTGGTCTCGCATGAGGAATTGCTTCTGTTGGAGAAGCGTTGACCATTTAATATACGGTGCTCATGACTCACCATATACTCCCAGAGCACTTGGAGGTATTTCCATGCTGTCTCTGTATTTTTATAACCTAAACATATTCCCCTGGAGATTTATGCAGCTTTACATTCTTTTCTCTCATACACATTTCCAGGAGTTTTATGGGGGAGCCGAGAGGGAGCCTAACCAGCGCAGGCAGCTCGCTTAATTTGGCACAGTCCTGTCCTTTCCAGTTCACCCACCTGCAAAATGGGAATAATAATAAGCACTTAAGGGAGAATATTCACATGTCTAGCTTGAGACCTTTAATGTTCATCTCTCCAGAGGCTCAGCAGAGAGAAACAGCTTCTAATTCAGGTGCTTTGAATGGGCTTCTAATGGAGCTTGCTCCTCTTCTGGCAGTCAGGGAGACCAAGTTCTCAGCTCCAGCACCCCTCCATCAGGCATGGAATGTCATGCCAAAAAGCCAGACACTGTGAACATCCTCTTTCATGCCTCATCCTGCAGCCATTTCCATGCTCAGCTTCCCGCTGTGGAGCAATATCTGATTAACTCAGTGGTTTTCCACATCTGCAAAGTGGAGTGGGCTGTGGGAAGAAGACCATGCAGAGCCCCAGTGAGCACTGAGAGTGAACAAATGAGCATCTCAACAGCACTTTGTGTGTGTTAAACCCAGTGAAAGCACTATTAATTATCAATATGGCCATTTATTAGTATTCATTAGGGCTTAGAGCAAACTACCGAGACTCAAATCTTCCTGTTGCAGTCTCTGGGTTGCAACTGTGTGACATTGAGCCAGTCACTTCTCTTGTCCTCATTTTTCCTGTCATTAGGACCTCTGCATCATCCCAGAGTGTGATGTGAACCTTAATAAGGCTTGAAAAGGGCTTTGAGAACTTGTGGTGGAGGGGGAAATATTAATGTCAAGCATTGCTGTAACAGCAGATGAGACGGAGCGAGAGCCTCATCCCGATCCAAAGGGCTCGGAGCGGTGCCATGGAGCACTTCAATGGCTTGTGGATCCTGCCCAGGAATACTGAGGACAGAGAGGCACACCAAGCCAGTTCTGCTCACAGGCAGAGCCAAGAAGCACCACCAGGGAGTTGAGATTTGGAAAACCCATCCCTCTCTCGCTTTTCTTCTGGTTGCACAGGCAAGCTGCCCATTGGTATGCACAAATAGATGTTTGGGCTTCTAAACACTCACTCCTGGACACAGAAATGCAGTTTGGGACTGTGTTTAGCACTGAAAGACTGGCACAGAAATCAATCTTTATTTCAGAAAATCTTCTTTTCAGTGTTTAGCCTTGGTGTTGATTATATGAATTAGATCCCTATTACAAATGAGCCTCGTGTCCCAGAAACTAATGTGCTGTGCTCAAGAAGCAAGACTTTCTGCATTTCATCATCGTTCTGTTCCTTAACAATTCAGTTTTCCTGGCAATGATGAGAAATGTTTATTTCCCTGGAGTATTTTCTGGATGGTGAAATTACGGTGTTATTTGTGGGCAGTGGATGCTGCATTAACCCGCCAAGGCTGCATTGCCATCTTTAATCACTGCTTGGAGACCTGGCCACCTTCCTTCACACCTCTGGTTTCCACAGTACCCTTTGGCCACTTTTAATCTGTTCAATCCACTTTTCTGCTGGAGACAGTGGCCACCAGCTTCTGCCTGCTCGGAGGCACAGGAGCAAGACAAAGTGACAAAGTGACAGTGAGATAAACACTACTGAGAGGCCTAAGTCTGCATTTTGAGGACTGCTGTAAATCAGAGTGATAGAGAGAGACAGATTAGTGATGCCAGCGTAGAGAGGTGAATATGCATGCTGGGATCTACATATTCCTGTGAAATGCATCTACATTTCATTTATGCCCAGTGATAGGAACGCTGCCGTAATGATGTGGAAAAGAAGGATGTGTTGACAGCGCGGTCGGGCTCTTGCACAGCTCCTCAGGCTCTGCAGGAGTCATTGATGGAGTTAGTGCAGGTTCCCACAGTGCTACAGCCACATTTTCTCGTTTCCATCTCCAGTTAGAAGCAGAGCAATACGTTATTCTACGTGATCACGTACAAGATATTCTTCATTTCATGTGTCTTGTAACTTCTGTCACCAGGTGCTGGCTGACATTCTCCATCCTGTTCCAAAATCCAGCTGCCTTGCCCAAACTGAAAATCCAAACCCAAACACCTGAGATGAGATGAGTTACACACCCACACATACATTCGGTGTTTGAGGTAATGGCACCGGTGCTCAGCTAAAGCAAAATCTCCTGGAATTTGACCCCCCACCAAAAGATTGCATTTAAGAAAGTTGCATCAATGCAAAGTCAGGCCTGAAATCTGCCACCTGCCAAACCAGGGAAGCCTAAAGTTAAATTCACCATTGGAGTCAATGCTTGGCTGCTCTGCAGTTGCCATCTGTAGTTTTTTACATTGCTGCTTATTCTGTTAAATTTATGCCTTAGTGTGTAAAAATGTCCCCAAACTATGAAAGCAAATGAGCAGTGTGACAGGGCTCAGCCCTGTAAGGACAATAACTTTGACATTATCAGATTTTTCAGACTTGAAAATCTCAAGGCTTAACCTCACTGTAAACCCTTGGTTTTACAGTTTGAGGTCTGCTTGGTACTGGAAGTCTCGCAATACTCATTCCCTCTGCCTGCACTCCCAACACACTGGAATTTCCTCTCATGTTGCACTAACACAGAGCTCTTTGCTCAGAGCTGATTATTCTCTCTGCTGCAGAACACACAACCACTGCTGTCAGTGGCTCCTATTTGAGTTTTTAGGCCAACACAGGTGAAAAAAAACCATGCAAAAAGCTTTGGTGCTCAGCTCCCTGTGCTCCCAATCTCAAATTCAGCCTACATATGAACAAAGGAGGATGTTTGGGAAATGTACAGGCCTGCAAAAATCACTGTGTTTGATGATTTATTCGCAGGTGACTTTTTCTTCAATGCAAAGGGATGCAATGTAAAAAGGAGCCAACTTCCCTGTGGTTGATTCATTCAGCTTTTTGGATGAGAAGGTGCAGAACTGCCTAGAATGGCAATGTAGCCCCATTGCTTTTTTTTTTTCTTCTTCTGGTTCAAAAAAGAAATGTCAGTCTGACCCATCTGCTGGAATCTGAGCAGAGCCCCAAAAGACCCACACACAGGCTGGAAGACAAGTGCCCATATGGTGTCTGCATGCATTCATTGCAGAGCTGGTAGGCAGCAGAAATACCTCAGGGAAGAATTGGGGATGAGAAGTTATTTTTAATAAACCAGACTGCAGTGATCTATAATGGGAAATAATCGCCGAGCCTTTTCCACAAATACCCAAATTTCTGTCTCTCCTACTTTCCCTTCCAGCGCTGGCAGAGAGAAAACAGAAAAGAAAGGTTTCTTGTACTGTAAAACACTTCAAAAAATTCCCAGATACCGGTGTTCTACTGTATCAAGGTTACTGTTAGCGTTATTAATATTCATTTTCATTTACACCACTGCAAAGCCATTAATGTGATAAGAGTGTTATTATCTTTATAGCAATAAGTATTTATTAAAAGCATGTACAGTGAAAATTGGTAATAAGATGAAGCAATGCAAAGCAGAATGCAATGAATCCCTTAGGAAGAATAATAAAGATTTCTGGCTCTTTTTATTCCTCCCAACAACTTCAGAGTAGAAAAAAAAAAGCAGCAAGATAACAATGCAGGCTCGAAGTCACTTATCAGGATTTGCAAGGGCTCAACACTCAATGAGTGTTTATCCTCACTGAGAGCTGGAGGGATCCATTTCTGGAAAATTATTGTTGTCTGCCCTTTTAGCAAGAAACTGTCTTGCTGTTTTTGTTTAATTAAACTGCCGCTGTCAATTACTGCCTGCAAATAACACAAAGTATTGCCCAGTGAACTTGGGAAGGCACTCAGCAGTCACCGGGGTGTTGTGAGCTCCCTCTGCACTCCCTGCACATCTAGTGGAGGTGGGAGATGATAAAATTCCCCATTTCTGTCCATTTCCCACTTCCTTCAAGGAAATAAAAATAACCCATCATTGTTGCGGCCCCACTGATTGAAACATCAGCGCTTCCCTCACAAGCTGAAATATTTGCTCCAGTCCCCAAGGCCTCATGTTTGCTGAGCCTTTCCTGTTGTCCTGGCAAGGGCTTCCTCCCAGGGGTGCAGCGGGATGCTCCACTCCAGCTTCCCCTCACCCCCTGGACCTCTGCTCTGGCCAAATCGGGCACTCCTCTTCCTCTCCCTCCTGGCACATCCCTCCATTTCCAATTTCACAACCAAGCTTTCTTTCTGCTCCTTTTCTCCTCTCGTTTTTCTGCCCGGAGGAATTGTGGTTGGCTTTATGCTCCGCGCTGACCCCGGCCGCCAGGCTGGCGGCTCCATGAAGGTAGAGCATTCCCAAACCACAGGAACACAGAGAGCCAGCCCTTCCTCCGTACTCTGTGTTCCCTGCAGCTCTGCTGGACACTTCCTCAGGCAACAAGGAATCTCACCACTGCCTGCAGCTGAGGCTGGCAAGTGCTGCTGCCTGAAGAAATGACAATCTATTTCTTTCCTTTTCAACTGGTCGCCAGCTGAGCAAAGGCTCCCGGTGCTTTTTGCTTTGGGGAGCTGAAAAGTTGACCCCTGATGAACTTTCTGCACCAAAACCCCCTTACATTCGCTGTGTTGTACCCAAGGACCAAAGCCTGATTATTAACTGCTCCAAAAGCCCTCTCCCCTTTTCAAAGCCTCCCTCTTTTCATCCCAGTGCTGAGCCAAAAAAGTGACAGGACAAGTCATGCTGACACGTATGGTCTCAGTTGAACTGAATGCAATTCTGACCGAAGTATCAGAATTCCAGGTAGATACAACCAGAAAAGTTCCACCACCAAGTCTGGGGGCTTTTTTGGAGTGCAGCTTTTCCACAGGGAACTCTTTTCAGTGAACTTGAAGGCACTGTGCTCTTTCCAGTGGCCATCCACAAAAAAGATTGCTCCCCCTCAGATTTGAGTGTTGAGGATAACTGACTGTGGGGAGGATTTTCCATGCTGTACATTCAATATAATCTGTACCTGGACTCCAAACTTTGCTTTCAAGTCATACAGAGATAAGAAACACCACAAGAGTAGAGTGTAATGTTTATTAGGTTCAGTTTCCCTCCTGTCTGGTTGGCCCAGTGTGGTTCACTGATTTTATTTGTGGATAGATTGAAGATGTGTTCACATATTTATAACCCCTCCTGCCATGGGCAGGGACATCTTCCACTATCCCAGGTTACTCCAAGCCCCATCCAACCTGGCCTTGGACACTGTCAGGGATCCAGGAGCAGCCACAGATTCTCTGGGCACCCTGTGCCAGGGCCTGCCCATCCTCACAGGGAAGAATTTCTTCCTATGAACGGGGTAAAACAGAGGTGAAAAATCACAGCTCGAGTGATGCATTTATTGTATGTCCCAGATGCCTTCACTTTTTCCTTTCTATTTGAATTCTCTCTTCCCTCAATGTTACAGCTTTAGCTTTGATCCAACCTGGCAGAATCAACAATCTTTTGTAAAATGTTCTTTTCAGTCCAAGTCCTTTCTGTGATAACAACAAAAACAGTACAAAAAGAAGATTTGGATTATATTTATGTGTGACTAGACTATTGATCTCACAGCCCGGGAAATGAAAAATAAGATGAAATGTGATTTTTAAATCTGACCAGGAGGAGGGGATCAGGATGAAGCCAAGCACAAGTCAGGGGGGAGTGTGATTCTGCAAATAATCCACCTCAGAAAATCAACTTGCAGTGTTTGTATGACACGAATTCAGCTACTTGTACTCTCTGGGGACCTGGTTTCCTCAAGCGAATATTTTCAGCCTTTTTAATTTACCTTACTCCCATTACCTACACATTATGAAGAGACAGTGAATGCACTCTGGCTTGCAAGGGAAGATTCCTGTCTCGAACACCTCCACTCCTTCACCAAAACCCAGCTTTGATCCCACTTGTTTGACTGAGCACTTTCCTCCAGGGATGGTGGAGGACTCAGTGCAGGTCCTTCTCTGAACTTCACTTTGTCTGTGGTGAAGAAAACGTGCTTACTCCTGTCACGAGGTCCTCGTGTCCCACCCCCAGCTGCTCAGGCTGCTCCTCATTTCCACCAGGACTTGGCTCCATGCAGCAATCATGAGGCAGACTGGGCTGAAGGGACCTGTCTGACAGTGCGCTGGGAGTTTCTCTCTTCCTTTTTCTACTGTAAAGCATTCTTCCTTCTCCAGCCTGCCCTAGAGAATCTAATTAGTGGCCTAATTACCACTCCCATACTATGCCCTGGCTGACCTGTGCTGGCTCGTGTTCTCAGCCTGCCTTGTCAATACAATTTTGGGCCGTAGGTCTGCGGGGTCTGCGCTGCTTCCTCTGCGCACCACGACGTCACCGCGCTCCACTCAATGCTTATTTTTATTCCCCACTCCAACAAAATTGAACTGTGAAAGCACTGTAAATTTTCAGCCTCGAGAGGCTCTTCATTAAGCAACAAATAACTCTCTGCACCTACTTGATATTACCCTCCTGTTGGCTGTTTGTCACACGGCGCTTCCCCCCCGCTCAGCCGGCTGTGGTCGTTCCACTCAGCTGACAAGAGCTGCTGCTGGCCAAAAAAATGCACATTACAGCCTGTTTGCTGAGCCTCTGACTTCAATATAGAAGCAACAGCATCATTTTTATCCTTATTTGGCCCAAAGGCTCGTGCTATCTCGCAGTTCTTATCAGCTATCAGTGGGCAGTGTTCCACGGGCCTGGATCCCGGTGCTGTCCTACAGGAGCGGCTTTTTCCGGCTCCAACCCCACTGCTGTCACTGATGGTGCTCCCACACAAAGAGGTGCTGTCCAAAATAATGAGCTGCATTTAATGCCTCGATGCTCTGTCCCTGACACTGCCCTGCCATTCTTGGCAGCCCAGCTGCCCCCCAGCCTTGGGAACAGAGTGGGCTCCCACCCCTCTGCAAATCCTGCCTTGCCCTGGGGTTAAGAGGTGTCTCAGCTCCCTGATAGGTGCGTCGGTAATTTTCAAGCCACGGTGCATCTAAAAGCCAAGCACCACCCTGGGAAGGATGTCATAAAACAAATACTCCTTTCCTGCTGAAATGCATTATTAAAGCCTCCACCCCATAAATCCCAAGTAGATAACACTCTCCGTGGCACCTTGTAAAATAAGCAATTTTCTGCTACTGAGGAAACAAATTCTTTTTCTCGTTCCTATCTAAACTCCACCAACACGGTGACAGACACAACACTGCATCTGAGTTGGGTTTTGACAGCCTCATACATTTCTAACTCTGTCAGCAAGAATAAATGTTGGAGGCTTTTCACTTTAAAGAGCTCTGGAGCAAAATGGACTTTCTGGGACCCGCTTCACCCTTTGTGTCTACCAGCCATAAAGTTCCCCACCATTTCCAGCACTGCTTCATTGCAAGGCTGAGGTAGAATTGAAGTGCTGAGATCAAATCAAATTCCTTCAGAGAGGAGGTGAGGCTGGGAGCAGAAAGATAGACATTGTAGATTCCCAAAAATTTGGTTTTTCACCCCAGAACATATCAGGATGAATCACACACTCTGGGTGCTGCTGGGGCAGAAGCAGGGAATATCTGGTGCTCTATCCAACAGTCCTTGCTAAGACAGACATGGAGCAACACTTGGACCAGGCTGGGGTTGCAGCAGCAGTGTTTGAGGTGACAAATGAATTTGGACTCCATTTTCTGGTTTCCTGATGGATCTGTCAATGTCTCATTTCAATAAGATGCTGTCTTCATTTTTTGTTTGGGTTTGTTTGGGTTTTTTCAACAATACCACCACAATACTGCTACTCAGTGGTTGTTGCACCAGCAAATGTTAACATTCTATTCCAATTTAGAAGGAGAAGAGATTAAGGAATTCCAGCATTCACTGACAAAATGCAACTGCTGTTTTCTAAATAGCTCTAACCAGCTACCAAGGACACTGTCCTGTTTTCAGCCATTATGGACCATGCAGGTTTACAGGTTTATTTCTTGTATGAAAGGTCTGTGGGATCACTCATTTCAGAAACTTACATAATGTCTTATATTCATTTCTAGAGCAATCAGGGGAGTTCACTTAGTAGTTCACTCAGTAGTTCATTGCTATTTTTCTGCTTTCTGGTGCACAGAGCGTATCTCCTGTGCATTGAGCAGCTGCCAGCAGGGTGTTCAATATCAACAGACCTTACCAAGGTCCATATGTGGCCACAGATTTTAAATACAGACTTTTCCTTTCTCTTTTATTCTTTTAAAGCTGAAGCTAAATTCAAGAAATTTTTATCTACATTATCATATATTCAGGGATCAGCCTGAAGCCAAATTAAATTCTTTTCATATTATGAGTGAAAAAATGGCTTGTCCTCCAGCTCAGCACAGATCACTCAGCATAAATCCCTTGTGTTAAAGCCCCTGCTCCTCATTACCAATAGAGAATTCCCAATAAGAAGGAAACTTTCCTTTTCCTCCTCATCCTCACAGTTCACTCAAGGTGCAGCCTGTGCTTTCAAAAGCATTTCTATTTCAATATTTAACAAGTGGATAGGTGCTGAAGCAGGCTCCTGTAGGGGTGGAAAGGGCTGGACTGGAATAAAATTATACTGGGATATGGGGCAAATTCACAGGCACCTCCAAGCCCCTCCTGCCCTTGAGAGAGGTGCTGAAACATTTGAGGAAGATCCTCATGGAGGTGATGTGGCCACTGAGGTGGGTGATGAGCAGTTTATCACAGGTCCATGCAAAGAGAACCTTCAGCTGTGGCTCTGAGGGATGGACATGAAGGTGACAAGGACACTGAGTGACCACTTAGAGCAAGACACTGAAGTATTCCAGGATTTGGGATTGACCACTCTCCAGCGGTGCTTTCCTTCTGATAAAACTTGTCCCAAGCTGCTTTCTTCATGCCTGAGGAGGAAAACTCAGCACCCATGCCCATGAGAAAGGACCCACGGTGTCACTCAATCCTACCCTGAAAACCAGCTAAAATTCCTTCATAGGGAAACCAGCTTTGGGTTGGGTTTGCCTTGGGTTTGGTTTTGTTTTTGGGTCTTTTTTTTTTCCAGTCTCCTATTATAAATAATAGCAAGGAAAAATAAAGTTTTTATTTGTGCAAATGCCTTGACAAAGTTGTCCTTCATCCTTGTGTAAATATTGCTCCTGTAACACTGCCAAGGAATGGCCTTGAGTGTCTGCAGCCAAAAAAAAATCAGACCTGTTCCTATCGGAGCCCATGAGCCCTACGTATAACTCATGTTTGTGGCTGGTATTCCAGCTCTTCAAAAATTGCCTCTGAGCCTCTCCTGGCTGGGAATCCAGGCTGCTGTTCCCTGACTTCTGTGTAGCATTTCAGGAGTAGTGATGGCAAGCTTTGCAAGGAAAAATACTTCCATTAGACAAGCTGGAAAAGCTGGAGAGAAAGGCCAAGGTCTCAAACAAGGAATTCCTTTCCAAACATTCAGACTTGCATGCCTGCATGCTTATCTGTTCTTTCAGAGTAATCCAATAAAAGATAAACTTTCTCCTCCTAAAAGCCTTTACTCCACTTAAACCCTAGACCATGGTGGCTGAAATTCCATGGCTAGCTCCAAAGATGATGGTGGAGATAAGGAGAAGGGACTCTGTTTATCTAAAGAGGGATACATTCGTACAGAATGAGCAGAAATGTCAGAGCTCTATTGCATAATCTGGCTGTGTTCCCCATTCCAGTTCCTCCAGTGGCTGGAGCCTGCACCCAGGCGGGGAGAGGAGAGTCTGTCCAGGCAAGATCCACATGGAGGAGGTGTCTGTAGGATGTGTCTTGGCTCTGAAGCTTTCACTGGGTCTCTAGCTCCCAAATCTCATTTGATAGGAAAAGCTGGCCATGAGGCACAAGGCTTCTCCCAGTGCCTCTGGAAACTGGAGGGTTCAGTTAACTCTCATGGAAAGGGATGTGAGAATGAACACAAGTTACACACTTTCCAAGGACACAGGCTGCAGCTTGCAAACCTGCAGGCATTTCATGGTGCTGACATTTCATATCCTGTGAGCTTGCAGATTTGGAGACAAAACTACAAATGGAGTTCAATTTTAAAATCCTATAGGATGAGATCCTTGACTTTGATGAAGTGTCCAGACTAGACCTTTCATTCCAAGCTAGTTCTCACTTACATTCCAACCAAAAATTCCTAAATCTGCATGTAGGGCAAAGTACTGAAGAACCACCTACTGCTCTCCTGAAAAAGAGAATCAGCTCCTCTTATGCCAGGACAAGAGGGAATGGCTGTAAACTGCCAGAGGGCAGAGTTAGATGGGATATTGGGGAGAAATTGTTCCCTGGGAGGGTGGGGAGGCCCTGGCACAGGGTGCCTGGAGAAGCTGTGGCTGCCCCTGGATCCCTGGAAGTGTCCAAGGCCAGGCTGGACATTGGGGCTGGGAGCAGCCTGCGACAGTGGAAGGTGTCCCTGCCATGGCAGGAGATGGGACTGGATGAGATTTAAGGTCCCTTCCTGCCAAAACATCCTGGAATTCTATTCTATGATTATTCACTACTTTTAGGGCTGTTTTCAAAACTTCATTTACGTGTGTACCTTCCCCTACAAAGCCCCCAGCACTGGGACAGCAGTTCTCTTCACCCAAATGGTTCTAGGCATGTTCTACACAGCTCTTTGCCATTGAGGCATTTGCCAAAAAACTGGTATAATTTCAGTAAAAAAGCTGTGCTGGCAAGCTTTGAGTGTGGGAAAGGCCTTAACTCTGAGTTATCAGTAGACATCACTGTGGCCAACCAATTGAAATAGTTAAATTATTCAGGGTTTTAAGGTCAGGAAGTAGTGAAACTGTAGCAAGAAAGCATACTTTACACAATGCAGAATCTCAGTCCTGAACCAAAACACTGAGAATAGCCTGGAGGAGATCAGCACCTTTCATCCAGTTCCAAGAGAGTCTGGAAACATTCACATTTAAATTTGCCAACCACCCTTTAACCTTTTCTCCCTTTTCTTTCCATCTACTGTGGTCTCTCCACATGCACCTCCTTCCTGTTTATTGGGTATTTTTCTATTAATAAAAGAGGGGGAGACCACTTTGAGGGCTTTCCCCAGGCTCGGCCTCTTTAGGGTCCTCTTTAGGATCCTTTCCCTCCACAGCTGCTCAGCTCAAAAGGAAATCAACGGTCAAAAAAAGATACCTGGGAGTGAAAACCTTTTTCTGCAAAATGAAGGGGTATCTGTGGGTCACAGCTAAGCTGGGAGAGGGGAGAGTTATTATTTCAGAGTGCTTTCCAAATTAAAAAAAAACAAAACAACAATATAAGCAATACATTCTCGACAATTGCATGGTATTCGCTGTCTCCAAACATTTAATTTTCATTTTTAAAAAGTGCTTAATCCTCTTAATGAAATCATTACATCCTGAGTACCTTGGTTTACAATTAGAAAATCAGAAGGAAGTGAAGAGTAAAAGTTGGTCTTGTCTTTTACTGTGTTCCAGATGAATTCAGAGGGTACCACAACCACGGAGAAACGGCCAGGCTGGGACAGCAGCTCTGCCCCATCTTCCTCCCCTGGCACTACCAGAACCAGTAACTGGTCTGAGCATAGGAAACAACCTGCCAAACAGCACAGAAAATGGACTAAATTCTGATTTTCTCCATTAAGTGTGCTCTGCCAGGCTAACAGAAGTAAAAATTCATTAAAAAGTGGTGCAGCATTCGAGTGCTGAGCCGTACCTGGATGCACAAGAGGCATCGTTTTGAGAAAAAGATTCCATCTCCTACACAGCCCCTGCTCTCAGACAATCACCTTTTTAAGCATGCTGATGCTGTTGCTCTCCTTAATACATTTTAATTTCACTCTTACAATTTTTGCACGCTCGTGGTGCATAGCCAGGGACATTGCCCTGAAGAACCATTCCCTGGGAAAGGGTGCAAGAAGCCAAAGCAGTGACAGGAGGGGGAGTGTGGTTTTCTTGTAGAATCACGGAAAATATAATGATGCCACACAGCATGTAATTACTGTGGCTCCCTCTTTGAGCTGCTTGTCTCTGTGGGCTGGATTCCTCCAGCAGGTAGAGAAGCAGGAGAAGGGGGAAGGGGAGGAAAGGGCTCTGACACTGCCACTTTTCCCCATCAGCTGGAAGCCTGTGAGCTCAGTGACAAGAAAAGGGGGCAGCAGGTTCAGAGAGCTATGGGGCTGGACTTGGAGGGAGGTGGGAAAGTTCATTCCTATTTTGTTACCTGTCCCTGTGGGACCAGGGCGAACACTTGGCCTGAGAAGTGCAGGGAGAAGTAGCCAGAGCCAAAAACACCATCCATCCATCCATCTATCCGTATATCCATCCATCCATCCATCCATCATCCATCCATCCATCTATCCATCCCTCCATCCATCCATCCCTCCATCCATCCATCCATCCATCCATCCATCCATCCATCCATCCATCCATCCCTCCATCCATCCTGCCACAGTGACATTCCCAGAAGGGGCTCAGCACACAGAGCAGACCAAGGAAGTGTTTTCAAAGAGGGTCCTTGCTGCTGCAGCTGATTTGGGATGCCGAAGGAAAGCAGCCTCTGTCTCCCCCAAACAGACCCTGGGAGGTCACTCCCAGGTCAGCACAGCCTTGTTTGCAGTGGAGCAAAGTGCACCCTCTGCCAGCCTACCTATAATTAAAGACCTGCAGTTTCCTGCATATGTATTCTTAAAACATCTGCAAGCATAATTACAGCAACCTCTTAAACAGCCAAATATGAGGCGGGCGTTCTTTTTTACCGGGAGATTGCTTTTAATGACTCTGTGTACAGCACAGTTTGCAGATGAGGCCAGAAGTGCACCCAATTATTTCTCCACTGGCACTTATTGTGCTTAAACTCACATTTTCACGCTTTTTTGTTTTCTTCATGAGGACTCCCATTCCTCTTATGCTCAATTCTCCCTGTACCGCATTAAAAATTAAGGATCCAGCCCCAAACCTGAGCTCTGGTTATCCAATTACCCTCAGAAGATGCTGTAGAGCTCAGCCCCATTTCCTTATGTCTTCCCTCTTCACTTTGACATGTGCTGATAGCACTCTTTTGTGAGCTGAGGGGTGGATTTTGCAGGAATTTGGCCAAAACATGGGCTGTGATGTCAGTAGCGTGGCAAAGGGTATTTAGGAGGGGACTGAAGGGAATTCCTGGCCGCGTTACAGCTCCTGTGCCCACAGTGTCCAGCTTTCTCCAAGACTCTTGGTAAGGCAGAGGTGTGGGGAGCTATTTGATGTGTGAAACACAGTTCTCACTTGGGGGACTTTTCGGCCTGGAAAAAGAGATTAAGGAACCAAATTAAGAGTGTCTAAAAATCTGTGCTGTTTTCCAGGGAATTTACTTTTGGCTGTTTTCATTTTCTCTTTCCTGCTTGCCTGAAGAGTCACCCATCTTCAGTTTTCAGCCCAAATAAAAACAGTGGAAAGATCTACTGGATAAATTGGGTGATGCCACAAGGGTGGGAGTGCCTTTGTTGTGCAAGGCACTGAAAGGCTTGAAAGTAAAAAGTGGAACTGTGGAGGTTCACACCATACACAAAATCTGCAACTTGGTTTTTTTTTCAGCATGGTATGCAGACAGAAAGAGAAAAGCAGCTGCCTAAATAAAGAACTGGCTTACAGAGAAAACATTTTATGAACAAGTTGCTGTCTTGCAGCAAGAGGTCAAATGTGGGTCGAGGAAGAACATACAGAGGGACTTAAAAGTCAGAGATCATAGAACCATAGAATATCCCGAGTTGGAAGGGACACAGAAGGATCACCAAGTCCCGGCCCTGCACAGAGGGGAGAGGATTTTGATGGGATTGGGAGTGGAGAAGGACAAATCAAGATATCAGTGCTCACAAAAAGCCAAATAGGAATACCCAGTGAGGTCAGAAGAGGAGGACACAGGAGGAAAGTGCTCACAGCTTGTGAGGTTCCTTCCCTCCTGTTTACCTGCGAGGTGGTGAGTGCTGGGGAATGAAACACTGGTGCTGCTGCTTTCCAAACACAGAGCACATCCCAGTGCAGGAGCTTTGGCTTGGATTTGTGTGGGTTTTGTCTCTCCTGATAACAACATTCCATAACAGATGATCCCGGGTGACTGCACACGCTTCCTGGGATGAGTCCTCTCTTGCGTGACCCTTCCTGTGTCACGGCCGGATTCCCCTCACCACAGGCACCAGTTGCACAATCCAGACCATATTTTCCAGCCCATTTAAAAGCAGCTCGTGTCCAGCTGGTTTATTCCTGTCACAAATGTGACCTGTGGAGCTCACAGATGATGAGCTCCCACTTCCCTGCTGACGCACGGACCTCTTTCCCCATCTCCCATCAGCAGACCAAGCCACCGGCTCTGTTTGGAGCAAGGGATATGCCACAGCCATCTCCACCAGGAGAAAACACGCTTGGAATGGGCCATGAGAAATCCCCCAAAGGCCTCCCTGCAGCTTGAACTTTGTCTGGAAAAATTCCATGGAGGCAGAGCCAAGGGACGATGAGGCAGAGCCCAAGGGACCATTGCTCTCACAGCACCTGCTCTGAGGGTGACCTGTTGTGCTTGCTTTGTCCCCACCCACCAAAGCCTGAAAAATGTATTTTAAAATTCATTTCTCACCTGAAGTTTTGAATGCCAGAATTGCATCCTCAAAGTCCCATTGATCACATTTCTACACAGACTTCCAAAAAGTAAATAAAAGTGGTTTTTAATTCACTGGAAGATTTGGACTGTCAGAAACGACACTCGTCTGTGTCTGATGCTCAGCTATATTTCAGTGTGTCCTTCTGATCAGTAGAATTGAAACAGACTGGTTTTATACTAATTAAATTGAGAGGCATTTTCACCCAGTTAACATTTGCCTGTCAGAGCAGTGAGTGCTAGAAAGCACATACATTCCTCCGAATAACTCTAGTTGCATTTTGTGTGGGTTCTGTTTGGAGGAAGGTGGTTATGAAGACAAGTCTTCATCTTATGAAGACAAGCCAAGTATTTTAGAAGAAGATAATAAATTTTGTGTAAATAAGACACACTTAATGTTTCACTGTACTCCTGCAGGATCTGAGTTCTGTTGGGGTTCAAACAAAAGCAAAACAGAATTTGCAAAAGAAGCTAAAGTGTTTCTTCCTCCCCTACTATAATTAGAGGCAGAAGCTATTTTAAAAGCAGCTTTTCTTTTTACTTATTCATTAAACATGAATTTTCCCGGAAAACATTTCTCTATGTCAAGTGGCCCTAATAAAACACGATATTCTGCAGCTATGAGTCCACTTCCTGCTCACAGAGAAGAAGTTTAACAGTTTCAGCACAGGGCTGGGCTTCAAGTGGTCTGGATGTGCTTCAGTGCCTACTTTTTGTCATCCTCTGTGACCTTAGATAAGGCAGTGTCTGAAACTCAGCCATGCTCTGTGAAAAATGAAGATAACTCTCTCCTCCTTCACAGGGAAGAGATGAGCTTTAACCAAGCACAGTGAGTAGATATCAGCCCGAAAAACAGCAAAGAAATAGCAGAGACTTTTTTCCAAGGATCTGAAGAGAACATCCTTTGCAGATGCTTTTTCTTCCACGAGTCACATTTTTAAAGGCCTTTTCACTGCCATTGAAAATCAACTTGGTTTGACTTGCCCGGTTTTGTACAGCTTTATATGAAGAAATATTTAGCACCCATCAATCTTTCCCAGCTACCTTTGATGTGGGAGCTGCAGCCAGCCAGAGGGTTGCTGCCTGCATTCTGATATAGCAGCAGAAATGCTCAGCTTCACTGGGAATCTGGGGATTTCATCATTAGACAAGACAATATTAGAAAATTAGATATATTTAAGTCTAAGGCTTTTGTCCTTTGGTCCATCCTCATTGGTGGCACCTGATAAAACCCTGACTCTTTGGGTTAAGCAATGGGATGGGTGTGATGGCCTTGGCGAGGGGTTGGAATGAGATGAGCTTTAGGTCCCTCCCAACCCAAACCATTCTGTGATTCTGTGATACCAGGAGCAGCTAAATTCAGATTTGAGTCAGTTTTTCTTAGGCGTGGCTCTCAGATGGGCTTTGCTAGCATTGTTGCAGAAATCTAGGCAGGGATGTCTTTAAAAAGGGAAGCAGAAGGAGGAGAACTAACTGGGAACAACTGCTTGAGGATGCTGCTCTATCCAGGGTAGCTGTAGCTGCAAGAGATTTGTTTGTTATTGTACAACAGTTTATTACAAAATCACCCTTCCTGTTACAAAACTACCCTACCCAAAATTATGACAAACTTACTCTAGGTAACTTCGAGCAGATGTGCAAACCACTCAGTAGGACCTTTTATAAAAACAAATAAATCAGTATGGGCTGTGAATTACGAATGTTATCAGAAAGGAAATCATATCACAATATGTGATACTGCAGTGAACCATTGGATTATGTTAGCCCAGTAAATTATTCCAGCTGGGAAGTGATTAATAGAGCTCACAAATTTGAAGATCAGCTACATCAGTGCTGGCTGGTCAGAGGGTGAGCTCTGACACCAGCTGCCACTGGGCAGGATGTAGCTGATTCCCCCAGCAATCAGATAATAAAATAAAGATTTGAACCTGGTAACCTCTCTCCTTTTGGCAGAGTTGCAGTCATTCCTCTTCCTGACTGCTCCGGAGAGATTTTATCCATGACCACACGTTTCACATTAAGCACTGGGAGTTATTGGATTAGAGCAGAGCAGTAGGAAAGGTCACACACAGAGTGGACTCCAAGCAGCTCAGGCTTTGTTGTGTGTCCACGTCAGGAGGGATAATCAGATGATCACCCTGAGTGCTGGTTTGCCACTGATTTCTGCCCCAGCACCTCAGATATCTGTGCAGCTTAGTGCAGTGTTCTAGTGCTCTTGAGAAAGCATTTCAATGAGCCCTTTCTCTGAAGTTCACCTAATATTTCCATGCAATTTTCCTTTGGGTGAAATATTCCGTGGCTGCAGAGATTTTCTTGGAAAGCCAAAGGGGAAAGTAAATTTAATTTGACTGTTTCTCAGTTACCTGACCTTTCATATTCTGTGGCATTGGGATTTTCCAATAGTCTAGAATCTTAATTAGCCTCTTCTCTCATACTTCTCTTTTTTCTTTCTCAATCTTCCTACAGGCTCTTCAGTTGCTTCCTGAGGACTGCAACTGAAATCCACAAAAAAGCCCTATATCAAATGGGGTCATTTCTTCAGATGGGGTAACTCATGGTGTCATTGCTGACTTTATTCCAGTCCAGTCCCGAAGCTAAATGAAAAATACTGAAAATTTGGTTGAAAAACTGCAAGTATCATGGTTTTTCCATGTGCTTCCTTTCAAATTCTTTGATGGGCAGGGGTGGCCTGTACACTTGTTTCCCATAATTACTGTTATTATAGACACAGATCAAAAGGACCAGGCTTTTCATTCGTACCGTTGTGTGCATAATCACTTTTCATATACTCCACTTTCTGTTGTAGCTGGGACTTAAACTCTACAGAGGGTAAAATTCATTAATTTTTTACTTAACTGTGCCTTTTGTCTTACTGGTTTTCAGAAGCTCTTTGCTCCTTCCTGAGATAGTTTCTTCCTCTGAAGCAGAATTTTTTTTTTTTTTTAACCATCTTAGAAATTAAACTCCAGTTCCAACTCTAGACAGTTTTATTTCATATGCTAAACTGTCACAATCAAAGGCAGAATCTCTGCTGAACAGGTTTGGGAACATCTGGCTCTTTTCTTTTGACTTTTGAGGCTAATTATCTCAGAGCAGCTTGGGGTTGGTAAGTATGAAATTCAGCTGGCTGGCCGCAGCAGTTTTGGAGAGTTTGGGTTTGGTTTTGTTTTTCTCCCCCTTTGTAACTGTTTTCCCCACAGCCTTAAATCATGCTGAAATGGAAACAGCACAAATATGTACCCAGGGAGCAGCCCACATGTGCTGGCACTTGGAGACACCACCACAGGAATTTCTTGCTGTGTGTTACAAGAACCGGACAATCTGTGCCGAAACCAGGGACCGTGGAGGGCTTGGGAATTGGGAACGGCCATGGAAAAGCTGCTCTCACGGGGAGACTCTGCCACTGAGCCAGTCCACAGAGTCCAGGGATAGGTGTTAACCCAGGGATGGGAACCTCCTGGTGCTGCAGACAGTGGTGATCGAGTGTATCTGCTCCAGGGGTCTGCCCTGCGCTGGGTGGAGCATCCAGGCTGGTCCAGCATCTGTCACATCTTCCTTCTGCATCCATGGTGGTCAGGGGATCCTGGAAAAACCAGGTTTGACCCACTGCTCGCTGTGTCTGACTAAGTGACCCAAGCCCAGGTGTGTAAAGAGTGGTCACAGAGATCTCACTCTCTCTGTTTTTCCCACCCTGTCCATAAAAATGAGGGCGAAGAGCTCCCTGACCAGAGTGTCCTAAAAGCCTGTGCCAGTGAGGCAGCACAGTTAGAGCTATGGATGGACAGTGAAGCCCAAAAGGAGGTAGAAACAAATTTCTTTATTAAGCTGGGGGGAGGATGTCGGGGTCTCCAGTTTCACCTGCTCTAATCTTTGTTAGGGGAGAGTTGCTTCACTTTGGCTCTGTTTTTTTTTTTGTTGGTTTTTTTTGGGTGGTTGGTTGGTTGGTTGGTTGGTTGGTTGGTTTTTTTTGGTTTTTTTTTTTTGAGGATAGATGCTCAGCTTGGCAGCATTTGCTCCCAGAAAACTGAAAGAGAATGGACTGAAAATACGTCAGCTTGGGAGAGACCAGGCTTTTTTCCCCCCCAAAAGGAGCAGAAGTGCTGAAGGAACTGAGATTCTTCCTTTGTCATCTACAGAGGGTCGCACGCAGCCGCAGCATCAAACTCACACCTCAGCCTCTCCTTCTCCCCTCAGCTTTCTGTCTGCCAGGTAGTGTCTCACTCAAATTCCCACACTGAGGAAGGAAAAAAGGGGAAACAACAGCAGTGAATCACAGCAAACCAACCAATCTTTCCATCCAGCTTGGAAAGCCTGATGGAAGAGACTGATGTTGTTTCTGTTTTCAGACAGGAGTGCAGATGTGAAGGTGAGGAGCAGGTGGGAGGGAACGTTCTGATGATGGGAAGAAAATCCTGAAGGAGGAAAGGATTTGCTCCCTGTGTGCAATCCAAATAATGTGGTAGACAGAGGGTCAGTCAGGACAGGGGGTTTCCAATTTCAGCATGGTTTTCCAGAAATAAGTCCATGTCTTGGGCACAGGCACATGCCAGACACACTCTAGGCAACAGACTCCTTGATTTATATATCCCAAATTGTATCCTGGGAACCAGAAAAGGCTTCCTGCCATGGAAATAAAAAATACTAAATTCCAGTGAAGAAAGAACTTAGTTGAAAAGCTAGTTTTCTTTGTAAATTACAGATGGGGCTTGGTTGTAAAGGGTGAGGGGAGTCATCCATTCAGGCGACTTCTCTTGCTGAATTCCATGTTTTAATTATGCAAATGCACTCAGACATCACAGCATAGATGCAACCTACAGGAGAACGGTTACATCTTTACTATTTTCCTAATGTTCACCATTGCTCTTGAAAACATTTAAAAACCCTGAGTCAGAAGCCCTTCACAGGAATGCAGAGTTAGGCAGAATGAGAGGACACGGGATCCTGGTGGGACCCAGCACATTAAGGCATCGTGTCGCCTCCAGCTTGCCCATGGAATGTGCTCTCCTGGGGATAGATGGCACTGGAGCACACACACATCAAGTTTTTAACCCCAGGAAATCACTGGCAGCGTTGTGTGATGCCATCCACACCTTCTGAGCCACTCTGGAGAGACCTCAGTGATTTTTCTAAACTCAGAGTATTGTGGGGACTCATCAGGTTCCTCTAAGGCGAGGTCAGATGGCTTTGCCACATCTCCAGAGGTGCAGTTCCCAGGCACTGTTCCCAGCCTGGGAGCAGGAGTCACAGCTCCTTCCTCCCTGCCTCTCCCCAGCACGCTCCCCCAGGCCCCACAGGCATCCTCCTGTTTGTACAGCATGTCATTCCGAGCTGGAACACGCTTCCCTGGGGTCTACATCAAAGCCTCCCACTCACCCACACTGCACACGTGGCTCTCCTGCTGGTCCTGCCCCTGGGCTGCTGCCCAGAGAGCTCTCCCCCAAGAGCTGCTGCTCCAAAGGCAGGAAAAGCTTCCAGAGGGGTTTGGCCATCAGGACATTCACTTTCCCGTGGTTCCTTCCCCATTCCAAGCCCCATGGGTGCCCTGTGCTGTGTGTCTGCACAGCCAAGCTCAGAGGAGACTGAAGAATAACAGACAGGAGACCTGTGGGGCTCCAAGACACTTCAGTGTCCTTCCCAAATGATAATCACTGGGGTTTCCGCTGAGAAATGATTTCCAAAGGCAGGTGTCTCAAGTTAGAGGACTCTCAAAGTTTGGCTATAGGCCTCTAAGAGGACTCGAGTCAATAAAAGAAATCACTGCTCACTGTATGAAAATACAAATACCAATTTAGCCCATGAGCAAGCCCTTGAAATCCTATGTGAAATACTTGTTTAAGGTCTCATTGCCTGCTCCTTTCATCATTTCAGCCCCTTACGATGCTAATTTCATAAAACCATCATCATTATTGCCACTGGGGTTCTGCTTAGCAAACAAAGAGATGCTCTGTCACTGTTTGCCCCTTGCCACTGCCCCAAATTTTCCACAAAAAGCCGAGGAGGGCAGTGCAAGGGGGCACTGATCCATCAGAGCTGCAGGATGAGTGCACAGGAAAATCAGCCCAGTGGCTCACGCGTTGCAGCTGAAGCCTGTGGCTTACCCAGCTCAGCTACTCAGGTATCACAGAGAAGTCAGGAGATTAAAGACCAAGAAGGAAACGATAATTTTCTCTAAAAATCATCTGAGCATAACCAGAAGAATTATCCGAGTGGAAGGGTAGGATAAGATCAAATGGGTATGTATATATATATATATAATATTTATATATGCCTTGAATACATTTGAGTGTGGAATTAGAAGGTCTCTAATCACTACACTGAATTTTAGAAACCCTCCATCAAACACAGTGCTGGGAGAAGGAACCTAAGCTGTTTTAAGATGGATCTTGGCAGCTTTCTGGGTGGGATTTGGTAACGGAACAGAAGGAATCTTAAATTAGAAATTAAAGGTTTCGAAAGATGGTTTTGCCCACAAGGAGATGAAAGGATATTTGCCGAGTAGCTGTCAATGAATTTTGATTGAACCATATTTAGGCAATTAAATAATTCTGTTCTTCTGAGCTCGGGTTGCTTGAAAGGCCACGAGAACCTTTTGATTGGAGGGGGTTTTCTCATGTTCCTACAAATCAGCAGGGGCTGGTCCCGCTCTGAGCTGGGATGTTTGGAGAGGTGTGATGCCACCCCCACTTGGATTCAGGAATATTTTCAGGATGCAGATGGTGTGGATGGTCAAAGGTACAAAACCATCAGCTCTCAGCTCAGGAAGGAGCATCCCTCCAGCTGCACCTGGCAGGGAATGCCTGGGAGGGAGGGAGGGATGCCCAGCCTGGGCATCAAAGCAGCATCTCACACCTCACTTCCCACCTTTTACTGGAATCTGGCCTTGTCCCCTTCCTTTGGCATGCTGGAGTTTCAGTGGCTTTAAGGGTTTTTTCTACCGATCATTCAGGTTTATTTCACAGGGCCTTAAAATGCTCACAGAAAATGCAATTTCCAGTTCCTCTACATTCCACTGCAAGTGAAATTGCTTGCAGCACACTGGCCAATGAAAGACAGATTTTGTTTAATTAGACCAATTTTATGATGCATTTTATTTAAAAGAGTCTCTCCGTTTTATTTGGCATCCACCATTTACTGTTGCACTGATCTTGCAAGAAATAAGCAGAGTTTGCAAGACCTCAGAATTTTAATTTTCTGTTTTTCTATAGTCAGGACTATCCCAAATAATTAAAAATCCAGGGGCAAAGGATACAAAGAAAATGAAGGACTATTACATTGTAAAAAAAGAAATAAAATAAAATAAAATAAAATACAATAAAATAAAATAAANAAGCAGCAACACTGTGCAAGTTTAGCCCCTACTGAAAATAAAATAAAATAAAATAAAATAAAATAAAATAAAATAAAATACCAGCAGATACTTTAGCCATTATTTGCTCTTTTTCCTTTGGAGCTATTAGTCTCTGCAAAGCTGAACTATCGTGCTAATAAGTTTCTGGGAGAGGACTTGGCAAATCTGACATGAAAAAGGCTGCAGGATCATTTGCCTACCAAAAGGAAAAAAAAAACACTTTTAAAAAAGGGTGCTTGAAATAATTTGTTTTTAAAAAAAGCCACAGGAAAGTCAGACCTGCCCTCAGTGAGGTTTGACTGAAATCTATTTATGGAATTTCCATAAGACTTTGTTCGGGTTGCTGAAATTTCATGGCAGGGAGTTACTGCTCCTTTCAGATTCCAGCCCTCTTAACAATCCCAAGTTATTAAACTTTCAGAAGGAACAGGCTTTCACTTATTTTTACATCTTGCACTCTTTGAGCTTGACAAAGATGAAACCATAATGAAAATTACAAACTGCAGGTATAAAACTCGCCGACATCACTAAAGTGTTGTATTTTTAAAAGATAAAATATAATTGGGACATTTATTCTTTTCCAGGATCTTCAATTGCCTACAGATATTTTTTTTTTGTTTAATATAAAAGTAAATTAAGTTGTACCTTGAGTAAAAAAGCATTTGGCTGTGGGACAGAACACAGTCAGAGTTAGGAGATCAATATTTAGAGTAGAAGGAGAGTATTCATTATCTGCCAGTGAAAAAACTTGTTTTCAAAACCCAGCATGGAAAGAACTGACCTTGAGGAGCATCCAAGGAATCAGGAAAATATGAAAATAGTTAAAATTTTGATGTGCATAATTGGGAATTTTGCATTCTTCTGCTTTAATCTGTATTTAATCCATTTAGTCTGAAAGGCTCCTTCGTGAGTGCTTCCTGCCAACTTCAATCTCTTAATGTAACTCCTACAACTACTTTATTGCTTTCATTTCAGGGCCATATGAAACCCAGTGATCTGAGCCCTTTAAGATTTATAGGTGTCTTCCTAGAAATCTTCAGAGATGTGCATTTTTTGGTAAAATATTAAACAGTTGTCACTTCTACTTCCAATAAAATGATTTGTGCTTCCAGAGTATATTTCAATTTTCACAACAGAGGCTTATTTTGGCTCCTGAGTTTTGAACACAACATGCCAGAAACCCTGTGTTTTCATAATACTAATTTAAAAAAAACCATACATTTTAAACATTTTTCAGCAACCGAGAGTGAAATGTTGAAGGAATCTGTTAACATATTGATTGCTTTGAGCAGTGCTTTAAATTAGCTTTCTGTTCCTCTCCATATGGTTTTCCATTAAATTTAAATAAATTAAAGTTCAATTATCTGGAAGAGAGGTACAGAGTCCTTCCCAGGTTGATGGATGAATTACCACTCAACCCTCCCCGCCAGGAATTCATCAGGACGCTGCCTTTGGGTATTGTGGACCTTACACCTTCTCTTTCAGGCAAGATTTCAGCACAGGTGCCAAGCACACCTTCAGAAATAGCCCTGCCACTGGAAATGTCTTTCTCTCTGCACTATTATGTGAGTCATGCCTGTGAGGGGAAAAAAAAAAATCAAAAACCAAACCCAGAAGTTCATCAGCTGGGGAGGCTCCAGGTTGGCAACCACAGCAGGTTCCAGCCTGCAGAGATGCAGCAGACATAAACAGGAGGATATGGCACAGATGGCGTCTTTCCTTCTGAAAAATTAGAAAATAAAATAAAATTTAGCTTGTATCTGCCTTTTGCATGCTCAGCATGCAGAGGAGGGGGAAGAAGGAAGAACAGCATCCTAAGTACTCACACAACTGGGCAAAAATCAATTTATTCCTGTCCAACAGAGGGTTGGGGTAGATTGGAGAATCCCAGACTGGTTTGGGTTAGAGGGACCTCAAAGTCCATCCAGTGCCACCCCTGCCATGGGCAGGGACACCTTCCACTGTCCCAGGCTGCTCCAAGCCCCAATGTCCAGCCTGGCCTTGGGCACTGCCAGGGATCCAGGGGCAGCCACAGCTTCTCTGTGCCAGGGCCTCACCTCACTGTAAAAAACTTCTTCCTTATATCTAATCTAAATCAATCCTCTTTTAGGTTAAAAAGTGGAAGTATAGTAGCTTGAAAATAATAGTATATGTGGGGAAGGTGTTTTGTGAGCACTTCAGGACATCTGGAGGACACAGAGCGAGCCTGGGATGTTCTCTTTCAAAACTTGGTCCGTCCCCTCTTTGGCCCATGTTCTTCCCCATCCCTCCAGGTCCAGCCCACAGCAGAACCACCCTGGCTCCAGCCTGAGGGAATTGTGAGGAGCTGTTTGAGCTCATGGAGAAAGACAGAAACACCACTCGAGATCTGCTGCTCTCATTCTCATTTTCTCTCTTATGCAGGAGAGCACAAAACATCCATCTTAGAGCTTCTGTCAGTAGCAGAGATGATCCCAGAAGGCAAAACCTCCTCATTATAGTCTCTGCCTCAAAAGTCTCATTTACCTCAGATAAAATTGCAGCTGTGAAGGGCATTATCAGAACCAAGAATAACTCAATGGAAACGTGATCCATGAGAAACACTGCTCCGAGGAGCTGGGGAACAAACCCTGTTTGCAGCAGACTGGGCACCCAGGGTGGTGGTGAGCCCTGAGGCTGCTGGGGTGGCTACTGGGACATGCTGGGAGGGAGCTGGGCCATGCTGGGATGGAGCTGGGCCATGCTGCCTGCTGCGTGTAATAGGAAAGGGTGAGCTAGAAGGGCTTGGCTGTCTCTTGAAATGATGAGAAAAGCCACAAAAATAGCAGCAAAACAGGCCTGGCAGTAATTTCTACTTAGTGGTTACCTCTATGGTATAGCTCTGTGGTTATATAAAATGAAAAGGAGAAAATGGAATTTTTACACCCTCTCGTGTGCCTGCGGCACGTTGGGAGTGAGGCACATTCTCCCTGTACAGAGATATTGGAGACACAGACACATCCCTACTGCTCACATCCGGCCTACCACTCCATTTTTCACAAATCTCAGTGTGTCAACCCTTTGTACGAGCACAGTGACATTTCTGAGGGCACACAGAGGTGCAGTCTCCTCACCCCCACACTCGTGAAATGTTCATTTCCCTCTTCCCTCTGCCTAAACTGGGACCCTCAAAAACTTCCCCCACCTCCACCTCCTCGAGCCTCACCTCCAGTGGCCCCAGACTGGTTGCTCCTTTCACTGAGCATGCCATTCATCCCCACCAGCCACTGGCCAGTTTTACTGTGTGAAAATAACACTAAATGAGTGAATTATTTGTTTTCAAACAACTTGCTGTGCAATCGCTCGTTTGACAGGAGCCCTCGGTGCCTTGCAATTTGCTCTGCACACGTGGCAGCTCCCAGGGAGCCCTCAGGAGACGGGGTCAGGGAACAAAACACCCCTTTTAGTGAGCCTTGGCATGCTCCCCCCCCAAAAACAACCATGGAGCCTCTTGTCTATTGTGTCAGGGCTCTGGAGTTGAGTAAGAGGGAAATTATTCATAGTAATGGCCCTATCCAGTTGATGCTCTCCTTTTTTTTTTAAATTCCCAGAGTATGCATTTGTTTGAAGAGATAAGACAATCAGAGAGCTTTAAACTGGCTTTTATAGGACTATTAAATTTCCCTATAGCACCATAAAAATTAATAAAATCAACTGTTGCTATTCTACCAAAAAATAAACAGACCTGGTATTAAGGGGTTTGTTTCTTTCAAGGTTCTGTTGCTGCTGCTGCACCTGTACCAACAGGTACAAATGGTTTTTGTTCCCTGGGATCTGCCTGACTTGCAGGAACAGGGGAAGATGAGATAAATGGCACTCAGCTTGGCCAAAACAGAGCTTTGCTATGTCTGTGGCACAACTGCTTCTGTGGAAGGTGTCCCTGCTCATGGCAGGGGGTGGAACAAGTAGAGTTTTAAGGTCCCCTCCTACCCAAACCATTCTGGGATTCTGTCCATCACAGCTACAGAGATTTAAGTTGTGAAGGTGATTTATCCATCTGGGATCCATGAGATCTTAACGTCAAAGAATCTTTCTTCAGCTGGGTTCACTGCTGTTCCCAAATATTTCTATTCTCTGCTTCTCCTGTGCCACGCAGCTCTATTTAAATTGGGTGGATGGCTGTGTGGAGATGGGTGCTGCTCTTCTTGTGTACTCCTGAAAATGAAATTTTCCATTCCTGTAATGTAGTGCTTAAAACCTAACTCAGTCATACAAAAACAGCTCGGAGGTAAAAGCTGCCTAAATCATGCATTGAAAATTCCTCATTACATTAGTGGGGGAAAAAATCCTTTCACGTTACCTCTCTCAAGCTGCTTTAATCACTTTAAATCACTTTAAATGACTGTTATCAGTCATTTCATTTCCCTTCCTCCACTGAAACCTCACTGCTTTCTACTTCTGAGATGTTTTCAACCTGTACTTGGAACAGAACTTACTCCCTCCAGTGTAATTTTCATTTTAACCTTCCCTCAATGGCCTAGAAATAATAGATTGCTAAGATTGCTTTAATAGATTGGAAATTTAAACCTTGTAGAGATAACCACCTGGATGATGTTACGACTCAATGGTAAGGCAAAGAATAACATACCTTAAAACCTACTGAACTAAGACTCATGTTTTAAGGCTGCTGCAATGGCGGGCATTGTTATGGCTCTGTAATTAAATAACATTCCCTGGTGTTATGGTTCCACTGCTATTCAAAATCCCCTGCTCTGCAGTTGCTTTCTTTAGTGGTAACTTGGAGGGAAGTGATTACTTGATGGAGGAAATCAAATATTTTTAATATTCCCCCATTGTCTTCTCAATGGTCTTTCCTTCCCTGTGGTCTTCTTAAAGCACTTGGGTGCTCTCTCCATGGATTTCTGGACACTGGCAGAGCTTTCAGCTGAAATCTCCAGGTTAATTATTTGCCCTCATCATTTGGGGTGGTGAATGTAAACCATGGCAACCTGGTTAAAAATCCTGGCAGCCCAGGGAACAACCAGAAAGTCTTTGTGAATGGTGGAAGCAACGGGGCTTTTCTCACCTTTGTGGTATCCAAAAGTCTGAGTTTTATGGAATGTTTTCTGGAGAATTGCTGCTTTTAACTCATAACCTCTCATGTGACCAGGTACCCACCCCTGCTGTCCATGGTAGGATCTCAGGAAGCTGATTAATTTTCACAGAATCCCAGACTGGTTTGGGTTGGAAGGAAACTTAGAAATTAGTGCCACCCCTGCCATGGGCAGGGACACCTTCCACTGGTCCAGGTTGCTCCAAGCCCCGTCCAACCTGGCCTTGGACATGGGATGGGGCCTCCACAGCCTCTCTGGGCAACAGGATGGTCTTCCAATGGGTTCTTTGTGGTGCAAAATACCTTCTAAAAATACTTGGTAATTTCAGGGCTTGTGCTGAGACCTCGTGGTGTTCAAACGTTCCCTCGGCATGTGATTTTCACTGCTGCAACCAACAGCTACAAAGGCCCAGCAACAGCTTCCCGTACTCAGCACATAAATACAGAGTATTTATCTCCAAGCCATTTATTTTTAGCCTGCTTTTCTCGAATTCTAGCGGGGAGATGTTGCATTGTGCTCCCTGTGCTTTCCTTATTTATCAGGCCTGGAATCACGGAAAATATCGCTTCATTCAGTTTGTGTCCTCCTCCCATGTAAATGTTTTAGCATAAATAGACTGAAGCTTCTCTCCGTTTCCACGTGATATCTATGACAAACTCTTTCCAAGATTTCTCATCTCCATCAGCAGTTTTCAAATGTCACTTTCCAACTCAGGGAAACAGCATTGGTCTAAAGAGAATTAAAGAATGAAGTACACTTAATTTTAAATATATTTGCTTCAGGTTTTTCAAGAATCTACAAATTTGAGGTCAGTAGCAACTGTCTCTTCCAAACTTCCTCCCTGACACAAGATCAACAAACAATATTGCACTAATTAATCTCAAAGGAACTACCTGAGAAGCACAGACCAGTTGTGCACAGCTTTTAAAGCAATCACACTCATTCCAGAACTGTTGTTTATCAGGGCGTGTTCCCACTTTCCCAGCGCTCTTCTCCATAGACCTCAAGTGCAAAAAAATGTTCTCACTGCCATATTTCTTAATTTTGCACACAAAAAGAAACCTATGTGAGCTTTTTTTCCCTGACCCTGGAAGAGTCAGCAACCAGTGTAGGATGACTGAGAGCTGGGGCTTCCCAATCCCATCGGGATCCCATGCCATGAGTGCTTCCCGGGATTCTGAGCAGCTGCAGGGCTCACCCACGCAGGTGGGGATACAGCAGCTCCCCAGCAAATATTTGGGATGACTCAAATCAGCTTCCAAAACAAGCTGCTGCTGTGGGTTGACCTTGTCAGAAATAAACTCTGAGTGAGTGCATTGTGGATGTACCACGTGGCATTAACTCACCATAGATGTGACAGCAGGATGGGAATTTTGCAGTGAGTTTTCTGCACTCTGGACATTCTGAAGTTAATCAAAATGTCACTGAGATATTAATAGTGTGAATCACTCTTTTTTGAAGGTACTTTCAGTTTGGTGGGTTCAAATCCTTCCCTGTGCTACTGGATCCTGTTCGGGATTGGAGCTCACCAGACCCGTGGGCTGCTGTGGTGCACCCAGGCATGGGCCCAAAATCCAGTCCTTGTGCCAACTCATCTTCCAGGCTGAAGAAGAGCTGCCAATGCTTCTGGTGGTGGAAATGCTCCCCAGTTGTAAATCACACAATCGCAGCCATCGGCACAGACAGATATGATGACATCTGCTTGACAAATCCAACGCACCGGGTATCTCCTGCTTGACAACTTTACACATGCTTTTGCAGCCTGCCATAATGGAAGGCTGTCAGTTAAAACTCTCCTACGTCTCTCACTCACATCAAATACTTGACTTTGTCATAAATAATAGGGAGTTAATTACTGCTCTGATGTGATCTACTCCAGAGTTGCCCCAGAAATGTCACAGTTATTAAACTGATTGCCCTGGCTTGCCTCTACTCCTTGTAACATTTATTTTAACCTGGTCCTTAGCACACAAAAATCTACCAGCAGTGTAAATAGGCTCTCCAGTAAGTAAATTCTAGTTCGAGTAAGAAAAAATGATGTCTTGGAGCAGGATCCACCCACGGGCTGAGTTGATCTTGAAATATCATTCTCATCAAGTTCTGGCACATGATGCAAATCCCGGTACGATAGTTGCAGGATATCAGGCAGCAAGGCTACACAAACATTGGCAAGACTTCTCTTTTTCCTTCCACTCTGTTTACCTCAGACATAAAACTCAATGCCTCTCAGCCTGCAGTGGAATATTGGAAACACGGAGAAGGTAACCGAGCCTCCCATTGCGCCGCTCAGCCAGAGGAGAGAGGTGGAAGGGTTTCCTCTCTCATCTCCGCTCTCCTGCTTTCTCCTCAGCTCCAGGGAATGCTGAAGAGGCTGTTCTAAGGAGTCACAGGGGTCCAACATCAGGAGAATGTGCATCACCCAGTGACAGCACATCAACCCCCCTGGGGATGAGCTGTGCTCCCTCTAAACGCAGCGAGAACCCGGACAGTGAAGGCAGAGAGCAAAATTCAGGCTGGAGCTGGAGCTGTGGACTTGTGGGCTTGTTGGGAAACCTGACACTAATTCCCACCCTGGATCTGCTGGGCCCTTTTGAGAAGTGCTGCTCTGCTGCTCAGCTTGGCCTGACTCCACCAATGCCCAGGGGAACCCTGCAATGCCGTGGGTGATCACAACGTTCCATCACCATGATGTCATTTTGGGAAGCTGGAACTGGATGATCTTTAACGTCCCTTCCAACCCAAGTCTGTCTATGACTGAATTTTCAAGAGGCAAGATTTTCTTTTGAGAAAAGAGCCTGGTTTGTATTTGAGAGGGCTGGCAGCAACGGAGCTATTGATCTTCCTTCCCTAAATACATTGTTCTTGTGATTTAAATGAAATATGTGAACTGCATTCAAAAGATTTCTCTGCTTCTACAATGTGTCAAAGCTTGCCCTCACACATCAGTGGAAGTTAAATCATCATATCCTCATTTATATGTAAACTCCAAGATGCTGATGGAGTCAAGTACTGTTATGTGTGTGCGTTTGAGGATCTAATTTTATGCTGTGTATTATTTTATAGTTATCAGGCTGAGCTCTGCTGACTTGATTCTACTGCCTTCAAAAGAGAGCAGAGGAAGGAGAATGGATTTTGCAGTTGTTTGATGGATGGAATTAAAATGTCCTGCCCAAACCAAAACTGCATATGGACTATTTGTAAACATTTGCCTTGTTTACTTCCCATAACAATCCAGCCTGGTTTTTATACAGGAAATTCTTTCAGAGCAAAAACCAACACACATTTTTGTTGAAATGTTTGGTTTGAAATCAGCTGAGCTTTGTTTCCAAACAAGCAAATCTGTAGGTACTTTGATTTAAAATTAGCAAGCAATAAACCTGGTTTTTTTGATCAGAACTATTTTTGCATGGGTGATCGTGCCATGCAGACAAGCAGTGATTTGTCCTCAAGTCTGTTCTTGCAGGGGCAGTAAACACCCATCCTACTCACAGGGGTGAGCCAAATCAGCTGAAGACTTGTGAAATGCAACATTTTCCCACCATTTGGTGGTTCAAGAAGCCTGGGAAGTTTTGTTTCTCTGTCCAGACGCAGAAAGCAGAGCTCTCACAGGTGCCACAACACAGGGCAGTGCCGGGGGGGACCCTACACACCTGGATTTGCTTCTGGGTACACACTTATTATGAGGCACATCCCTGACCAAGACACTTTGTACCCACAAAAACCAGCGAAAAGAGGAGGAAAACCTTTGGCTGAGATGTAAATCAGAGATTCATCTCTTTTCCCCACTGATTTTTTCCAAATTTTATACTTCAGAGCCACAGCTTTTCTGCTAGCCCTTCTTTCTGCAAGTGTCTTTGGGTTGGAATAAGTGCCTGGTACACAGGGTGGGAACAGATGCACAGCGGTGAAAGCTGCTGGGGATCTTCACAGATCAAATCCCCAAAAGCTCTCAGTGTTTTGGTTTCAAGCTCTACAAAACTCTTTGTAGGTCCATTTTAACACCTGGAGAAGAATATGTGAGTGCAGAATTAACAGATCTTGCACTTAATTTGCCAGAGGCGCAGATGCAGCTTCATCACCAGTGCTTCAGTGCTTCATGTTACAGCTGCCAGGGCCAGGCCAGGAGCTGCTGGTGATTTATGTCACTGAGGCTGCCTCAAGCAATAAGATTTGGATGGCTCCCAGCACCTGCGTGGGTGAGGAGTCAGGGATTGAGGAGCTTCTTTCCCTGCCTACATGGATTTAAAGGCGGAAGGCTAATTTTGTGATACCTGCCATATTCCGGTGGTGGATTTTTATATAATCTCATTTTTCAACTGAGATGGAAAGCCTTCCTCTTCAGATAAATCCACTCCAGTTAAGTGAAGCTGGAAGCCTTTCTCTTCTGCCTGATTTTAAGACCTCTAATTTACCAGTTGTAGATTTGTATCTAAGTAAGTCCCACTGTAGCTTCTCTACGGTCCAGACAAAATTTAAATGTTGAAAACTTGCTGCATGCTGTCTTTCAAAAGAACAGCTTCTAGCTTAGAAGATTTGGGGTTTGGATGCTTTAAAAACGACATAAATCACGATTCTTTGTTATTTTGAAGACAACTTGTCTGGCTTGTGGAGACTCCCACCTCTTTCTGGGTTGTTTGCTTTGGGACAGCCGGAGGATGTGAGCGGCTGCCACGAAAAGTGAGCGTGAAAAACATGCACAATCCTTTTGTCTTCTTGGTGAGTCATTCCAGCCTTCTTGTCTCTCTCTTCCTGCATCTCAGAAAAACAGGAGAGGGCTGGGTTCCAAGCAGACAAGCAGCAGCCAGTGCTGGTAGTGACAGGGCAGGTTGGCAGGCCCAGCCTGCCCATGGTCCCCTGCGTGTCAGGTTAGGGAATGGGACCTGCTGAAATCGAGCGCAGGAAAGAGGGAAAAGATCTTGAGATCTCGAAGCGAGGGCTGGGATTCCCCATCCAGAAGTGGTTAGCAAAGAAAATGTAATTGCAAGTTGAAAAGCTCTTGGGTTTTGCTGCCGTTTATAGCAGCCTTAGTTCTGGATGTTTGTTTTAAGATGCTGTCCCTGTGGCAGGGAACGATTAATCCATTCCAGTTGCTGTGGACAAGGAGCTGCTGTCAAAGCCAGAAATGCTGTGCAATCCTGTCAGAGACTGAAATATTATAGTTTAAGACTTAAACATTCTCTTGAAGGACTTTTAAAACTGTATTGCAAAAGCTGCAGAGAAGACTACCGCACCCTGAATGGGGCTCTGAGAGGCCCAACGCCGCTCGTTGATGAAGATAAGATAAAGTAACAACTCAGGGCTGGGGACATTCACAGAGCACAAGNCTATTTCTTTCTTTTCTCTTTCCTTCTCTTTGCCTCTTTTACTATTAAATAAAATACATCCTTTTTTGGGCATCAACATTTAATCTCGCTTGGTTTTCATCTCGTTTCTGGGAATATTTAGAACCTTCTCAGTGCTTTCCGGTTTATGCACAGAGACTTAGCTTTCTTTGCTTTTCTGGGTTTAAACGGGATCGTAACAAATCCCCACAGGCCTTCTGGAGTTGCTGGAGAAACATCTCCAGCACCAGCCAAGCCAGTTATCACATCCTGTTCACAGTTATCCTGTCCATGTTCATCTTTTTACACAGAATCACAGAATCATGGAGTAGTTTGAGTTGGAAGGGTCATGAGAGCCCAACGAGTTCCAACTTTCCTTTAGACCAGGCCCCATGGGCTTTCTCCCTTGATGGGTTCTTGGGATCTCCAGGTCCATAAATGTTCTACCTCAGCCTCCACAGCCTTTTGTGCTCCTTGCACAGGACCTCTCACAGTTGGCTGAAGGATCTGTCCTGCCAGAGCATTAGTGAAATCCCTGTGTGATCCTGGAAAGGACTGTGCTCTCTGCTGTTCCTGCAGATTTTGAGCATGCAGCTCTAAAACTCTCTGCAAAGCTTTAATTACAGGAAAAATGATGGGTTTTAAATAGATTGTCCCAGAGGAAAATAGAGCTGACAAGTTATTTCCCTTGTCTGGTGGTCTAGAGCTGTTTGTCACACACAGATGTGTGCAGCAGATCCTGCACCAACACTTTCAGGTTAACTTGCATTAGGACTTCAGGCTTCATCTTCTGCTGTTTTGCACAGAAAACTCGAGCCCAGGTTGACTTTTGGAGCTGGTTATTGCTGAAATAATTCACCACCTTGAGCTCAGCCATGCCAGTGGCTGCCAAAAGTGGCTCCTGGGGGTGGCACAGGGTCTCACAGGGGTGGCACTGGCACAGGGCAAGGCTGGGAGCAGCTGGGTGGGAGCAGTCCTGCCTCCACCTGTGGTAAGGCAGTGCCAGTGATTTCACAGCCTCTGGAGGGATTTAAAAGACCTGTGGATGTGAGGACATGGGCTGGCAGTGGCCTTGGCAGTGCTGGGTTAATCGCTCACAATGATCCCAGAGGCCTTTCCCAAACTAAACAACTCCCTGATTGTGCAGAGACTTTTCAGAACTGTCACCACACTGAATGATGTTGTGAATGCCTGTGGGAAGCAGCTCTCTTGCTCATGGACCCTTCGGTGGGTTTTGTGCCAAGAAGTGCTTTCTGCTGCTCCTGAACAATTCTTTGCACAGCACATCACATCTTCTGTACCCCACCTTGGGCAATGTCAGCCCATGCTATCCCTCACCTTAATTCTCCTCACTCAGCAGCAAGCCCAGGTGTTGGATCACACCCAACTTTTGCTACATTTCTCTCTTTTTCAACCTTTCCGAAGCCCCCAGCTCATTCAAAAGGCATTATTTTTAGGTACGGCCACTTTACACTTGCAAATGCTCTTAGAAATGCTGCTTTCTGGAGTTTGATATTGTGCTTTTGTATCTGCCTCCCAGTACCAGATTCCCTCAGCTGAACCACCTTCTTCAGGGTGACTCCACAACCTGAAGTGTTTCCTAAAGGCTGGTTACTCTCCTGGTTTATTTTGTTGCCATCTGATAGAATTTCCTCCCTTGCTAATGAGATTCTTTGACTCAGTCCACTTGGGCTACAGTAACCCCACGTAAAAACCAAACCAAAACAAAAACAGCCAAGCAGAATGAAACAGTTTGGGAAGACTGCGAGTGAATAACACAATTCTGAAGCCAATCCACCCCCTGAGCCCTGCCCCTCGGCTTTATGTGCACAGGGATGAACTGACACAGGAGGTGCATCTCCCTACTGAAGTGCGTGACTGCTCCTCCACCTAGCTTCAAACAGAAATCCCATTTTTCCCTCATACAACTCAAATCTGTGTCTGCTGGTTTGGCACTGATCCTCATTTGTTCTCCCAGCTTTCTGGAGACAGGAGGGCTGGGAGCTCTGCTCACCCCCAAGCAGCGCTCCACGCTGCCGAGTTCATCACCAAGACTTGAACTTTCCCACGTGGGACCTCCAAACTTTCCCCCTCTCCATTCATCAGCTCTTCATCTGCAGAGGGAACCAGCTGACTACAAATTGAATTTAAAAAAAAAAATTAAGTCACTTTCAGGTTACTCACAGAGAGAAACAAAGCTGAGAAATGACAAGTTACTTGAGGGAATTGGTCAAATAGGAAACATCTTCCTGTTTTCTCGGCTCTCTGACATCACTGAGAGCTGGGATCTTGCATCCCTAATTGGCCATAACATTTTTCTTCTTGTAGAAAATGGGGTATTTAATGCAATGCTCATTTTTTTTTCCCTGAAAATCTTCTTAGGGACATAGAAATGGATGTTAATGTATGCAAGTCCATTACTGGGTATGGTAATGAAGAAGTAGCGGCCAATGGTAAAGCTTAAATTAAGCACGCTTCAGAAAACAAACACAACTCCTCCAGAATTCCTATTCAACATTGGTAATGGAATAAAACTCCTAATAAAGTGTTTTCCCCAAGAAGTAATAAATTCTGGAAACATGACTGTATTTACTTAGACCTTTTGTAATGAAAACGTTTTTCTCAGGCAGGAAAACTGGTCTTGATGGGAAAATTCAGTAAATACAATTATGCAACTGTTTCCCTGAGAATTTTACAAACCTGTGCTGCTGCAAATGCTCAGCAGACCAGTCTAGCAGAGCCCCAGTGTGCGTGGAACTCGGAGAAAACATTTCTCAGGCATTGAAAACACATATGTACTTTTCTCTTTCTGTATCTCATTTATAAAATTAAAAACTCCCTGAAACCCTCAGCAGAGATCTGAAAAAACCTGATTCATTTTTCACCAGAAGCGAGTTTGCTCATGCCATAAATCTTCTGAAATGAAACGTAACAAATCTCCACTTGCAACTTCTTGAGAAATGCTTTTCCTTAAAAGCATTAAAAATAAAAATGCCATTTTTATTTTATTTATTTATTTGGGGGAAGGGAAATAAATGGATTCAAATTTATGATTTCCTCTAGGAAAAATGCATCAAGTGTCATTAGGATTGATTTTTTTTTAAGTAGATGCTGACCACACAAATGCTGTTATTGCCTCTGGAATTAACAGGGAGCTCACACACAGCCCAGAGCTGATGTGAGATGTTTTACTGGTGTGTGTTGGAGCCACACTTTAACTGAAATGCTCACCACTAAGTTTCAGTGGGTTTTTACTCCTGTTTTTACATCCCCTGGGGTGTTTCAGCAGCCTCAGAAGGCACAATCCACCCCAACCCACCCTCACCAGGATGCTCAGGCAGCTCTGCTGGGTCTGGAAGCAGCGCTGAGTTTTGCTCAGGGAAATGCCAACCTTTCCGTGGTTTTGGGGATAACAGGAGCCCTCCCAGTGCTCCCAGTGCTGGATTCCCTGCTGTGCTCCGGCCAGGGATGCTGAGCAGCACACACAGAGCTGACAGCTCTGCCCCAAGCCAAGTTTAGGGCTGCTTGGCATTACCAGCACTGTGCAAAGCAGCTGGAGAGCACCGGCGGCTTTGATCCCAAACCATAGAAGAAATCCTGATTATTGAGCTGCCCTGATCCCAGGCGATCAGATATTGCTGCAAATGCAGAAGAAAGCTCCTCTCAAGGAGGCTCTGCCCTTCCTCCTCCAGCACAGGACGAGTTTCAGAGGAACCGAAGCTCAGCAATCGCATTTGCACAGCAAATAAAAGGAGCAGCCCCCTTGGCTGTCCTGTCAGCTCCAAAGGCTTGGCAGGATTTGTCACTACATCCCTGAGCTCCGGCTCACAAAAGCAGGGGATCAAAGTTCAGGCAATCTGGGAAGGCATCAGCCCTGGCTGCCAGGACGCACAGGGTGGGGTTTGGAAGGGCTCTGAGGCTGTGACGGCCCAGGAGCGATGCTGGAGCCCCCCCACACTCCTTACTGGGAGCTCTGGGTGCAGCTGCTGTCACCTGTGCCATGGTTTCAATCCATTCAACCCTCAAAATACATTTTAAATGAGGATAAACAACGTGGCAAATGACATCCCTGCAGGATGTGCTGTTTGTATTTCCTCTGGTAAGTTTGTGCTTCACCACATCATAAAAAAAAAAAAATGAGGGGAAAGAGTTATTTGGGTTTTGTGGCTTTTGGATAGGTGAGTTTTAAAATATTACACAAACATGAAATCATTTTGTTTGGGTTTTCTAGTGCAAAACTGAAGCCAAATAAGATAAATCGAGAGCAAATGCTTTCTGGGGCAAAGATGGACTGGAATGGTGACACACTGTGTAACTCCTGTTGAAACTTTGGCTCACAACATGGTTTCCATGTTTTATACCTCTGCTTGCATCTCTGAGAGTTCATTCATTTCCTAACAATATTCAAAGAGGAAGTTTCAGCTCCTGAGGCAACTTGGAATAAGTTTGGCAAAAAGCATCTGCATTACTTAAGGATGATGCTTTTACCCCGAAAACAAAATACCTTTATTTCTCTCTCCAGTAACTAATTATCCAGGTGGTGACAATGCCAGACTAGAAAATTACCTCTAAATATGTTGGAAGATCCATCAGTTAAAGCAGTGTAATGGAAATATTGTATAAAGTACACTCTAGATCATCTGCATTCACAAAGACAAGAGGCTCATTTCCCTTCTCCTAACTCTGTAATTTCTCATGTTTCATTAAGCTTTAATCAGGAGACTTAAGTCTTATTCTAGCCCAAATTAGTTTTAAGCAGAATATGAAGTACAAGTACTGCTAGTTTACAATATTTTATACACCCTTAATCCTGCTGAAGAATGGACTGAAGGAATTATTGCATTTCCTTCTCACCCAGACTAAAAAGAGCAAAGGCCCAAGGAGAGCCTCGGGCTGGAGTCACCCAAGTGCAAAGCAACCAGGGCAACTCTCAGCATCAAACTGCAGATTTTTCTGTCTCTGACACGTGATCCCTCAGAGAATCCCAAAAGCCCTCACTGATTTTGAAAGATCATCACAAATCAGGTTTTAAATTTTAATATTTTTAATTAATACCCCGAGGAAGGGAGGGAATTTAACGGGCACAAGGGAGAAAACAGGCGCAATTTGGAAATGTATGAACCAGTGAAGCAGGAAAGCTAAAAAATTGTTCCAGATGAGAAGAATAGAATGAAGGAACAAACTTTGTCAACCATGGCAAGGCTGTCAGGAGGCCTACAGGGAAAAAACTGAGATAAATGCTGAGACAAAGGGAACCAGAGAGGCCTGGTCTGTCTCAGGTCCATGCAAACAGGGGCTGTCCCCTCTCCTGAAGTGTTTCCTCCAATGCTGAATTAGCAGAGAAGAAATTCAAGGTGTTGTGGGTGGAGGTTCACGGGGTCCCCCTTTGAACCCAGCGGGGTTTGTGGCAGGCAGCACCCCCAGCATCACCCCCTCCAATTCCCTGGGTGCTGCAAAGATGGAATCCAAGGTCAGGCACAGCTTGGCCTCAGCAGAAGAAAGAAGCAACCTTTCAGCTTCAAAATCTGCACTTGAATCAGTTTATTAATCCCACAGTGCAAGTCAGAAGAGAGGAGGGGGAGGGGAAGACGTGAGGAATTCACAGAGTCCAGGGCAAAAACAGCATTATTAAACACTTCATTTCTTTTTTGGACATTTTCCCAATGACTTTTAAATCTCCCTAGGCTTATAGAGAAAGAAAAAAAAAAAGGTTTGTATCCTTTATGTGCAGGTTTTAGAAGACAACCTTGTACAGTGGTGCTGTAGGGAAGGACTGCAGCTGCAGCAGTCCCACCCTCGTGTCTAGGACCGCAGCACCAGCTGAGGAATCTTCTCTGCAGCCCCCCAAAACCACAGCACAGGTGAGGCTCCAGTTAGTCCTGCAAAATAAAGGAAGAGAGAAATGCCACTCAGAAATAATCCTAAATGGAGTGGGTGGGGGTGAGGATTATGGCAGCTTTAAACAAAAGTTAGAATGAAATGAAAGATTATGCAGTTCTTTTGTTCTTCAGGAGGAAAAGTGCTTGTGTAGCACTTTTCCCCAAACTTTGACAGCCCCAGCAGAGACTAAGAGAAATATATGCAATTTTTCTTCCATTAAAAAAACCTCTGCCATTAAACGTTCATTACTTGACAACCTAAAATTCAGTACCTGATTTTCATAGTCCCACTTTCTCTCTGTGCTTGCCAAGCGTAAATTAACTTCTGTTTGTCTCTTTCACTGAAATACAGCCAGCACTGCTTGCTCTTGTGTTATAAAATACAGTTATTCCTTAGAAAAACACACATAAAACAGAGCAGGAAAGGAATAAAGTGACTGGGGTGTATGTTGGTAGCTGGGCGAAGTGAAAGCACAACTTTTGCAAAAGAAGCTTTGCTGGAAAGATTAATTATTATTGGAATCAGTTTCAGGTTCAGCAAGACAGGTTTTCATAGACATTCTGGCAAATCCCCTTAAATCTGGATTCCATAACTATGGAAGAGATGGAAGGAGTGGCTGAAATAGGATAGGATGATAACAGGAACAGGAGCCAGCACCCAAATCAGATTTGTGCATAATCAGCTCAGAGGATTGAAGCCTGGGAAAGCTTTTAAAGGCTCATGTGATCCTAAATGGCTGAGGTGAAAATGTAAGTGTATATGTCCACAAAATAGAGAGTTTATTTCAATAGCTACCTTGGAAATGCAGTGAGTCTGGCAGGCCTGAACTGCAGAGGGCTGGTAATGGACTGGAGGGTCTTTTATTTATAGATCTGCTCCGGTTTAAATGCAATTCAAGCCATCAGCAGCTAAAAGCTGGGTATTTTCCTATGGCCTGCAGGAACTCTGTCCAAGGCTGTGGAGCTGCAGGAGCTCCCAGCCCATGGAGATCCACCAGGGACAGGAGCTGGTGGGGAGAGAGCACAGGATTTTGCTGTAAAATTCAAGAGGCAAACCCAGACTGTGGGATTGGAGCACAACCTCCCCCAGAAACCATTTTCCTGGGAGAGGGGATGGTTTTGAACCCTGCCCATCCACTCTGGGTGCTTTCCCTGCAGGATGCCCAAATTTTACCCCTGCAGGGAGCGAGACATTCCTAGAGTACCCAACATTTAGCTCCAGGTGCTGTTTGCACAGTTAAATAAGCACAGCCCTGAGGATGTGGTTTAACACAGGAATGGGTCAGTGGTGGCCCTGTCCTCTGGCCTGTCTGGCACTGCCACAGGCTGGAGCTGAGCTGGTGCAAGGCACCTCCTTGTGAACACCACAATCCTCCAGAGGTCACGGCTCGTCCACATCACTGCTTCAGACAGCTGAGAGCAAAGACAAAAAAAAAAAAAAAAAATTAAATCGGAACTTGGCAAAAAAAAAAAAAAAAAAAAAAAAAAAAAGAAAAAGAAAAAAAGAAAAAGAAAAGAGTTTTATCTCTTGATAACCAGGAGCCAAATAATTGCATTACAAGGGTGAGAAATGCAGACAGAGCCAAGCAAATGGCACTGGATGGGAGGAGCAATGTGAAGTGATGAATATTAAACACTGACTGCCCATCACCACCCCTGGAAGCGTTCCAAAGCCATGTGGATGTGGCACTTGGGCCATGGTTTACTGGTGGCCTTGGCAGTGCTGGGGGAACAGCTGGACTCGATGATCTTAGAGGGCTTTTCCCACCTAAGTGATTCTCTGAGAGTTTAGGCAGCCGGGCCAGTGCTGGTGGGAGTGCACCATAACTTACCTTCCAAATCCTCAGGAAGAGTGATGGAAGGATGGGGATCTAAGGTCAGAGGAGGTGACCAGAGGGGACACAGGAGAGATAAGCAAACAACAGCTCCTTTCCCAACACCAGCTCTGAGGGCTGGAGCAACAAGAGGCAATTGATCCCATTTGGGGCAGCTGATCCCATTCAGGGCAATTCCAGGGCAAGAAGAGGACTGTACCACCTACTCAGGCATCAAATATTGAATGGGGTGAGGAGGACTTGGATTCAGAGTGGAGAAATGGGAAAAAGCTGGAGTGTGTGTCAGTGGGGAGGATGGTGCAGGGTGGGTTCTTTTACACCGCTCTGCAGATCCAGGGCTGCCACCCAGCCGTGCTGACATCCCACAAGCTACAGTTTACAGCAGGATTTCTGATAGACTGAGAAAAAATGCTCCTGAGTATTGCAAAGCGAGTAAATCATCCTCCCTGCACTCAGCTCTCATCTCTTTTGGAGACACCAGCTCTTCCCTAACCATGGGGGAAGGATGAGAAAGGAGGCAAGGGCACAGGGAGGAGGTGGGGAAGGGGGACAGCAAGGGCAGAGAGAGGTGACCAGACACCCAGACAGCTTTGGCTCCCTCAGAACAAATCCCTGCTGTGGGCAGAGCTGACCAGACTGTCTAGGCACTGTATATATAGGATGGAGCAGGAGTTTGCAATTACATTCCATTTCTGTGGTTTACATATAGCAGTGCTTTATAAGCCAGCACACATCAAGGCTGAGCCTTTCACTGAGCTTTTTCCAGGGAGTGGGGTTCTTATCTCCTCTTAGGAAACGAAAACATGGGCAAATTTGCTTTTCCAGGTTGAAGAAACCACAGAAATGTGCAGGCCATTTTTATAAATAACATCATGCACCGAATTCCACTATTCCTTTTTACTTCTACTCATGGCTCAGCTGCATGAAGTGTTTCTTATTGGAACAAATGTGCCTTTATTTTTTATTTTAAAAAAAGCCACCAGAGCAGATTTACAGCAATTCTTCCTATCAATAAACAAACTAGTTGGAGCTCCTGACTCCCAGTTTTGTCCCAACCAGGCATGGTGATCACCTCATTTGTGGCCACATGGTTTGAGTTAGAGCTGATCTATTAGAGGAGCTGAGCTGAGCTCCCACCCTGCCCGATGTCCACAAGTGTCACCTCCTGCTCCTACTCCGAGGGCATGGAAGTTACAGCAGGAAAAACAGGATGGTTCATTAATAAGGGCTTGCTCAGTCCATGCCAATTGCAACTCGAATGTTCCTATTTTCAAAGGATACAAGACATTTCCTAGCAAGGCTGGAAAACCAAACTCATGGTAATCCTTCAGCGTGGAAAAGACTTGCAGCTTGAATCAACAAGAAAAGGTGAGAACATTGCCTTCACTCCAGTAATGCCACCAACTCCAGTTGCACCCCTCTCTCAGTGGAATAATGCTGCTTTCATATTAAAAATAAGAAAAAATACAAACTGCAAACAGGAGCCACAAGTGGAGATGAGCATTTCAGTCTTAAACTCATCACAACCTGGAGCTGCAGCCCCAGCTATGTTCAATTATTTGCATGGTTTTTTAGTCACAATTTTTCAAGCAAAGCACATGGAAGTCTGTGATGTGTTACAGAGCAAGAGCTTCTGCATGCTGCAGCTTTTCCAGGAAAACAGTTCAATTAATTTCAGCAGGGAAATGAATGGTAAATTCCAGCTTAAATGAAATGTACAGAGACCTTTCTGTGCAAGATGTGAAGTGAAATACAAGCGAAAACACAGAAAATTGGTTGCAAGACCCAGACAATAGAAAAGGTAACAGAGATGCCTGGGCAGCTTGGCCTGGCTTTTCAGCCACAAGCAGCAATTTAGGCAGAAAATTTGGACTGCCTGGTTTGAGACCCCTCAGGATGTGTAACTTTAGGCTGTTTGAACACACGGGCCAGCATTTGTCAGCCTATTGACAGTTTATTGACCCTGACACTTTATTGCTCTTTCCTAAAACACGGTGCCATTTCCTAGTTCAGGAAGAGACCTCAACAGCAGAATTCAGCTAGACCCAACCAAACCCCGAGGAGATGGCAGGGTTTTAATTCACCCCAGAGGCCATGGGAACAAGGATTTATCCTGCTGAAAACCAGAGTCAGCATTGAGCAAGGGCCTGGCTGAGGCCACAGTGCTTTGCATAAAATGTAGATACAAAAATAAAACTCTCCAGCAAACAAAAGCTGTGCTCACATGTCATTTGTGCTCTTCTTCAGAGGCAAGAAACCTGGCGAGCCAAGAAGTGAGCAAGTCAGTCATTTTTCCAGGCTCTTAAAATAGTTACAGGTGGGGTTTCCCATCCTTTAGCTTCCCTCACGTTTCTCTGTGCTCTCCATAGGTGAAGGATGCCTCGTGCTGCCAATAACTTGTTTAACATGGAAACTTTCCTCCCTTCTTTCTGAACAGCAAACACGGACTTCAGAGGCTTCATGATGGCCCATTTTGAGGGAAAGAACTCCAAGTGCTGAAGGAAATGCAACCATTTTCCCAACTATTTGCAGCCAAATGAGCAGAAGTGAACGAGAATCCAGCAAAGGCAATTCAGACTGCTAGAGAAGGGAACTGTACACTGAGAGCCTGTTCACAAAAGCCTGCAGAGAGGAATGAAAGCCTTCATTAAAGAACAATTCAACTCAGGTGTGCCATAAACTGGTACTCAGGAAAGCGTCATACCTGAAAACAGTGTTAAAAATCAACAGAAAGGCCAGTAAATCAGAAATATTATATTGGAAAAAATACTACCAAAGGGTTCTGTAGCCTAAGACATTAAGTTAAAGCTAAAATTGCACCTTCGAAGATCGTTAGGTTTTGGGTAAAAAAAGGAGGTAGAGGTGGGTTTAAAAATATGGTTAATTCTCAAGAACTGTGGGATTTTTGCACAGGAATAGAAAAGCATAAATGAAGCACCAGGGTACAATGTACCCATCATCAGATGAATATGGAAATAAAAAATAACTGATGAAATGTGTCAAATCTGCCAAAGGATTCAGGCTAGGGAAGATCCATATGGATGGATCCAGACATAATGGAGCTGCAGTGCAGATGTCTCCATGCTACAGGCAGAGGGTACAGTTTAATGCTTCCTTAATAATGATGCTCCCTGCAACTGTGCTGTTTTGATAATCCCACCTCAAAACAGGCCAAGCACAGTTTGATTTTCCCAGACAAGAAAGCCTGCAGAGGACTCAGTCCACCCCTGGTCATCTCTCTCCCAGGCAGGACCTTGGGTATTTGAGACTAGTGAAAATACCGATGCCAGATGTTCTCATCCCAACAGTCTGGGAGAAAAATGGAGCTGAGGCAGTTTAAATACTTTTCAAATAACACCTAATAATATCTTAGCTTCTTCGGAGCAGCTTTTCAAAGCATGAAATGTCACCAGCTTCAATTTTGTATAACAAAAAGCTGAGAACTAAGCTTCCTAATTCAGGCAGAATTATATCACAGGGTAGAAAAGCTCTGATCCTACATGAAACACTATGAAAGGTGCACCAGAGCCAGATCCTAACAGGTGCACGGGAATTTCCAAGCCTCTGGCAGGAGCAAATGCACTTTGCATACCTGATGGCCGTGGGGAGCTCAAGGCTGCAGCAACTGGAGAAGTTGTGGCTCAGCCTTTTGAGAGAGCGACTCAGAAGGAACTGGAACAATTAGAGCTCATCCTTTCTGGAAGGGAAGCCAGTGGGTACAACCTGCAGTGGTAGAGCCTGAAAATAAATTGGAAGGAGCTGACAGGAGCAGCTGTGGGGATGGAGGTGGCTTTTCAGAGAATTTTAGAATATGCAGAGCTCCTGGAAGGGAGCTCAAGACGGGCTGTGAATTGCTCTGTGCTGCTGGGAGATTTGTGCACAGCAAAGACAGTCTGGGGCTGTGAGAAACCTGCAGATGGGCTCAGTTCCACTCACCTTGCAGCCTGAGCAACCCAAAGCCAAACATTCCAGCTAGTTAACCCCTGAAATCCACCTCCTAATTCTCCCCCAGCACGGTCTGTCCCCCAGGCAGAAGTTGGCAGGGTGCTGCTATCTTTATAGTGAACCACAGCAAAGCCTTAAGTTTAAAGAATCCTGGGATGGTTTGGGTTGGAAGGGACTCAAAGCCCATCCAGTGCCACCCACTGCCATGGGCAGGGACACCTTCCACTATCCCAGGCTGCTCCAAGCCCCAATGTCCAGCCTGGCCTTGGACACTTCCAGGGATCCAGGGGCAGCCACAGCTTCTCTGGGGCCTCACGCCCTCCGAGTAAAGAAAAGCTTCAGCACTCCTAGACTGGGGAATCACCAAAATCCAGGTCTGAATGTGTCCATGCGAACCTTAAAGCTCCAGGTCATCATAAATTTTTTGGCCAAAAGCCTGATGCAATTGGCTATTTAAAAAAGTCAGATTTGAAGAGAAGGGAAATGATGAGCAAGGCAGTAAATCCCTAAAAACCTGACTGCTGGGGAGAGAAGGATTCGGGCCATGGATATCCAGTGAGAATGGGGAGGGCGAGGAAGGAAAAGTGACAGGGAGCCAGAATGAGAGTGAGCAGGGGGTGTGGATTATCAAAGGGACTGGGAACAGAGCAGGGAGTGCCAGAGAGCCCACAAAAAGCAGCTGAGGACATGAAAGCACAAGAACAACCAGGACTGGCCTTGCTGCTCTTTCAATTTGATGTTTACTTGCCCAAACACATCAAAGATGCTCCAGAGGAGACAAGGGGAGGGAAAGATCACACTCATATTGCTTTTGGACAGATGGAGAACTCCACTACCGAAAATTTGAAGTCCAAGAAGAACAAAAACTTTTGAAGGCTGCGCACAACAAGCCTCAAGTGAAGCAGAGGCACTAATGCCAGAGCCCCTGCAGCTGTGACCCTCCACCGTCACCCCACCAGGATCAGGGCCAGCTCTGTCCCCAGGGACACCAGCTCCAGGGGTAGCCTGTGGCAAATGCTGAGTATCCCCTGGAAAGTGTTGGCACAAGTGTCACAGACTGAGGATCCTGATGCTGGAGTCTCACAGCTGCAGGTTTCCTTCACCTCTAGATCTACAATGATTCGAGATAAATCCCTTCTGCTGGCGCTGGCTCTGCTCTCAGGCCACTTTAACACTGCAGAGCTGTTCCTAGGCCGTGCTGGGGCATGGGGGGATTTCAGTATGTACAGATTCACACTAATTTTTCATCGGAATTACCCCGAGCTGCCAGCTAACAGGAGCACTGCCTCAGAGAGAGCAGTTGTGAGAATTGTTTCAGCACAACATTGGGTGTTTTATGTGTGGTGCCAACTCATTTTGCAATAAATCAGAGCTGCCCAGCACATGCCTCTCAGGAGGTATAAAATCACCTGAGAAAAAGTGTTCTGGCCACTTGCCTGCGCTGTAATTCCTTCCAAGGGTGCATCCCCCCAAGTCAGACACGCGGGATGAGATGCAGACCCCTGAGAGGGGCCTCTGCAGAAAGGGCCAAGAGCAACACTCTTCCCTAGAGCTCATAAATGGGATGAGCCAAACCTGTTAAATAGCATGGAAAGACTCCCAGGGATTTTAATGGGTTTCATGCAATTCCACTGGATGCAAAGACCTTTGTTCCTGAAAGGGTTGTCTGTCCTAGGGCAGCACACTGGGAGAATGCAGAAGAAGCAGCCCAGGGAAATTAAATTCAATTAACCATTTCATTTTAGTATTGGCATTTACATAGTTCATTGATTTTTTAATGCTGCAGACTCCTTCAATTACTTAAAAGCATAAAATGCTCCCAATCTGGGGTGTCCTTTGCCAAGAGCAGCCCTGTGACTGCTGCAGTGCAGGAAGGAACGGGCAAACAGGCCACTCCAGCCAGACCAGCACTTCACAGTTTATAGCAGGAAAATGTGCACAGAGGAGGGGCTGATTTATCCTTGTTCTTGCAAATCTTATTTTTTAATTGTCCACTGGGACTATCCACAGGAAAACTCCCTGGGATAACAACACCCTGCCACCTTCCCTGCCTCAGTACATATTTTCCCTCTGACCACATCACCTGCAAGGTCAGCTCTTGTGAAATCTTGCCCAATAGAATGTTATATCCTCATGAAGGAGGTGATTTAAAACCAAAAGAGCTGTGATTTAGCAAGGTCCAGCCTTTGGGCTTTGTGGGAACATGTCGTCTTGAGTCATGACTCTCCTTTTGTTGAGGAGAAAAATTTATGTTTGAAACTGTGCATTGTTAAAAGCAGATCCAGTGTCACATTAGTTTCTGTCAAAAAAAAGCAGAAAAAAGCCTGGTTTTAGCAGATGGCTCTTATGGTAGTCAGACTACCCTGTTATGAAAATAAAGTTTTGAAGAGTTTGGTTTTCCTTTCCAGTGCTTTTCTGCTGGCTAAGAAAAGAAACATCCGCTGAGTCCCAGCCTATTTAGCCCTCCAGAATTATAAATATCATTTCAAAAGGTTTCACAATTGATTTTTGCCTTATTCCCTCCCAAATTTTGTGTTACATGCTGTAAATGCATTGAGAAGAGAAAGCAATTCTTTCTTTTAATGCCCTCCTTTGCAACTGAAGAAACAAACATATTACCCAAAGTTTCCTTTCTGTCTATGACCATACCAAAGAGAGGTGTAAAATGTTAATCAGAGGGAAAAAAACCAACCTTCTATTGGAAAGATTTAAAAAGCAGCTTCAAGTGACTGCACAGCACAAAGGTAGAAATCATTTGTTGGTGGTTTGGGTTTTTTTTTTTTTAATGCTGTGCCCTGCAGCTCTCACAAGACACCTCAGGGAACTTTCCATTGCTCTGGCTCCTCCGTCTCGTGGCTCCCAGAGCTGAGCACACGCAGGACATGCACAGCACGGCTGAGAACACAGCAGAGCTGCATTCCAGGCCGTGCCAGCACACCTGGATGCTCGCCTGAGCAGCCTTTGTAGTGCAGCACAGCGGGAAATGGCCAATTTGTCCTCCCTGCCCACGCTGCAGCAAGGTGTGAAATCCTAAAGGGGAGAGGCAGCTCTCTCATTTGCCTTTGGGATTTGCTGGTGAGCCAGGAGAGCAGCAGTGCTGGAAAACCTCTGCTTGGGAAGCCTGACATGAATCACAGAATCATGGGATGGTTTGGGTTGGAAGAGACTCGAAGTCCATCCAGTGTCACCCCTGCCATGGGCAGGGACACCTTCCACTGTCCCAGGCTGCTCCAAGCCCTGTCCAACCTGGCCTTGGGCACTGCCAGGGATCCAGGGGCAGCCACAGCTGCTCTGGGCACCCTGTGCCAGGGCCTGCCCACCCTCCCAGGGAACAATTCCTTCCCAATATCCCATCCAGCCCTGCCCTCTGGCACTGGGAAACCATTCCCTGTGTCCTGTCACTCCAGGCCCTTGTCCAGAAGTCCCTGACCCAGCTCGTGAAAGGCAATGACAACTGGCCACAGAGCTCAGCAAGGTCCATCCAAGGTACAGGAGTGCCTCGACTCCACGAGACGTTCTCCCAGCCCACACTGATTCTGCCCTCATGGATTTCTCCCATCTAAGCTAATTTTCCTAGCCCTCACAATTCCTTCTCTGTGGGAAGACATCAAAGCCCAGAAAGCAACTTTTTTGTGGATTTGTGGAAGGTAAGGACGCCGCAGGGTTGTGGTGGGACATCCTGGGAAATTAGGAAGAGCAGGAGAGCAGCACGGAAAAGCTGCTTCTCCTTTCTTCCTTCCCATGGTGGTCTCTGAAGGGCAGCCCAAGGAAAAAGCCTGGCAGCATTTTCAGGCCAGGCAGGCAAATGTGAGATCCATGCTCCAGCCATAAATTGAATTCCAAGCGTTAAAGCAAATGGAAGTGGCATTTTGTGAGAGGTAAAGCCCCGGTTCAGAAGTGGCCATGAAAATTACTGTGGGTGTTTCAAGGGACACTTGCAGAAATCGTTACGGAAAACTCTCACATATGGTTGGAATTACCCAGGGAATGGTTTTCTACTAAGGAAATAAAATCAATCACGGGTGGGGTGAAACAAATGTTTTGTTGCAAGAACAGTGACCAGGATTCAGAACCTGCTGCCCTTTCACAACTGCAGTTGCACGAAGCTGCCACAAAACATCTTCTCCTGGTTTTTAGGGAAGTCATGGGCAAAGAGCAGGCTTGACCTTTCCCAGCAGCTCCCAGGGAAGGTGGCTCTGGGAAGGTTACAGAGAGTTTATTCTTCGATTATGGTGGCTCTGCATGGCTCTCATGTGTGTTTCAGTGGAGTTATTCAGGGCTACGCTTGTAACACAATCCCACCCATTCTGGGGGGATAAATGCTCGTTTTGAAGTTATTTTAGGTAAAAAAAAAAACAGGCTGGACTGCCTCAAATAACTCCTGACCTGTAATTATGAGCTAAGAGCTGCTGCATACAATGTAAAGAAAAGCTCAGGATGACAGGAATGGAAAACATGCCTTTTAACTGAGGCACAGACACATTTCTTGGAGCATTCGTCCTCTCAGGCATGGCCCCTGCATGCCATGGATGCATTTGCTCTGCAGCTGGAGCAGATGTAAAGATTAAATCTGCTACACACTCACTGCCAGGCTGCAAGTGAAGCCTGATCCCAGCGTTTCCTGGGTCATAAAAGCTGAAGTAGAAGGATGATGCTGGCAAACGTAAGTGGGAGCAGGCCTGGCTTTGCCTGCCCTTCCTGCTGGCACAGCCCCAGTGTGGCTCTGCAGGGCATCCCCAGTGCCCAGAGAAGGCTCACCCAGGTGGGCACTGGGCTCAAATCTGGGATGGAAGAGAAAGGAGACATGTCTAGAGGAGGCCACCAGGTTGATCAGAGGGATGAAGAACCTCTCCTGTGAGGCAAGGCTGAGAGAACTGGGATTGTTCAGCCTGGAGAAGAAAGGGCTTCAGAGTGACAAAACTGCGGGCTTCCAGTACCTGGAGGAGCTGACAAGAAAGATGGAGAGAGACTTTGGACAAGGCCCTGGAGTGACAGGACATGGGGGAATGGATTCACACTGCCAGAGGGCAGGGACGGATGGGATATTGGGAAGGAATTGTTCCCTGGGAGGGTGGGCAGGCCCTGGCACAGGGGGCCCAGAGCAGCTGTGGCTGCCCCTGGATCCCTGGCAGTGCCCAAGGCCAGGCTGGACATTGGGGCTTGGAGCAGCCTGGGACAGTGGAAGGTGTCCCTGCCCATGGCAAGGGAGTTGGAACTGGATGATCTTTAAATTCCTTTCCAACCCAAACCATTCCACGATTCTATGACACAAGAAAGACCAAATACAAAGGCAGTAAAGAATAATGTAGATTAGATTCAGCAGAATGACATAACAGGGTGTTGAGAAAAAGGGGATTTCAACCATTTATTTGATCACCCATGAGATTACCTGAAGAACTGGAAAACAGTTACGAACACATCAATTAAAAATGAAGAAAAATGCAATAATTTAGGAGCAAAACTGTTCCAGGCACTAGTCGCAAATGGCATTTCATGGATTAAATAAACTGTGCTTCAGTGGCAAGGGTGGGACACCAAACTTCAGCCAGGTATTCAAGGACAGCACATGTTCCTGAAGCAGCTGCTACAGTTCACAATACCAGCCTGATTCTCTTCCTACTGAAATCCCAGGGCAGGCCTAGGACTTGCCAATGGTTTATTATTTATTGGTTTATGTTTCATTAACTGAAATATTCTGAGCATTGCACAGGGTTGGCAAACATAATAAAAGTAGCATCAGTTTCTGATTCTGCCACTGAGCTGGTAATGGATTTGGCATAAATAATTTAAACTTTCTGGCTTGTTTCTCTATACTCAATGCAGAAGTTCGTTGCTTTTTTTTTTAAATAAAATGTTTTGATCTCTAATAGCATACACGCTACATTAAAAGTAAATATTTTATCACCATACTGTCATACCAGATTGTCTGTCCCATTTACATGCTGCAGATGTTATACAGGGGAGTGGTAACAACCCCTATAAAACCAGGAAAAGTTGATCCATAAGTGCCGTGAGACACCTGACCATTAAAAGAACGGATTTTTGCTGGAATAGCTGAGCTTTCTGCTAGTACAGGTTAAAAAAAAAAAAAAAAAAGAAAAGAAAAGAAAAAAAAAGAAGGAAAGCAAAGCTTTAAATCTTCTAAAATGGTGATTGTGCATAGAGAACAAACGAGGCCTTGCAGCTCTGGCGGTTCACCATGACGGTGTGCTGGACATGTGTTTTTCATTATTGGCAAACACATTGTTAAACATGAGCAGACCCGAATGTACACATGCTTTACATTACATCTGCACAAGGGAACCCTTCCCACAGCCAGCACCACTTTCCAAACCCCAAGTGATGACTGTTCCGAAGAGCCCCTTGCTTGGAACACCCCTCGTGTGTTTTATGGAACACGCATTAAAAATCCGGGATCAAACAGTGCTGGTTTTTCACTTGTGACTGCAGAACTCTGAGCACCAGCAAGCCTGGCCAGGCTGAACCTTGCACTGCAATCCCATAGCCCACATGATGGAAATTAGGCAGGATGAATGGATAAATGCCTCTCCTGGCTGGCCAAAAATAAAAAAAAAAAGGATAAACTGATTTTAAATAGTACAACAGCAATTAGCGAGGCTAACAAGGATTTCCATGTGGGATATCAGTAAGCACAGGAAAACATTACATGGAGTGGAGGGGGAAGAAGGACAGGGGAGCTCTGCTAACTCAGGACCACCATCCACGGTGGGAGTGGGATATAAACCAGAGCAGCAGCGTTCAGGAGTTAATGTCACATGAAAGAGATGGGGAATTAGGGCAGAGAAACATCTGAGTAGATTTTGTTGCTATTAAAGCTGATGGTCAACCCTGTTGACGTTATCCAGAGAGGTGGCAGATACCCCATCCCTGGAAGTGTCCAAGGCCGTGTTGGATTGAGCTCTGAACAACCTGGTCTAGTGGAAGGCGTCCCTGCCCGTGGCAGGGGGTGGAATGAGATGGTCTTTAAGGTCCCTTCCATCCCAAACCATTCTGTGATTTTATCACTTTATGTTTGTCTCTTTCAAGGTCAGGCCAGACTTGGAATGCAAGTGCAACGTGAGCCACCAGAACATCTGCTATGGGGTATTTCCAGACCATCCTGGAACGAGAAACACCCGAATCGTGTGGGAAAACCGATTCTCACAAAATCTTCAGGCAGAAGTTGGCAATCAGCTGAGCTAAGCATGACAGCTACAGCTCAGATGAGAGAGCCAGGTCCTCGCTGCATCACCTGGCACCCTTCCACTGAAGTAAATGGAGTTCTGCTGACCTGGCTCTGTACCTGGGAAGGGCTGCCAACAGACAAGCTGATGTGACACATCCGTGTTAGAAAGGAAGGGGGGAAAAAAATCTGTTAGATACTATAAAAAATTGTGAGTTTGGTGTTTCTCGACCTTGTAAAACTCATGAGGTAATTCAAAGAGAATCACAGCCCGTGTTTATGAGTGACCCAACAGATCCTTTCCTGGCCAAAGTCCCCAGCCAGGACATCTCATGTGGAAAGAGCTCTTAGGTGCTCCCTGGTTTCTGCAGGGCAAAGGTGGGGATTTCTGCTCTGTGCTGGTAAAAATTCCCACTTGGGCAACGAGGTAGAGTGAAGAGTGACACAGGGTGCTGGATTTTGCTGCCTCCTTAGAGCAGAGAGAAATGCAGAAAAAAAAAACCCTTAAATTCTGGTGGCCTAAGATTTTCCCACATGCCCCCAGTGTTTTCTGCTGGGTTTAGGTGTCAGATGGGGATGAACCACAGGTAAATTCCAGGTAAAGGGACTGGAGTTCATCTGCACCTGGGCATCAGGGCTCAGTCCTGACAGGAGTGCATGGAATCCTAAAATGAACTGGTTTGGAATGGACCTTAAAGCTCACCCAGTCCCACCCCCTGCCATGGGCAGGAACACCTTCCACTATCCCAGGCTGCTCCAAACTCCTTCATCCTGGCCTTGGACACTTCCAGGGGTGATTGTAACAAAGCCAGGAGCTATTCCTGTGGTTCTCAGGTTGGCCTTACTTTTGAGCTTGAAGGTACACAGCTGTCTGAAAATCAGAGGTGGATTTGGGGAGACGCAGCTAAAAAATATCTGTATTTGTCAAAAATCCTTCCTGTCATTTCACTTTAATCCCAGATAGTTCCGCATATTTAAATTTTTTTAAAATATTTGATAGCAAATCTCTTCTCAGACGCCTGTGCCCACACTACCATTAGATCTACACCTCATCCCTTTGACTTGATTACTGTTTCTGGTGGAGTCTGCAGCAAATCAGAGCTGAGTCCTGAGCAGCTCATGCTTGCAGCCTGATGAAATCAGGAAAAAATGTAGCTCTTGTTTATTGAGGAAGCAAAGCTGCTTCCATAAATAAGAAGGAGGCACAAAAGAGAAGCAAAGATGAAATAGCACTCTGAGGGAGGCATTTCAATCATTTTAGAGGGATTTCAGTGCAAAATGGCAAGAGGAAAAGAGATTCCTTCTCTAAAAAGACAAATCTTATGTTTTTAGTATTCTCAAAACACTTCAAATCTCACTGGAGAAAGGATTATTAGGGGCAACCTCAGCTTTAAACAAGGAGCCGGCCTCCTTTCTGTGGGAATGGAACTATTTCCAAAGGAATTACATTTTAAAATAGGGGGGGAAAAAATGACACACGAATTTCTGGGACAAGAATTTACCTCAGAAGCTGCTCCCAGCTCTCTGTTGCTGTACAGCAGCAATGCCCAGCCACCCCTGAGTGACACAGGACCGTGGTGACTGTCCCTGCCAGGTGACATCAGCTTCTCCAGCTGCATCAGGTGAGATCAGGAGCCAAGAGAGAAGGGAACAATCAGCTGCCATCTGGGGTGGGAGCTTCCTCCCCAACACCTGCAGCCGAGGCTGCACCTGCTCTGCTGGAGCTGCTCCTGCAGAGCTCCCAGGGAGCCTTCAAATGACTCGTCAGACCTTTCCTTTCTCCTCTGGGGATGATTAAAAACAAAAAACAAAACAACAACAACAACAAAAAAAAAAAAAAAAAAAAAACCAGAACATGATAAAACAGAAAAAACCAAATGCTAAAAATACTGAACTTGGCTGCCATCTGACATCAGCCTCCTACACAATCCTGGGAGGTCGCTCAGCCCACACACCCCTCTTTCCTTTCCTTTGATTAGCCAAGATACAATTTCCTTAATTTTGTTACGAGCACTTTGTGCAAGCGATGGGAAATAAAGCTGGCCCGAGAGGACGGAGATGCAAGCAACCTTCTCCTGCTTTTCTGTGGCTCACTTTCTCCCCGCCCTTCTCAGCAGCACCTTGCACACCTTCCCACCAGAAGCCACATCCTGACAATAACCAGACCACGGCCGCCTGGTGCAGCCACATCTTTGCTGCAGTTTGCTCAGTGGAACACAGGAATGCTTTCATGCCTGTCCAAGCTGACTGCTGTTAAAGAAAAGGAAGGGCTGGATTTTCAGTATCCAGAGATGTTTGCAAGCAGAGTCACATCAGCAGAGCAGTACAGAGGAAAACTCCCAGTTTTTGTGACCAGAGCCCACAGGCAGAGCCATGCTGGTGTAAGTCAGGGACTTGATCTCCTGTCCAGGCTGTGGAAATCAGCTCCTTGGCATCCCGTGGATCTCTGGGATGAAATGCATCACATCTCCTTAGTTAAGAAAAATTAAATTTCATGGAGAGCATTGTTGGAGGTGTCACTTTAATATCATTTGCAAGTGTTCCAATGAAATCCTCAGCCTTTGGGCAAACCTTGCTCATAATCCCACATCACTATCAGTTTAAGCAAGCCCCAAATGCAAACTGTCCCAATTCCCTTGTTAATGGAGAGGCATCTCCTCTCATCTGCTGCTGAAATAACAATGAATGCAGCATCCTTAGGCTTGCCAAATGCACTTTAAACTCATGAAATACCAGCTTCATGTCATAAATAGGCTTTTTGGAAAAGCAGAACTCAATAGTCCAACAAAAATTGAAGAGAATTGCGGCATATCTAAAGAAATTGCAGCTCAGTCCCAAAATTTCAATCTGACTTCCCTTTTTGAGGGTTTTGGAATGAGAGTTTTTGCTGAGGCACAGCCCAGCAAGAGAACTGATTGTTAACTTCAGACTAAGGGGAAAAAAAAAACAAAAAAAAAAACAAAAACAAAAAAAAACCAAGAAAGCAATTATGAATCTGGCTCTCAAAAGTCAGGGCTTCAACATCCACATCCACTGCTGGCACTTCCCAGCCTTCAAGGAGAAAAGCTCCTTAATGGCTCGCCGAGGTCTGGGCAAGGAGCCTGGGCTGTGAATGCAGTCTGTGCCCTATTCCATCATCCCCAAAGGCACCAGAAACAGCCCCAAAGGCTCAGGGAAGTGAAGGGAATTCCAGCAGCTGCCAGGGAAGGCCAGTGCCCCATTTGCTGCCATTAGGCAAATGCATCCCAGCAGCCCCATCCCTGCCTGGCTCCCAAGTGACAGGGGGTTTATTGCTCCTCCAGGCTCCATCCGCAGCCATTACTGCAACAAAATCAGATGTAATCACATTTACATGGGATTGTCAACCATCAGTAAGAAACCGTTCAGCCTCCACTCTCAGGCACCAGCTTCCTCCCAGTCTGCCATCCCTCCCCGCAGCCCACAGCTGACTGGCACATCCTCCCCTTTGTCTGCAGCCGTTCACAGAAAACTTCAAAGAAATCCTTCTTAAAAGCTCCTCCTGGCCGTCCTGCCCCGCTGCTCTCCCAGGGGGGCACAGGATGACAGCAATTGAAGGTTTCCTTCCTCTGTGCTGTGTTGCTGATCACCTCGGCACCATTAATCACCAGTTTGGGTACCACGAGGCACTGGACCAGCACATCAGCACAGATCGAGGATTTGTGGCTTCTGTCAGCGGTACAAATATTGCAGAAGGAATTACAGCAGCTCTGGGGTAATCACGGGCCTTTCTTCAGATGCTGAAAGCATTTATAGACTTCTCCCTCAGAGCAGGGTTATGAATGGCTGTGCACAGTTAGGCTAATGGTTGGGAAAAATCCAATACCTGCCGAAGTCCTCGCTTAGGGAGAGCAGGAAAGGTCTTGTCTCCAAGCTCTGTGCCGTGAGGCACAACTTGGATTGCACCCATGCATTGCTTCTGCTCTTTCCTTTCCCCCCTTGTGCAGATCTCCTCCTCAGGAGGACCAAACCAAGAGGATTTATTTAACCCCTAACACTTAACAAACGCTGTACTGCAACAAGTCAGATTTGGGGCGCTCTAGGAGGTTTGACCAATTCTTTATATGACCCAGGGGACTGGTGTGCCGGTTTGGCCAAAATCTAGTAATATGTCCTCTGAGAGAAAACCAGGTTACAACCACCCTTCCCCCCACCAGGTTTGGGAAAAAGGAAATTTTCCTCGAAGGAAAGTGAAAGAGATAAAAACTGTTTATTTAACACACACACAAGAAAAGGATAATAATGCTAAATAATGAAATCTCTCGCTGTAGAGAGAAACCTGGGAAGATTTCAGAGTCCNATGCTTCACTCACCCTCCCTTTTACCTGTGCCCCTCCCCAGCCCCCCGCAATGCACTGCCCTGGGTGGTCACTGCCCCGTGTCCCCTCCGTCCCCGTGGGAGAGGCTGGGGTTGCACAGGGAGGCAGCTCTGCTCTCTGCTCCCCAGGTTGTTTCCTCAAGTGGTGAATGTGCTCTTTCATAAACAGCCTTGTCGTGTCGCTGACCTTTTTCTGCGCTACACCAGCAGGCCTCGTGTTCACCAACCCCCGCAGAAGATCGGGCAATAAAACCTTATTTCCCCAGGAAATGGTATCACTTGTGTATCTTAATGAAAATGCTGTGGTTTGTTGTTTTACACTGCGCTGCGAGCACCCAGATCAAAGAATTAACACGAGATTCAAGATCAGATCTAGCTTTGCAAGCAAGCCATGTAGTCTTCGTCTTTGATATGCAAACAAAGAATCATTAAATAAATTTGATCGTATCAAGCTAATAAGAGGCTTCAAATACAGATTGAGCAACCACTAGCTAGCTGGACACAAGCATTTTGATAAAGCAACACTAAAAATATAAATAAATTCCAACCTCGCACTTTGGAATTCATTCAAACGCAGATCAGAAAGCCTCAGCAGTTGTGTGAGTCAGTATTTTGTCTCCACACGTTACTTTAGGAAATTGTGGGGGTTAAGGTGAAGCTGATGAGATTATTTTTCATATCAGCAACAAGTTTTATTGTTGCAGAATATGATTATTTGTGGGTAGGCAGTGCTCAACTCCACCGGCTTCATCTTAAACAGAGGAAAAGGTCTGAGAAAAGAGTGCACAGCATGTGTCAGCTTCCCTTTTTGTAACCCCTTGGCCTTTTGGAGGATACCTGTAGAATACCATGAGCTCAGCTGATGTAGATACTTAGAAAAGAGGATTTATTGTAGGGAAAATAAAAATATAACTCCTGCTCAGTGGCTGCAGTGTGTCAAGAGAAAAAGGAATTTTCTCTATCAGCGACTGAACAAAAGCTGCCTTGAGCTCCAAGTTATTTCTGCATTTCCACTTTGGAATATTACCATTGGCCATGGATGAAAGCAAGAGTGCTGGAGTACTCCTACAAGTAACGAATTGCAGCCTGCTGGTGCCAGGGATGCCTTCTGCTGAACATCTCCCATCAGGGCACAGCTGGAGCAGGTCACAGGGACCCACAGAGCTGTCCCCAAGTGTCCCCATCACCCACCCCTGAGCAGAATTAACACTCCAAATCTGGGAACCCACAGAGTTTAAAACCTTCTCCCACTTTCAAGTTTGCAACCCCTCCAGGCAGAGCAGCTCCAGAACAGCTGGCAGCTCTCCAGGTTTAGGATCCCCTCATTCCAGAGGCAGAGGTGAACCTTCCCCCCAGGCTGGCACCCAGCCAAGGGATGTTGCATTTATCCAGCATCCCAGGAGCTTTGCCCAGGAAGCTGCAGGTACAAGGATTAGTGGATTAAAGAGCAATAGGGGCACCTTAAACCCACTCAAAGTAGGATTTTTTCAGGGCATTTACAACATATCAGAAGAGTTTTATATTAAGTCTCTGGAATAAAAGAGTGTTCAGACACTGCAGTGACACAGGCTGCCTTGCAGTGGAGGCAGTAATCTATGGAAGTTATTATTTTTAAAGGCACAAACGAGCTTTTACTGTTTCAAAAGGGAGATATGGAGAAGGGGGAGACTGTCACCACGATGTGGTAACCCATTCTGCTCCGAGATTTTTATACACAAAAGCCACCAGAGCTCAGATGATGATTTGCAAGAAATCTGTACCTGCCTGTGTGGCTGGGCCCTGCACAAAACAGAGCAGAAAAGGCGAGTTCATCCCAGGCCAGGGGCCACAGAATGCCCAGCTATTCTCCCAGGCCAAGGCAGGGAGAGGCTGGGGTGGTACAGGCTCCAAGGACACACAGAAGCAAAGTCTATTTCAGAAAATCACGCCCTCCCCGAGTCCCCTCCCATCCCAAGCACCGCAGGAACCATCGAGTGCTGTTTTCCCCGGGAAGACTGAGGTAACAGTATTTCTTTTTAACACGGCTCTTTATTGCACGCAGTACTTAGGAGCCTCAATTGCTCCTTCTGCACAGCTGGAGAGAAAACACACATTGGCTCAGGAATACGTGTTGTGAGTGGCCCACGAGCAGCAGGCAGAACCCAGGGCTTCGCCACCACTTCGTGCTTAACGAGCTTTAGAAAAATATCAGTGGCAGGAGCGAGGTAGATAATTCATCAAACTCCATCCAGCCAAATATGCATCCACACTCTCAGTGCAATACATTATGGGAGAGGCTGCACACTCCTTTTAATGGCCATATCATCACCCGTCCAGAATTAATGTTCATGCCAGCAGCATTAATTACCTTCACTTTGATTTCTCCCAGGGATCAGGCTTCAGCAGCACTGAAGCCCTGCAGTCCCTCTTCACAGCACACTTTTCTCAAGCGCAGGAAAAACTGTGATAATCAATATTGATTGATCGCTGCGCTCGGTCCCACTGCTGCTTCTAAATCACAGAAAGCACTTCATCAGATAATGCATCTGTTTAAATTTACCAAAGAAGAGGCAGCTACACCTCAGCTTCGGGGGCCAGACATGCAAGAGCGCATCGACAACTCCTGAAATAGATGGAAATAATTAAATGCCTGAGAAACACAATGCAAACAGGAGTGCTGACACAGATTTGACACTGCTGGCTGAGCAGCAGGCTGGGGAGCAGGGATTAAACTCCCTTCAAACAGCTGGACTTGTGCCTGCCCCGCCATCCGTGGCCCTGAGCCAGCTCCCAGCTGTGGGTGCAGGGGCTTCTGGAAGAAGAGGCAGCAGATTTGTCTTCTTGAGCTGTTAATTAGCACAGGGGTGATGTGGGTTTAAAAGCCCTTTCTGCCTGAGACGTGGCATAAATCCCTCATTCCCCACCTCTCGTGAAAGTTCCCTAAACAAATAAACCTCAGGGATGAAACAAGCCCATGAGTCTGGATAAATATTCCAGGAGGAACAAGTGGGAGCACAGCAGCTCCTGAATCCCACCCGGATTTCAGTCTCCTACTTTTCTGTTCAATAGTGATAAAGCTCAGCAATAGAAACCTAGGCATAAAGCAGAATTTCATCACAGAAATTAAGGCAACCACAGGTGAGGGGACAGGAATTACAGACAGCAGGACCCACGGTCATTTCTTTGTGGGCACCCGACCTCAGGTGTTAGTGACACCTCAAAAATAAAATCAAAGTTCCCCAGACATGCACAAAGTTGTGTATGTGTTGCACTTAAAGTAAAATATTCATTTCTATTGATTTCCATTGAAAACCAGCCCCAGAAACCCACCCAACCTTTGAAAATTATGGGAAAGCTTGTTCTGTACACACATAAAGACTGTCAGGCTGTGTTGTCAGGCTATTTTGAGAAATAAAAAAAAAAAAATCCAAAAGTACCCCTGAAGACCATTTTCCTAAAATCTGCCATTCTGTATAATCAGGATGGTGGTCAAGCATGCTGAAAAGAGGAGTTCAAATTTACAGCACCCACGTGCAATATGGGCTCATCAAAAAGTATTAAATCATTGCTCAGAACAATAAATAGAGCTCCTAACACCCAAGCAAGACCACACTTGAAAAGTACTTTATTAACAAAATCTAAAATGGGTTAAAAAATAAAAAAAAAATTAAGCCTGCCTACTTTCCCCTGGCAATTTCCTCTAGATTTGATTGTAACTTGGGAAAGATAAATGGCACTTACTTCATCAGGGAACAAGCATTTTCTGTGGCAGCCAGTGAAGCTGCCTGTGCTCAGCTGGGCTGCATCCATAGATCTTCCCTGAAATCTGGGGAGCTCCCCAGCCCACAGTCCCGGGAGCTGCATTTTCAAGGGCATAAACTTGACACCACATAAATATTATGTGCTTTTCTTACACTTTGCAGCTCAGAATTGATTCACTCTCGAGCACAGTTGCGGGGCTGAGTGTAACATAACTCATCTCCAGCTGGCATTTTCTCTGTGAATAACATGACAAGCATCCCTTCACCCAAGGATGAAGCCTCCAAGAAAATAACAACACACCTTCTTCCTGCTCACACCACCAAAACCATACTTGGGATTTGCTCTCAGACTTTGTCCATTCCAACAAAGTAGCTTTACCAATTCCTTGCCCTCTTCTCCCAGTTTTGTTTTCACCAGAAGTTCTGTGCATAATCTGGGCTCGGATGAAAATGCAGACTTGACAAGAATACTATTTTTGATCATCCAAACCAAAGGTCACCTGCTACCAGTGTCTGAAAGAACAGGCAAATCCTTTGATATTTCTTAATAACTGGTTGTACAGTTAAAATCTGAAACCAGAAATGTATTGTTTGTCAACTGATCAGCCTGGTTGGCCTAAAAAAACAAAAAAATCATTATTTACAACATAAAGCAGAATTCAGGTTACCCTGGAACCATGCAAGTCCCATAAACACCAGCAAGATGTCAGTGGGATGACACAACATTGCCAGGGAATTTATTCCTCCAACAGTTTTCAAATCACATCCACGGATTCCAATAACATTCCAGGACAGGATCTCCACACAGAGGGTTTGCTACACCTCCCTGGTCTTCCACATTTGCCAGCATTTAATTGATATTGGAATTCAGCCTTTCCAAAAGCAGTCTCACCTGTTTGGGGAATAGGGTGAGGGTTAGGGTTAGAGAAACTGCAAGAGGTTCTCGAAGCTCAGGTGTATCCTGAAGGACACATCCTGCTGGAAGATGTTCTTGGATAAGTGTTGATATTTCTCCACCAAGAGTCCCTATTTCACTCTAAACCAGGTTTCAATAACTCTGGTCTTTAACACATTGGGTTACTTTCAAAGTGATGCTCATCAAAACCTTTTAGGTTCAGGTTTCTTATATTCACCATATTCCTAAAGGATCATTCTGTGTAGACACAGCTCCTGGAATTGCTTTCCTCTGATTCTTGTCTAATTTTCTCAGCTGATGTCTTCCAAATCCCCACAAATCCCCTACTCCAGTGTGGGCTACCACATGTGGCAATATGGATTTACTGCAGGCTGTGCAAGTCCTCCCCACACGCCTTTTCCAGGATATTTTACTGCACTGCGATCGTGGTTCCCCTCACTGAGACAGAGCTGCTCACACAGAGGTATGGGAGCTGCAAGATGAACTCAGAATCCATTCTGGCAACTTCTTAGAAATGATGCACTTTAATTTTGCATCGCTTACAGGATGAGCAAAAGTTCTTTCACGAGGGATTGTGGCCCTGAGTGTTCCCCAAGGGGCAGTGAGATAACTGTGAGCCTTCACAGATTTCACAAGAGGGTCCCTCTAAGAAGTCATCTGCAACTTCTTTTCCCACCCCTTTTCACTCCTACCCCTCCCTTTTCTCTGGAACAGCTTCCTCTTTTACCAAGAAAATTCTCCCTGGTCTTTCAGAGATTTCTTGGGCAAGAGTGCCAACTCAACAACCCCCGAAATGAGAGTTGCCTCCTCCACCTTCAGGGATGATGGAAACTCTAAACACACTGTCAAACAGCAAAGGTCAGCCTGCTTTTAAAAATGTCATTTTTAATGCCTTAAATGAGGTATGAATTGTGGAAGTTCATCTATGGATGCACAATCAAGTCCCCATTCTACAGCTATCTATATTATAAAGGTCATAGCCTGCAGAATTTTTTTTTCACTGTTTGGCTTTGCTTCCTCCTAAGGGATCAATAAAGTAACTCATATTTCCTTTCTATTTTAACTGTGTTGTTGAGAGTATCTTATCCTAGGCAGCAAACTGCTGGCACTATCTTTTTTTATTGCCTATAACCTTTAAAAGAATAGATAATTCAAACACCACCTTGAAAACAAGCGGTAATAAAATGCAACACCAGAAAGACAGCACAGAGTAAAACTTCCAGCAGAGTCTCCTTTATCAAGACTCTTCATGAACCTTCTTTTTCTCTCTCCACACCATTAAGTTCAGAAGGAGAACATCCTATCCCAGACCACGATTGGCTTGGGATCACCACACGAGTTTGGTGACATTGACTTGCTCAGTGCAGGGGAGATTTGGAGAAGCCAAGGCCATCTTGTTGGAGGTGATGCAGATCTCACATCCCCATTTGCAACACAGAGGCTGCTGCAGGAACACCTTGATGGCATTAATTTTCTCCCCTTCCTAGCTTGACTCTGAGCACAGACATCAAGCAGCCAGAAAATCAGGGGGAAAGGAGTGTCCCAGAGTAAGCCTACTGCTGAAGCAGAAATTTACTTTAATCCCATTCCCAAAGATGACTCATGTTCTTCAGCGGAACTTGAAAGTCAAGGCTCTCCCCTTTAAAGTCCTCGTCTTCCTGCAGCATTAGTCTCAGTGATTTTCCATGTAAACAGGGAAGTTTTAATTACATAATGGGTGCTTCTGCTGTTTTCACAAGAATTCCTTTATTCAGAGGCAATGCTTAAAGGAAGCTGTTCGTCTTCAAAGGTCAGGTTGTTGAATAAGGTGAGTTATTGTTCAGAGCAACTGAAGGAACGTGGAAGTACGTTTTAATTAAGTCTTATAACCCATAACTCCAAGAAATGCTTGACCTCCCTTAACCCTGGCCAGAATCAAGATGGGACCAGGTAGGGCTTATTGGGGTCTTTAAAAAGCCATGGATAAACCCACTCAAGGAAAGGTTTTGCAAATGAAAGGAGGCACAAGGTGCGAATTAATGGACTGTGATGGCCTAAAGAATAACTAAGGAACAGAACAAGAAATCAATCTTCTCCTAGAGTCTGGTGGAGCTGCTTCAGTCCCCTGAGATGACAATGAACACTAACAGCCACCCCAAGATGAAAAAGGCATCAACATTTGTGAAGGACACTAAGTAAGGTAGGCTACCTCTAGAGAAAATCAGGGGCAGCAAGTAAACAACAAAAAAACCCTGGAATTTATTGGAGTTCAAGGTAAGCTCCCTCTACAACACAAATATTTGGTGCATGTTACTGGCTGTTCTGTTGTAGGAAAAAAAAATAAATCATGTTGGCTTTGCTGTAGGCAGTTAATGAGACTCCTCAGTGCCTGGCAGCATTAACAACAGAAAAGGGTGTCATGCCTTAAAATGAAGTCTAATCTGGCCTGACACAGTAGATTGTTTACCTCTGACCTTCCCACAGCCAAAATCCTTTTAAAGACATGAAGAGGCTTTGGCTCATTAGGATGAGCAGCAGCAGCCCATCTTAAGCTGTTTTGCTTGAGAAAGTTGATAAATGACTGTTGTCATGAAAGGTGGAGAAGAGGGAATCTGGGCAGCAGTGCCAGGGTACTGGGAAAGGTGAGTCAAACCTTTCAAGAGAGGGGTTCTCCATTATTTTACACTCCTGGGGGAGACAGTCCTTGGGCACAGTGATTCAACAGTGAATCAAAGGGGGCTGAGATTTTACCTGGCAGTTCACGTCAGGTTTTGAGTCTTTCTGTGAGTCTGGCAAAGCTTTGGGCTCCTCTGTTTTGGGTGCTGAGCATGGTCCCACCTGGCCTTGCACTGCAGGGGAATGGAGTGGGAATGATCACACAGCTAAAAAAAGTGGGAGCATTTTTAGGGTCTGTGGTCTGTTCAGCCGAGGAAAGGCTGTCAGGACAGATATTGGCAAAGAGGTAAAAGCAATAGTAAAGAGGGAGGGAATAAATGCTTGTGCCAAGAGGAGAAAGAGCAATAAACATAAAGGATGCAGTAAACATAAAGGATACAAGAGAAGAGCCAAGTTAAGTATCAAGAAAAGTCCAATAAAAAGAACAGTTAATCACTGGAAGGAGTTTATCCTTGGAAAGCAGGTGGGAGAGCACCAGCTGAGATATGAGGCTGCTCCTGCTGGGGCACAGGGCTGACCGAGGCTCTTGGAACAGTTTGGGTGGGAAGGGACCTCCAAAAATCATCCATCCAACCCCCCTGCAATGAGCAGGGACAACACCTGCTGGTTAATGCAACCCCACAGCAAGGAGAGGAATGCTCAAATTGCCATCTTGCCTGGGGACTCAGTTTCTGGGTGGGTTGATGCCACCTCACACCCTCACGTTGTATTTAAAGCTCCGTCTCCACGGAGTCTCCCTGCAAAGGACGAGCTCACCAGTTCTCCAGCTCCTTTCCAGCCCCATTTGCTGCACACCCCATCCACAATCTACCAGTTCCTGTTGTTCTCTGGCATGGCTGGCAGGGGAAGCGTTCCCTGCCCTGCCCTGCCCCAGCAGCTGCTGCTGGTGGGTGAAGGATGCCCACAATGTCTCACAGCCTGCCTGGAGCTGCTGCTGGCACCATCCCAGGTGCAGGAAGATCCAGCTGGTGCCTGCTTTGGGCTGGCAGAGTGACATAACTCCTGTCATCTCCACTGCCACAAAAAACCTGACTTTTCTCCTGCATGCAGGCAGGTGAAGGAATTTCACATCTCTCAGCTGGGGCTCAGTGATTTCATGAGTCCCCCTCTCTCCCATCAGCCAGGGGCTCTCTGCTAGTGAAAGCCCTTACCCTGGAAACCTGGAGAAGCCCAGGAAGTGCAGCCGAATTGCAAACCCTAGCTGAAGTGGGTGCATTTCATACAGCAAAGCTAAAAAAGGTCAGGATTTAAGACTGCTCGTTGTAGGCAGCTGCTAATTAGAGGCTCAGGTGGTAGGTTTTGTCCACCAAGGCTCTGTTTAATTCCTACTATTTAACACAGGTTGTTACAACGACAAGCATTAGACTGTTTCAGGAAATAGTTGCTACCTGGGCAGTCTGTAACAAGTATAACATCCTTAACTGTAAAACTTCAGAAGAGAAGTGTTTTAAGTGTAGTGTAGGGATTGAGAGAAGACTTGGCACTCCTTTTTGCCTCACGAGAACTAAGGCTGTAATAAAAATATGCCACCTTTTTTTGTGCTGTGGCTCACTGCAGAAAACTTCAAAACTCTGGCTTTAGTCCAGCATTTTTGCTAGGATAGGTTATGGCTTGCAGCTTCAGTCATAAACAAAAGTCTAAAAAGTCTCCCAGCTGTAAAATCGTCTGTTCAACACTGCAAGATTTTCATGGCAAAGTGCCTTGAGTGCATCAAGATGCCAAATAATGCTGATTTGAACTGTGCATGCAGATTATTTTACTCCTCTTGACAGTCCCCAAACGAAAAATAAATAGCTGATGATTTCAGTGTTGTTGATACTCAGAACTTCAGAAACCAAGATGAAAAAGTACATGAGCTCTTTAGAAATCAGAATCACAGAAAGCACCTGCTCCAGAAACACATAATCAAAGGAGGCAGAGATGCTCCTGGAAGCTTCCCACAACACTTGTGGCTCTGTCCTTATGGCTCTTGTGACTCATTTTACAAATTCTTTGCCACATTATCCCATTCTCTGAAGGGAAAGTGTTTACTTATGTTAATTAACAACACAGAGGGATAAAGTTAAATATCAGCAGAGCTGTCTTCGTCTTCCTGGTGGCTGAAGGATGCTGCAGCCTGTAGACTGGAATGCTGTAAATTAAACCAGTTTTTCAGTGTGGTCCATAGCCTCAGCGTCAATGCAGGCATGCTCAGAAGGGAAGGATGTGTAAATCTCCCCTTCTTGTTCTACTGCAGCACCAGAGGAATCTGGGAAACTTTTAATTTAAAAAGCAAGTGTCCATGCACTTATGTGTGACCTACATTGCTTTAGGGAAAAAAAAAAAAAAGGTTGTGTGATGCTGCTAGTTTGAGAAAATCCACCTATTGTTTAATGGAAAGTTAAGAAATGTTACTCAAAGAGGGCAGCTCAATAAATGTGTGGTTTTAGTGCTTTTCTGATGGTTATGTTTGTGCTGAATCCGTGGCTGACTTATAAGGAGCAACCTGGCACGGGGATGACAATAGCTCAGCTAATTTAATGTACAGCACCGATGAAGCTTTAAAAAGATGAGAATAATGATATCACTGAGGCCTTTGGGCTGCCCGGAGGATTTCCTGCTTGGTAGCATCATCTCTCCTCATCACAGGTGGCTTCTGCTGCCCACAGGTGTCACCTGGCGAACGAGGCAGAGGCGAGGGGGCACTGTCAGTTTTGCACCACCAAAGGCAACTTTCAGCTCCTTTTTCCTCCTCAGTGTAGTTGTGAGACCTTCTCACATGGCAGTGAGTTAGTCTGGGTGGGTAACCAATAATTCCCATGCACAATTTCTTCCTGCCTTGTGTATGAGGTGCTGAAATTAATCATTAATTTTCATTTGCAGCTGCCTCAATAAGTTAATGACATCACCCTTATTATAAACAGCAAATTTCTTTTCAATAGCCAGGCTCTGAAAACCAATTTTTCATTAGTATAATTGACAAAAACTCTACTGTACTTGTCAGCATATGTCCGGAAATTATATGGAAGTGAGTGTACTGTTTAAGTAATTTGCATTCTAGTGTGAAAGGTTTAAAATGATGGACGCATGGAACATCTATATTTGCAACAAAGAACAAGCTAAAAATGAGGTGAACTACAGTGTCCAAATCTGTGAGGGAACTGATCTGAGTTGTGGCCACTGCAGCAGCTTTTTCTATAACAGAAAACCCTTTTCCTACTAATTTTTGGAAGACATGAATGGGGATTTTTTTTTTTTTTCTGCTCATAAAATACAACTTCATGTTGTCAGACTTGGCTGCAGTCGGTTTTGACGTGGATTTCCTTACTCTAAGGAAATGGTACAGTTTAATCTCATCTAGACTATGGCTTTTATTTGAAGATTTTTCAGTGAGAGAACCTAAAGCCAGCTCAGTTCACAATTATTACATTGTTCCTTTTAGGACAGGGGTCCAACCACATGTGCTGTACTGCAGCACAGGGCAGCCTTCCCCAAAGCCATTAACTTCCCAATCCCTTTCCATCTGCCAACAAACTGTCTTTGCGTTTTTGCTTTGGTTTCCTTTGATTGTCTGCGTTGTCCAAATGGACGTTCGGATGCTGTTCCCGCAATTTTTTGCATTAAAATATCAATGGAAATCCCTTTGTCTCCACGTGGCTGATTTCCCAGCACAGCTCTCCTCCAGCCTTTCCCCCAAAGGAGGTGTTTCTTTTCCACCAACAGCCATAAACGCCAGTGGGATGAGGAGTTCCAGCTCTTTCCATTCACTGCAATAAACCTTTTTAGCATCAGCGTGATGGATCTGTTCCATCATCCCCAAGGATAATGGGGAATGTGGAATTCAGGGGAACCAGCATTAGACAATTTTGCAAAGTTTTCTCTGTAACATGAGTTCTCTGATGCCATTCCAATTTTTAAATATATTCCAAAGGGAGAATATATGATCTACCAGAACATGAACAATAAGTGAATCTCTCATGGCACAAATCAGGAAAACTTTCATCCACCGGGCTCTTCAAGCATTTGCAGATGGTTTCATCCTACTGATTTTTGGTTTTAAATAATCAGCTCAAAATATAACTTATGAAGTTAATTTCAAGAGTAGGCTGGAGTCTCGAGTTCCAGAGTGATCTTAGGAGAAAATATTTCTTAATGGCCACAGAATTCTTAGTGTGAAAATTAAAAAAACCAAAAAAAAAACAAAATTAAGAGTCCTGCTTTCAGTTAGGTAGTGAGGATTTTAAAGTCCATTTCGGACTTGGCTTCTTTTCCTTTCTAATTTTTTTGTTTTATGTATTGGGTAAACATGTAAAACAAATTTTGGGCTGGCCTTGAATTCCTCATGTATTTGCTGCTGATGAGTGTTCGTATCACACTCATCTTGTACCAATCTCCTGCTCCAGGGCTTCTCTTGCTTACACAGAGGAGGGAGAACAAACTTTCCCCCACTTGACTTTGGTTTTGAGAGGGTGATGGAAGAGGCAGCCACTCCTTTCTCTGCAGAATTACCAGAAGAAGAGGTACAAGCTGTGCTGAAGCTCCTGATATCTGATTTTCGGGGTGGTTGATGTGTTGTTGATGGTGGAATTGCTCATCAGGAGCTCTGAGCCCCTTCCTCACTCTGAGCTGTGCAGGGTCACTGCGTCCAGCTGCAGGGAACCTGCACATCCAACAGCCCTTGGAGGTTTAGAAACGCTTGGTCTGAGCTGGGTTCACACTCCCTGTGCCCCTGTGTCATAATTGCTGAGCTTTGTGAGCTCTTGGCACTCTCCAGAGAGCAAAGCCTCTGTTGGTAATTTTTCAGTGAAGCATTAAAAGATCTGTTTAAAGATCTGTTATAAACCAAGCTGTGTGTTTGTCCATTTTCACTTTACCGGCCAGCAGTGTGTAATAATACTTCAGGATGAAAGATGATAACTTCACAGACACAAACAAGTTGGAGCAATAAATGCATTAGTCAAGCACTTTGCTGAGGTGCACGAGGGTTTTTTTAGTGCTAAATCCAATGCAAAAACCACACAGAGAGGTATTCTCCACTTGAGCTGAACCTATCAAGAGCAAAATATTTCAATGAGACTAAAACTCTTCAGCATAAGTGGTTTGCTTCATACTGCGAGGGAGGATAAATGATAAAAAGGAGATGTTTGCATTCCAATAGAGGAGATGCAATGAAATCCTGTGGAATAAAGAGGTCGAAATGACACAAGGCAGAAAAGCCACAGCTTTGAAGCCAGTTTCTAGTAGGTTCAGAGAGTGTGGATGTCATTAAATATACACTGGTAGCATTAAAGAAAAGAAAATATGGGTGTGCAAGGAGTAACAAGGAGCAATAAAGAGGTGGTTAAAGGGGAAGGGCTGGAACGGTTGCTGAATGCAATTAAAGACTCTAAAGAAATAACATGGAAAGTAATGACATGGAATAAAATGTAATTCCACCAGATGATGAGCAATAGGAAGTGTTTCCAGCGTGAGAAGAGTGAAGTGTTGATGAAGGAGACTGTGGGCTTTTCAAGGCAAAGAAAATAATTTCTAGACAATAGACTCAGCCTCTGCAAGAAAAAAAAATTAAATAAATCCCCTGCTTCAGTGCTCATAAAGGATATGGAACAGATGCCAAGAGCAGATGTACAGTTTCCAAAAAAAAAAAAAACCAAACCCAAAAAGAAAAAGGAGAAACATTGCAGAAAATCATTGCTATAACAGCTGATCAAGAAATAAAACAATCTCAGCAGTGGGGAAGAAAGCCAAAATTAAACAAAGATTCATCTCACTGTTCAGAAGACATCCAGAAAGGAAATATGAGCCTGGGTCACAAATGTTAAAACAGGGAAGCAAGGATAGACTAAAGGGATATTAAATAGGGATATTAAACTCAATGCCCCAGAGCCTCATCTTTCAACTCAGAGAGAATGCAAGGGTATGAGCCTTAACTCTGTGGTTTTCTTATAAAGGGCTTGAGGTGTTATGACAATAGAAGCATCCATTTAAAAAGAAAAGGAAAAAAAAAAGGAAAAATAAGAAATTGTTTTTGTTTATTTCCCCTGAAACATCCATTCTGTGGCTCGTAATTTTCTGGATCGTGTCTTCCCTCTACAGCACTAGATGTGGATCAAATGCATCATGAAATAATTGGTTTTTTCCATTTTGGAACATTCCAGCCACTGAGTATTATCTTTTCAAGATGAAGAAGGACATTTTTCCCCTGTGTTCTCGTGCTTCATAGGATTTATAACAATAAATATGAGCCAGTAGCTGAGGGGAATTGTGCTTTGCAAAGTGGCTATCACAAAAGTAAAGCATCGTGGGCTAAAATTAAACTTGGGGTTTGGGCTGGTTTCCAGCGGTGGGATCCAATTACTGGCGATGAAAGGAAGGAAGCAGAGTAAATCAGAATAAAGTTATTCAAGCAGCCAGAAACCAGAGCTGTGCACAACCTTCTGGATGAGGTGGGGGACAGCTGGAACACTTTGATTTGGAGCACCAGTGGGTTAAGCAGGGAACTGATGCAAAGGTTCTGGGGAAAACGCTTTCCTGTCAGAAAACACTCAAACTAACAAGACTTTGCACTTCAGCTGAAGTTGGGTGGATTGTTTTGAATTTCCTTGGGAAGCAGCCAAAACACTTCAAGAAGTTACAGTAAATTCATAAACTTATCAAGAGAAAAATAAGGTGCGTTATGATATTTGCAGGGAAGGAAAATGTCAGCACGTGAAAGGACCTGTGAAATAATTGAATGTATTAAATTTATCTTCCGAAACAAAAGTCAAAGGTTAAAATAGAGTATGGAGAAAATGTTGTGTCCTTGGTGCCAGGTGGCATCTCTGAAAGCCTTGGGTTACATGGGTGTGAGAATGTGTTTTGGCTGGTGGGGGACATTGAAAACACATTTATCACTGGTTTTTTCCTCCAGTTATAATTCTGCAGTCAGAAAGCACTGGGGCCATTTTCTGCAGCCATTCCTGTGCAGTATGACCGAAATTACAGGCAGCTTCTTTTGCATGGATACATGGCACAGGTAAAACTTCCTGTATTAGTAAGAAATTGGTGAAGAAAGGAGCTTCAGGAGGATGCAGGAGGTCTGGGACACTTGCACTGGCTACTGAGGTTTTGTCATTCTGAAGTAAGAATGGAGATGTTTTCCCCAGTTGCAGAGACCGAGAAGTAGAAACCATTAACTGCAGAGGAGGATCCACCCAGAGGAAGGATAACATCATGGCCACTTCAGTAAACAAGTTTTGAAAGAAAGTTGAGAGGGAATAAAAATAAGATTTAAGAGGGAGGGAGAGTTTCATCAAAGTGGGTACTACGTGGGAGGGAGTCGTGTTTGTCTCTTTGCTCAAAGTGCAATAACTCCCTATCATTTCCTGCACTTTATTAATAACTGCTCTTCTGTTTAAAAATATTTTAATCCCTTTCATAGCTGGAATGACTCACCAAGTCTTTTCTCATTGTTAAAGATGATTTCTTCCAGTCTCACAGCCACCAGAACAGCGTCCCCAGGGAATAGCATGGTGCTAAACCAACACTATGCCTATTTTGTTCCCCCAGATCCAGTCTAATTATTCTCATTAAGCTTAACAGACAGCTAAACATCTATGGTTATTAAAAATAAAAGAGTCAGAAAGCAATGCTGTACTCTGAGCTGTAAAAGAGATGTGAATCTGTCAGAAACAAGAGGATTCCTGCTGCATCTCATGGAGATGTGGTGCTATTTCATACCCCAGGAATCACAATTTTGCCTGTTCTTGCTCTCTCAGCATTCACGAATAGATAATTTTAGGGAGGCTTCATGCTTTTCCCAGCAAACTGTGCAAGGAGGCTCATGCCTGACCCTCTACCCTGCTACCCCAGCTGGAGTTCTGCCTCCAGCCCTGGGGTCCCCAGCACAGGAAGGACAAGGAGCTGCTGGAGTGAGACCAGAGGAAACCACCAGGTTGATCAGAGGGATGGAGCAGCTCTGCTGTGAGGAAAGGCTGGGAGAATTGGGGTTTTCCAGCCTGGAAAGGAGAAGCTTCAGGGTGACCTAACTGAGGCCTTCCAGTAGCTGAAGGAGCCAGACAAGAAAGATGGAGAGAGACTTTGGACAAGGGCCTGGGGTGACAGGACAAGGGGGAATGGATTCACACTGACAGAGAGTGGGTTTAGATGGGATACTGGGAAGGAATTGTTCCCGTGAGGGTGCTGAGGCCCTGGCACAGGGTGCCCAGAGCAGCTGTGGCTGCCCCTCCCCTGGAAGTGTCCAAGGCCAGGCTGGACGGGGCTTGGAGCAGCCTGGGATAGTGGAAGATGTCCCTGCCCATGGCATGGGGTAGAACCAGGTGATCTTTGAGGCCACTTCCAGCTCAAACCATTCCAGGATTCTGTGGTATTTGGAGCCCAGCATGTTTGGTTAGAGGACAGCCTTGGTCCCAATCCATGTTTTCACCCTTGGTAGTTGCTACCCCACTGTTTTGCCCTCCTTTGAGGGGCAGGGAGCCCAAGGACAGGCCACAGCTGCTGCATCCTCCCCTGCCAAGGGGCAGGGAGTGCCAAAAGCCTGCAGTCAGGAGGGGAAGCTGGGCACAAATGGCACTTCCCAGCAATGGAAAAAGTTGCTTTCTCCCAAGCTTTAATTCCTTTATTTCCATTCTCTCGGCTGTCCCCTGTCCCAGCGCAGAGCGTGGTGCAGAGCTGTGCTGTCACACGCTGTTACTGCAGAGGATGGGCCCAGACCACCACATCTCCTGCTGTGAGGTCCTCCAGCCAAGCCCAGTGGAAACCAGAGATGTCATCAAGTCACAAAGGTGGTGTGAGGACACAGTTCTGACTGCTGGGCTCAGGCAGAGATGCTGGTTAAATGTGAAAGGGTGACTTTATCATGCCCCATCAGACAGGAATATTTTAATTTAAAAGGAATTCTTTTTGTAGCATATTGAAGTTATTTTCCCACTTGTTGTCTATGGCAGTGCTGTATGCAGAGAAAATTAGGCCTAGGGGGTGGTGGCTCACCAGTTTTTTATTTGAAGTCTATGAGAAAGGAAAATGTGGTGGAGTCTCCATTTTTCTGAGGTCTGTGTTCCAATGCATCAAGACAATAACTCCCTGAGAGATAGGCTATACTTCAAGTGTGCTTTATGAGCTGAAGACAGAATTATTGACTTGGTTCCTTTAGCCTGTGTTGTGCAGGAGATCAAAGAAGGTGTTTGCAATTGTATTCTAGGAACCTGACTGACGCCAGTGTCACAAATCCAACATTAACAACCAGCATTTGCCACCCAAGAAGTCACAAAGATGGTAAAAAAAAAAAAAAAAGTGACACAGAGAAGAAATGGAAATAATAGGAGAAAAAACCTGACAGCTTTCCAAGTGCAAAATTTGTTTGAGAGTAATTATGTAAGAATACTATGCATAGTTTATTCCATGCCAGATCTCCTGGTGAGTGTATAAACATATTCATGCTGTTCATGTTTCCACTCAGAAGCAAATTGCCATTGCACTACTTAGAAATTTGTCAGCAGAGACGTGGAAAAGGTGGGAATTAAGGTCCTGCTGCAGTAAAGACAGACCCACTATGAGCAGTGAGCCAAGTTCAGGCACAGCCCTGCAAGAAGGTGCTTGAGGAAGATGTTTGCCTCAGATTACTTGGTCCCAGGAAGAGGCTCATCTCTCCCAGGAAGAAAAAACTGGAGCTACCTGTCTTCCTCTCACCCAGAAGCAAAGCACTGGGGAAGCTTCTTCAGGGTATCAAACAAAGGGGGCGTTGCTTCAAGTTTGAACATTCCTTCCATTCAAATCTAAACACAATGGACTTTATCTTCCATGGGCTCACTGGGGCCCTCGAATGTCAGATCTGTAACCCTGTGAAGCAGATCCTCACCACTCCCCATTGTTTTCCACCAGATGAAGATCCTCCATAGAAGCTGCATAAATAGCCCATTGATAAAAATATAAAAACATTGTACCGAGACAATAGCCCAACATCATCCCTGGTGACGTTAGCAGAGTTAAACATGCAAAGAATTTCCCTCTCTCCTCCTGCTCCAGTGCAGAATCCCAAGCACCATCATCTCTGCCTCATCTCCATTTCCATCAGCACTTCATAAGGACTGGGAAACAAAGATCCAGAGCCAAGGCTTTGGTTGTCTGCAGAGCTCCTGTGCTCATGGTGCAAATGGATTGTGATAATGGACAGTGAAAGAGAGTCTATTATCTCATCCTCTTTAAGACGACTTCTTAGGAGATTTCTTTAATGTTTGAGCATTGGACAAGTTATTGATTTTGCTATTCATGATCCCATTTCTTTTTTTTTTTTTCTTTGATCAGAGTTGGCTCTGCTTTCCTCTGTGCTCCACATGCCCAGATGGGAAGCAAATGGAGCACCAGGACAGACATGAGGGGTCAATGAATTTAATCCAAGAGTGGCTTTCCTCACAGTATTGCCTGCATGGGAACATCCACGTGTGCTTTAGCCTTCCCTCTTCCACATGTACCACTTGTGTTTTGCTTTGCTTAAAAACTGAGGAAAAATCCAATTGCTCATCACAAGGCCTATTTTCAGCCTGCATTTGGTCACAGGAGAAGTTTGCTTTGGTCCTTGCTTGAAAAGAATTAAATGCAGAAAATGTGAGGAGGATGTGGATGTAGCCCACTCTTTTATTCACACATCTCCAGGTCCTTTGCCTCTTTCTCGGACATACAATGTCTCATTTATTTGTGCCACGTCACTGAGAGCATCGTGGCAGCCCCCAGTGGTGATTTACTGACTGGCCAATTCTTAAGGTCAGCACCAGCCCTTGCACAAAGCAGAAATGTTCCTTCTACCTGATTAGGCAGCACTGCAAGAGAGCAGTGAGAGGCCAAGGATTCTCTGGTTAAAAGGCTGATTAGCCTTCCTTAAAACAAACTCAAACTGAACCAGGGGTGAATGATCCAGAAAGTAACAAAGTGCATCTAATTGGAGTAGAAACAGAACAAACTGTGCTCTTCCTTTTTGGCTTCCTTTTATGTTTTAATGAGAAGTGATAAGCACCATGTCTGGTACCATTAAAGGGCTTGAGTGGATGAGCCTCTTGTCTTGGGCCAGATGCTGCTGTCCTTGACACCAACATAAACAAGAGTTTTCCCTGGTATGGATCCAAGCAGCAGAGGCCTGTCTCACATTGCAGCAGCCCAAGTTTAGGCCTTGAAAAGCCCAGGCTCCTTTTCAGTCCTTCATGCTGCGATGAGAACATCCGACCTCTCTGCTTAACCCTAAATTAAATTTGCCTTTGTTTTTTCTGGGCAGGAGGGTCAATTTGCAAAACATTTGGAGCTGCTTGGTTCCCACCAGTCTAAAGTTCAGGGGAGGTCAACTCACAGCAGTGCCACAGACCCCAGCCCTGTGCATCTGCTCGTTGTAACACGTGGAGCTGCACATCAGCTGTGCTGAGCACAGAATTCACATGGGTTCTCCTTGGGGCAGCTTCTTATGCTCAAAGTGCACCAAGGCTGAAGGAGAATGCACAGGAATTCCCACAGAAGTCTCTGGCTGAGTCGAAAAGGAGGCACTGAAATGTGCTGCTGTAATAGGAATGTAATGAAAACTGTAGTATCAGCACTGGATGCTGGTGAAATTATCCAGTTTTTTAATATCATGCTGCAGGTTTCTCTGCTGTCCTGTACCCTCATATTCTTGTGGGATTGCTTAAAAGAAATAAAGGTGCTGCACCAGAGATGTCTGGGATTTGATAAAAATCAGTCTCTCTTTCAATATCCCTTAACTATGCAACTAGGGACAATATATTAATTTCCAAGTGGGAAAAAAAAGAAGTTAGAAAGTTCTTTCCTGTGTTTAATCCTAAAATTGTTTCCTGTAGATGCTGAATACTCTCCTTACAGCCCTGGAGGTGTTTCAGTAAGAGCACATTTGACTGTGCCTTGAGGCTCATCAAGGGCTGGGCTGTCCCCTCACCAAGCACACAGCTGTACAACATCCTGCACAAGGCAAGAGCGAGGATCTGACTCGGATTTGAATGACTTCTTGGTCCAGACAGGAATCAGCCTGAGCCAGCTCCCTCGCCCTGGTGTGTTTTAGGAAGCTGACTGGGATTCTGGGGAACTAAGCCAAGCCTTTGTCCCTCCTAATGTGCCCACTCTGAGTGACAAGTAGCAGTGCCAGCCCTTAGAAAGGTGCCAGTTGTGTTCTTAAATGCATTCAGATTTTCAGGCTGGAGGTGTGGGGATAGGCCAATCATTACTTCTCAGTTTAACTTTTTTTCCAGTTGTGACCTCCTGCCCACAGAGGGTTGCAGGCTGTGCAGCTGCACAGGGCCAGGATGTCAACACTGGCATGCACAGCTGCCAGCATTGCTCAGGGGTCAAGCTCCCAAAATTATGAGGGAATCCAAGAGGAGAAGGAAGAAACCTAAAGCTTGGAAAAAGGCAGGGGGGAAAGAAAAGTCTGAAGCTTAAATGTTTGTGGCAGTTCCCAAACTATGGAAAGAGGTGCTCCTGTCTCTGCAATCCAGTTCAAAGCCAGGGTTCAACCAAGAGCCAGGCTTCACTCCCAACTCCACCCTCAGCTCCAGCAAGGCCAGACCAATTCCCCCAGCACTTGACAAAGCAGATCTATCCCAGGGAAGAGTTTTTCCAGCACGCTGGGAAAAAAATCTGGCAATGCCTCTGGACAGCTTCAGCGATCAAAACACTCTGGGGCCTCTCATTCATTGGTAAGATTTTCCTATGATTCCTTGTTTAGTTCTCTTTTTATAGATTTTTGTCTTGCCTGTGAAATGACAAACCCTAAATGTGTTTGCTTTACTTCTGTCCTTTTAAAACTGTTCTAATGAGGGTAGCAAAGAGATGCAGGAGGATGGAAGAGGCTGTAGAGGGATCAGCTGCTGAGCCATGTCAGGGATCCAGGGCTATGGACCAGTTTGGCTCCATCATTCAAGGCACAGGTGAGCATTTTTTGGAGGCTGAGGGGTATTGGGGAGTCCCTTTTCTGCTCCCTCCACCCCAGTTGATGCTGTTCCAGCTCCATTTCACAGTGCAGGGCAGGAATTCCCTTCTTCTGCCGAGTTTAGGAGAGCATCCCAGGATGCTGTTGCCAATCCAGCTCCAAAAAGCAAGTGAAGGCTTTGAACAACTTGTGAGCGAGAGGTATTTTTATCTCTGTGGAAATGTTCAGACCTTCAAGCACAGGCCGTATTTCTGCATTAACTCAAAGTGAATGATCTCATACCCCTGAATTAAATCACTGGGGACGATGATGGCAAAGCTGGCTTTACATTGATAGTGTCATCTTATTGTCCCTGCTCTGCATCTCCCTCCCCACGTCAGCGTGGCAGTGAACCTCCAGCGTGGATGCTCCAGCATCCCTGTCATGTAATGCAGCTCTCTCTGGCCTTACAGCATAGATGGCTCCATCCTAAACAGATTAACTCCTTCTGAGGAGCCACACAAAGGGGATTTATTTTCCCTGGATCCACATGCAAATACACAGCTGCACGACGAGGGGAGTCGTGTGCACATCAGGGAGAAAACCCACCCTGAAAAGTCCCTCCCCACATCCACAGGCCTGCAGAGAGGAAGAGCAGGAGGAACAGTGAGAGGCTGATCCCAGCCCATGGGGATTGCTTCAGGCTAAATAATATTTATCTGTGCTCGTTTATCTACCACGCTCACGTGGAATAAGACACAGGTGACTCACCTGATGGGATTTTTTTGTCTCTCAAACACTATTAAACTTCTGGAAAGCTCACAGCATTAAACTCTTGCTAAAGTTTCTTTTCCATATGTACAAATTTACAACAGCAAACAGCAAATTCTTGAAGACAGAGTAGAGGCCTGTCCCTAGAATACAGAATGATATGACATGAATTTCTGTGTTTCAGCTCCATCTAATAACACCCAATTTTACTAACCCAATGGGAAAATAATTTTTCTAAACCACTAGCAAATTTATTCTATTCTGTCCTAATAAAAATTGAGATGTCTTGATCAAGGGTTTGATGCAACACTGAAAGAAACCAGTGATAATCTTTCCACTGACCTCAATAAGCTTAGATAGAGACTCTGAAATAAAAGTTAATGTGTATCAGGAGAAACAGTGAGCTGGAAGTGAAACAACACAGATAAATCTATTGCCTAAAATTGCTGCAGGAATAGCATTTGTCTGATGTTTCAGTATGGCTACATTCTAAAATACATTCTCTGTGGGGTTAGAGCAAGTATTTTCCTTAAATGAAAAAAAATGGAGCCAGTCAGACTTCTCAGTTTGAATGCTGATGGCATTTTTCATTTTTATGCCCTTCTCCAAAGCAGAAAAGCAGGAGATTTTGCTGAAGCGATAAGGGAATTTATACATTCAGAACAGATCTGCACTATTATGACTCCAACATGTAATGCTGAGGCAATAAAATTTATGACTGTCTTCCTCAGTGCTTTAATGAGGCATTGCAAGGCTCACTGTATATTTGCAAATGTCTTAACAGATAATGATTTTAAAAAGTACTGGAGTACAGCTGCCAGCACAAATGGTCATAACACCAATTATCTTCGCAGGATTTAGTCATTATGTGGAATCAGAGGCAAAACTGAATCAGGGGCCAGTTTTCTCCTCCAGTTTGTGAGGGAAGTCAAGGGAACACATTTCTCCAGACCCATCTCCCGTTAGCTTTCCTCTCCATTGCTGGCATAATCCTAGCAATTAAACTGAGCCTCCTGATGAGACTTATTACTTTTAATCCGGCTCGTTACGGAGCATAAGTGGTTTTGCTAATCCATTTTTGGCACGCCTGCTTTTCCCAGCACAGCCCTCCTTGTGACGGGAGCAGGGGTGCTCAGGGAGCACCTGGCACGGGCTCCATGGTGGATGAGTGGCTGACACCCCACTCGAGCGAGTGATCCTAAACCCACAATCAGCTCAGAGTCATGTGGGACCGGGGAGAGATGGGGAAGGTGAGTGGATTGACAAAATCAATTGTGGAAATAGACTCCTTTCAGAAAACTCTCCACAGCTGTACATCTTTGGGCCTGAAAGAGCAAGAAGGTGGGATCGCCTTTGTTGCCTATCTCCGAGCTCCCCAAACTCTTCCATGTTTTTTGGGGTGAGTCTGTTTGTTTGGGGAGGAAATGGCAAACCATTAAAACCTTCCATCTCTTCTATTTCACTGCCAAGCCACGGCCAAACCCATGGGCTTGTTTAGGGTCAGGCCACTGTGTGGGGGTTTGGGGCATTCCAGAAAGGTGCAATCATAGAGTCATGGAATGATTTGGGTTTGAAAGGACCTTAAAGATCACCTAGTTCCAACCCCCTGTCATGGACAGGGATGCCACTCATGAGATCAGCTTGCTCAGGGCCCCTGATGATCTGGCCAATGACTGGTGCTGATTTCATTTCCCCTAAATTCTGAATCAAACAATCAGAAGCAGCAACATCTGTTTCTCAGAAGAAGGACATTTGTGGCCCATCGACCTCTTCAACTTCCCCTGTCTGCTTTTAGAGCGACGGGAGAGCCCTTTATGTGTCATTTCTCCCGGGAAACTCAACTGGCCGAGGGAGTGCTGGCTCCTGTGAACAGGCAGGGGGAGCAAGGTACCACATGAAGGCTTCCCCAAACACCACCTCAGCACTGTGCACCACCCTTCGAGGCCTCTAAGCGCAGCCTTTGGCAGAGGATTGGGTCAGCAGCTGAAGGCTGCTCCTGGTTTTCAAAGCACGGGATCCTGCTGGCTCCCGGGGAGCCCCAATTCCAGCAGCACTGGGTTTGGGAGACACCGAGGGCTGCTCTGCTAAAAGCAGTGACTCAGCTCCCCACCAGAAAGGCCAAGGTTTACTCATAGGTCGTAATGAAGTCATTAGTCCTGAATTTCCATCACACTGGATCGAATCCCACCAGCTCCCATGGCCTCAGCGTTCATCTGAGCAATTCCTCATCGAGTGGAGCCATGGAGAGATGTCAGGACACGGATCTGATCTGCTCTGCACCCCTGCAGCAGCCACAGTTTACTGCCCGGGTCTGAAGGACAAACCTTGACCATGCTGTCTTGTCTGCTCCCACACTTGACTGGCCAGATAAGGCATAAATCTGTTTATTAATTTAGCTTCCAGGTCAGGCATGAAAGGAAAGGATGTGATGAGCTCACTGGCTTAATGTCCTTAGCTGCTTGGGTTAATTTAAGGTATGTGTTTTGGTAAGGTCCAGAGACCAATTTTTCCTGTCTAATAAAGCAGATAAATGGAAAGGAAACATTTGCCTGAAAATATTTTGTGCAGATGCCTGTGGTTTTTCCCTCTGAAATAAATGAGATTTTTATTTTTGTCTCATTCACTTGGATGCACTTCATAGGATCACAGAATAGTTGGGGTTGAAAGGGATCTTTAAAGGTTACCCAGTGGGCAGGGACACCTTCCACTATCCCAGGCTGCTCCAAGCCCCATCCAACCTGGCCTTGGACACTTCCAGGGATGGGGCAGCCACAGCTTCTCTTCCATCTAGGGACAGAGCTCCATGTGAGGCTCTCTAAACAGTAACATTTTGGTGATTTATTTCAGCTGGAAAATCCTAAAGAGAGAAAAAAATGATGCTGTGGGTTGCACTTCTCCCCATTCTCATACACTACAATTTTTCCTTAATCTTAGTATTCCATAAACACATTCACCTCAGTATATGGTGCCACTGCAGGATGAAAACAGCCTTGAAATAGGTGCTGTATAAACCATGGAAGGCAGAGAAATTCCCATTCCAACCATTAAACACAGGAGGAAATGGTGACAAAATAGCCTGGCAGCTGCCTGCCCACACCTGAGACCAAACAACACTTCTGGAAGTGAAGATCCCTCAGAAATTCCCATTTTGGATCAGCATCCCACGAGCAGGTAGAATGTGAGCATTAATTTGTGGATTGCAACATCCACTGAGGTCAGAGTGAAGACTCAGCCCCTTTATGCACTCATGTTGCTAAGAGCAAGTGTTGCTTTCATTTACCAACCCACAAATCCCATGTGTGGTATTATTTCCCTGTTTTTCAGTGCTAAGAAATATGTCTATATAAAACCTCTCAGAAATATTGCTCCAAGGATTCTGTAATTCATTGTAACTCCCAGCCCTAATAACTACAAGGTGATTTTTCATAGATTTCTAAAATTGGCAGGCTAATATTTCTTGGATCAGTCCGAAAAGAAATACTGCTCTATCCTTTGCTTATCCTTTCCTCATCAACAAGTGTAATTACAAAAACATATTTCCCCAGCCCAGGATTGCAGGATTCCCTGTCAGAGCCATTTTCCCATCCTCCAGGAGCCAATCTGAATCCTGTGACTCCAGGGAAATGTCAACTGATTAATCTCCCATCCCTGATGGCCATAACTTCCATTTCTACCTATCAAATATCTGTCACAGCTGGAAGGGATGAAAAGCAGAGATATTCTTACAAACCTAAAACTGAAAGGCATTCATACTGAGGAGAAAAAAACAGGGATACAGAGGTTTCCATTCTCCCCAGAGAGAGAGGGACAGAGGATCCTCTGAATTCTGGGGAGGGAACAGAGCACAGGCTCCATAAACAAGGAACCTTCTGCTTTATGGAGGGCTCTGTCTGGTACCATTTACTGCTGTCATTTAATCAACTCACAGGTTTAACCTGCACTGGGAAACAGCCACCTGCATGGAAGTCATGAGTGTGCTGTGCAAGAAAAATGGGATTCTTAAGCCAAAAAGAGGAAGCCCTTTCCACACAAAGGTTATGGATGCTTTTAATTCCAAAGCCCCGTGTGCCAGGGCTGCAATAATTGATGTTGGAACTTGACAAGCCGGATCAGTGATTAATGGTGAGTTTGCTGGTTTTGAACCAAGAGCTGCAGCAGAAGTTAAATCCATTTGTACCCTGTCATGGGAGGGGTGTGCTTTTAAAAGGACAGGCAGAAATTGGCAGGATGCTCTACAAGGAGTCTGGTGGAGAGCTGGATTTTCTGCATCCTTTAATAACAGCTTAATTTCATTTAAGGCATGCCACATATTCAGGTTACTACAAGCACAGGGTGGCTTATCTGACAAGTGGTTGTGATGGATCTCCTGTATGTTAAACACTTTGCTTCAGGAAGTGTCAAAAACATGATTGATTTCCTTTTATCCCTGTGCCGTGGGGAGTTCTGTTGCAATTCCATGCACTTTGTCCAAATTAAAACAAAAATCCAGGCAGGCAGTACTGAGCAGAATGGAATGCAGGCAGTGCACGTCATTCCTTTTGGTGGGAAATAAGGGGTGGTACAATTCCCACCTTTAAAAAGGTCTTTACCCACAGCTGGAGCATCCCTCTGCCTGAATGGTGATCTATTATTTCCAACCCTGCTTTCCTAATAAAAGAAAGACTGTTGGACCTGAAACCAGGATCAGCCCTGTAATGCTGCTAATCCCAGGTATAAACCAATCAAGAGTTAATCCTCGAGTTCTCACTCAGGGAAATTCTCCTGTATCAGCAGTGGGCTCCTGACTTGTGCACACAGGTCAGGATTTGACTAATTTGTGATGACACATTAGAGATGCAGCAGTGATAAACGTGGCGAACGCATTACGAACAGCAGCACCGTGCTGGGGTGGTGCCAATGGCATGTTCTCCTCAGGGATGGCTTTTTGGGAGCACCCTCTGCCCTCCCTGTGGTGCAGGACACGGTCTGTGGAGCCACCATGGCATGGCAGCTGTGTTTTAAAGCAATGACACAAGACTGCCCTGTCCAGCAGGAGGAAACTGTCACCATCCACATTTTTACCAAGCGAACCCAAAGTCAAGGTAATCAGAGCACAGATTTTCCTTCCCTGCAGGAATGAATGCCTGTTGCTGAAATATTTTCAACACAGGGAAAGGTTAATGTATGCATTGCCATGCATGTAATTAACACTTCTTCTCTTGTAGCACATCACCTTTTAAAATTAGCATTGCTTTTGTCCATTTGTCGCAGGAGCTGGCATTTCCCTTCATTTTGTTCGTATCTTTAATTTACAGCAGTGGTTTTCTGTCCTCCACACGCGTATCTGCAGTCCAGGCAGAAATCTCATTTCTGAGCCGGAGCTGCTTTCTCAGTCGGTGCTCCAGGGGCACCCGGCAGTGCCCAGCACAGGGAGCGCTCCCAGGGCCGGGCAGGACGCTCTGCTCCTGTTCCCTCTGCGCTCCCAGGGCAGGGCAGGATGCTCTGCTCCTGTTCCCTCTGCGCTCCCAGGGCCGGGCAGGATGCTCTGCTCCTGTTCCCTCTGCACCCACAGCTCCCAGGGCAGGGCAGGACGCTCTGCTCCTGTTCCCTCTGCGCTCCCAGGGCAGGGCAGGACGCTCTGCTCCTGTTCCCTCTGCACCCACAGCTCCCAGGGCCTCCCTGCAAGCTCCCTGCCAGTCCACGCCTGCAGCTTGAGATGCTGCAGCTCCTCTCTGCCAGTTCAGCCCCTTGTCAAAGCCCTGCATCATCCCGAGATGCTTTAACCAACCCTGCCCCTCCGTCCCAGCTCCCATCTCAGCTCCTCTTCGACATTTTGACATTTTTGGTTCGTCTGCCGAGCTGCTCCTGCTGCTGACGCGTGTCAGTGCCCCCAAGGGATGTCAGCCGATCGCTGTGCTGCAGCTTCAGCTTCTTCTGTAATGATCAAGGCTTTATGAGACCCTGACTGGGAGCTGACTCAATTCAGGGTTTGATTGGAGCGTTCAGTCCATTTAATATTTGAATGCTCAGTGTTGGAAGCGAAGCCATCCCCAGGCAGGTGCTGACTGCAAGCGTGTCACTGTCCCGGGTCGTGCTTCATCTCAGTCCCCTTGAATCCACACACTCCATAAAAATTAAGGGTAAGACCATTTCCTGGTTCATGTTTTTATCGCTTGACAGGTTTTTGAGCAGGATTTCAGGTGTCACCAGCCCGAATGGCAGCACGTTGTCTTTTCTCGAATCATTTCCTGATCAGATGTCAGAGACCTCCTTTTTCTGTTCCACACTTTGTCCTTGTGATGCCGGGGCTGCTGCGGGGGTCCGGGACAGGGAAAGCACAGCCTGTCACGGGTGTTTGCAGCCAGGAACGGAGAGGGAAAGCAAGGGGAATACTTAGAGGCTGTTTTACCCCATCCTGCTGTTGGTTTCCTCCTTCTTCTGGCCCTGCTCCTCCACAGAAACACTCCAGGCTGGGGAAACTTAACAGCCCTCCCATGGTTTGGTGGTGGAGGTACAAATGGGGCTGGAAATGCCCTCAGGAGAAGGAGGACACCATAAAAGCATTCCTCTCCTCCTGCTACTCCCATCACTGCATTATCCTCCACAATAGCGGCGATGAGTGCCCTGCTATGGGAGTTCTGTCCCTGCAGACAGGATGCATCACTCCCTTCCAAGCCCGCGAAGAGTTTCAAAGCCAAAATATTGTGAGAAAAAGAGAGGGGAAGGGTCCTTTTCTATTGTAGTTTTCTGAATTATTTTTCACCATCATAGAAAAAAAATACAAGGCAGGAGAAGGCTTTTAAAAGACCAAAAGAAATAAACATCAACTGAAGTTGCTTTGCTCCAGTTGTCAGACTTGGAATTTTTAATACTTTTAACATATCCGAAATGCCTCTGGAAACCCAGAGGCCTTCTTGGGTTTTTTGTGTTTCATTTTAGCTTGATGAAAAATGAGCAAAAGCCCATGTTTTTGTTTTTCCAGCCTAACACAAAAGTTCTCTAAACAAGAAGGAATATCCAGGTCAACAAAGCAGGAACAGGCTGCACCATGGAAAAATAAAACATCAGCTCAGTTTCCAGAGAGGTGAAGAATCAAAGGCCTTGTCCCTGCCAGGAATTCCCGTCTCCCAGAGAAACTCAACAAATTCGAAAAAGACCAGCAGAAAACTCTCTAAAATGAGGTTTTATTTTTGTTCCCCATGGGAAAAGGGGATTTTACATCCTCTGCCTCTTGCAAAAACCCTACATTTTCCTAACTGAAAGCTAGGTACGTTTTCAGTGTGTTTTCAGTGCTTTACAAATCGTTTTGCATTTTTGTCTCCCTTGTTCCCCTGCCACTGGAAGGGCTGAATTTTTGATTTATATTTCATAAGGGTAGGTGATGATACTTTAAGTCATCTTGGAAAGCTGTTAGCACAAGGAGTCCTGCTGGAACATAATCCTCTGCAGAAACTGCCTCTTCATGAGAGGTATTTGCAGGCTGGATCCCACCAGCAGGGCTGGGTCAAATCACAGCCAGTCATAAAATACGATCCTTAGGTCTGTTCTTTCCCTAAATTGACTATCTTAAGGCAAAAATCCTTCAGCAGGTATTTTAGCCAGGGACTAATGATATTTTATCCCACTTGAGTATTCCTACTCCCACTCATAGAAGTCCAAGTTATCTCAAAAAGCAGCCCTCTGGATTTAGTCGTACTTAGTCAGTAAAGCCCAGCCTATTTATTTTTGTTCTTCTCCTGAAAGTATTCAGTAAATTCAAACACATCATGAGAACTGCACCAAACCAAAAATCTTTTTAAAAAGCCGTAATAATAAAGGGTATGTGGATGTCTTCCAAGGATTTCTTAGGAAAATTCTTTCAAATTCATGTGCATTAAGAAAAGCACTTTTCATCCCAATCACCCTGACAAAAAAATGTTAGGAACTAGAGCTGGGAAAAATATTTTGGATTTGGTAAATGGTGGCAGCTTTTTCTTATTTTCTTTTTTTTTTTTCTTTTTTACCTGTCTAGTAGAGACCAACTTGTAAAAATCATTTTCATCAACTGCAGAACAACCCTGACTGGATTACTGCAACAAAACCCAGGTAAAACAGCACCTTCCTTGGGAATTTGCAGTGAGAACGTCAGGCTAGTGCAGCAAACACATTTATTTATGCTCCACATATTGTTCTAAATTTCAGCAGTGGCCAAGGTGAGCATATTTATTCGAGGAGCTGATGCTGTCTCCCTTACTTGGCTGGCATCTAAGAAATTGCATATAATTACTGGAAAATACAAGGTGGGAAGGAGCTCTTCTTCCTTGGCTTGAAAACCTAAATCATTACATTTCTTTAGAATCTCAGAATCACAGAATGGTTTGAGTTGGAAGGGACCTTAAAGATCATCTTGCTCCAATTCCCTGTTATGGGCAGGGACATCTTCCAGTATCCCAGGTTGCTCCAAGCCCCATCCAACCTGGCCTTGGTATTGATCACTGGGGGGAAATTCATGTAAACAAAAAATTCATGGCTCCAAAGATGTGTTTTCCCCCTTCTTTGCTCCACTTTGGCTGCCCACGTCCAGCTTTAAGTGCTGCTGCATCCCTCTGCAGCTGCCAGGACCTTTTACAGGCATTAGGCACAGAGAGCAGCTGGAGCTGTGAGAGGGGGCCTGGCAGGAAAAGAGCCTCCCAAATGCCTCCTCCATTGATTTCCCTCTTTTTTGCTGGATCCTATTTTAGCCTTTTTATGACACTGGCAGCTGTAATAAAATATGCAAAGTCATGAAACGCTCAGGGCTGCCTTGAACTCATCCAGTTTGGCACAAAGGCCAGCAAAGGGCAGAACTTCCTCGCTGATGGACATGCAGAAAATGCTCCTTTCCAAAGTAGGACAGCCACAAAACGCTGCAGAAAATCCCAGCAGGCGTCACCGAGGACCAGAGGACAGGACAACCCCTCTTGTGGACTAAGAACAGTTGAGAGCAGCAGGATTGTAAAGGACAGGAAGATGCAGGAGGTGGGGAAGCTCCAGCCTCTTCTACATGGTCTGCAAAAATAAATTCATAAATAAAAAATTGTCTCCGGGTGACCTCATTGGCCGTGCTTTCATCTGTAGACACTGCAAATTGGGAACAACAAGACACTTCAGCAAATTGGAAAAGTCACTGAAATAGAAAGAAGAGGGAAACTGTTTCAAGCAGAACATTGTTATTTTTGTCAAGTGTTTACCAAAATACAAGTGGAAAAATTATTTTGAAAATTCATCTGACTCTGACATCACTCAGTGCTCAGAGAGGGCAAGGGGGATGTGAAGTAGTTTTTGGGTAGATGTGATTTACTCTATATTAGAGATGGATGTAGACTGACTGACTTCATCAGGGTGATTAATTATATGCTAGCCCGAGTCAGATTGGGTAATTGCATTTCTAATTGATCAGCAGTCTTACCAGAAGGTGGATGCAAGCCAGATATTTTAAAATATCCCCCCTATTCCACTTGCTTCCAAATAGATGTTTTAGCTTTGAATTTGAGGTCAGAGCAGCTCCTAACAAAGCAACAAGCGCCAGTTTCTCAGTGTGGTGATGCCTTCTGGGCTGCCTGAGGTACAGATGCATTAACAGGATGGAAGTTCTGCCTTAGCAAAGAGGGGCACCACTCTGAGGTAATTACACACACGTATCTTGAATGTCAGTGCCTTGCCATAACAGATCTACATGCGAGAGTGGGGGTTTTATAAATAAAGTGGCACTTGGCACATCTCTCACTGCAGCAGGGAACAGGGCTGTCATGCAAACATATCCTCACGTACCTTGGAGGATCTGCAGAGCCACGGGAGCAGCCCGGCTGACACTGTCACGTCCCACTTCTGGAGATGTGTTAACCAACACTGAATTTGTTCTGATCCTATTCTGGCTTTGCTGTACCTAGAAGAGAAGAGCTCTGGGTCACAAGCTTCTACCTTATAGTTGTAACATATGGGCTCAAGAAGTGCCAGGCATCCTCTGTGGGAAATTCAAGGAACGAGCTGTAGTGACACTGCTTGCTAAATGCTGCAAGGAGATCACTGAAATTCATTGCTATTTTCATACCTCTGTGACAGGGGAAACTGATTCGAGGCACTTTGAAAATGTAGCTGATGTGCTCTGAAGGCTGAGACAATATAGGCTGAGAGCAAAGGCCAAGAGCAAATTCTTTCCGAGGAAGCTGAGCATGTGTTAGATATGCAGGGACCTTCTAAATCAGTGGGCAATGCAACTGCTGCAGCAAACGCCCCTTGCACAGACTCTTTCCTTTCCAGGATTCAGAAGGTTTTGAAGCTGGCTTTTGCCAACCTCACCTTTCTCCTCCCCTCTGCATTTCAGGTTCTCCACCCAGCAAGAAAAACGAAAGAATTAAATATTTTGAAAAAGAAAAGGAAGAACGGCTGGCAGGAACTAAGGAGATTATCAACACGGATAGAGAGCAATCCCCTTTAAAATGTCTGTCTTTGATATGCATCCCTCGAGGTACATTTAGGGCAGCCCCTCTCGAAATTGGTGGCAATTAGGCACTTAGGTACCTCGGTAGTACCACAGCCTTCCCACTCCTCAGCAGTCGGAACAAAAGCTTTTGAGTGCGAGCCCCTGCAGGAAGAATTAGTTTGGGAAAGGGAAATGGATTTACAAGTTGTGAACTCAAACAAGGACATTCAAACAACAAAAACCTGGCCGATTCCTTTGTTTAGTCACAAAAGCCAACCACCATTTGGCTGAAACCTTCGGTTTTTCCACTGCAGCTCCTCAAATGAGAGCTTTTGGAAGGTCAATTCGCAAGAAGCAGATAAAACCAGCTGCCAGTAAGGAAATGCCATCTCATAGTGGGGAAAGGACGTGCTGGGAAGGGAGTGCAGATGCTGGGGCTTAGCAGGACCAAAAAATGTCCCCACCATCAAGTAGGAGGTGAGTGAGGGCATGAAGCTCCTGCAGCAACTGTTCTGTGGGGGAACCTGCCCATGCTGGGGCTTCACAAGAGCACAACAGAACCAATAAATTCTTTTCCAACACGAGCATTTATTATAGAAACAGCACAGACCACTTCTTGCTGGTTGCCTTCCTCTACTTCTCCCCCTTTCCCCAAAATGACACCCAGTTTGTGCTCTCTCTTTACTGCACGGCTTTTCCCCCAGACTTTCTCCCGCACCCAAAACCCTGCTGAAGATGAAGGAGACAGGACTTACAGAAGCAGAGGCTTTTGAAGAAAGTTTAAAGGAAACTTCTGAACAGCCTGGCTGGGTAAATGCTGAGAAGAGTGTGAGTATCTGCCTGCCTGTGTCTGAAAATGGAAAAGATGGGAAGGAACTGTTCAAGGTGTTTCAGTAGGTTATAAATAAAAATAATGAGATGGGATTTCAGAGAGAAATGTTAAGGCTGAATATCAAGGGGAATTTCCTGACAGTGTGTGCTTCCAGTGGTTCCTAGTGGTTTCTCAAGGAAAAGTGATGGATGAGCCCTCAGTGAAGGCATGAAGTGGAGAACAGACTGGGAAATGCACATCAGGCAACACCACACCACTGGGCAGAGGTGGCAGACTCCTCCACCTCCCCTAAGTCCTTCCTACTAACAGTAATGTTACCCTAAGGCAGGTCCCCAACCAGCCAGAAGTAACCAAATTTTTGTCACACAAATGCAGAAGCGTGTGGGAGTCTCACTGCAGTGTGTGGCCCATGCTTAGTAAGGTTTCTGCTAAATTCAGTTTACTAAAGTTCCTGAATCTGGTTATAGAGCTACTCCTTTCCAGTTTTTGTTTATATCAGCATTTTTAGCCTCCAGTTAGAAAGTCCCATATTACTCAGAAACCATGGGTTTTGCATAGGTTCAGCAATAAAATCACAGGCTAGTTTTGAACAATTCCAGGGATGGGGCAGCCACAGCTTCTCTGAGCAACCTGTAGCCCAAGGTAGGAGGAAAACCAGGAAAATTAACGTTTCTGCACTTGTCACACGCTTTACACACGAGATTTATGAACCACACCATCTGCACATGCACCAGCCCCAACCACGAGAGCTGGATCCTCTCCAACAGTCTGTTCCTGATTTAGCAAGTGACCTTAAAATTGCCAATCTGTGCATTAAAATCAATATAATAAATTATTTTCTTTTTTGAGTGCTTCATTATCTGTCCCTCAAAGCTGTGATGCAGATGTTGGAAATTAAGTAAAATTTGTAACAGATTTGATTCTGCATCAAACAAATCACGTTAAACATAATGCCAGGTTCCTGGATTAGGCATGTACCTTCTTGTTCAGAATTTGGGTCTTTTCCTATGGACCTGAAATCAGATTTTGTCTCAGTGCTGTTTTCAGAAGGGAGGCCACAGAGATGCATCTTTACCTTTAGCCTCTGCCACTATAGCTGAGACCTCATATTTGTGGTGCACTGTGCTATAGGATTAGGTAGGTAAAACAATTAAGCTTTCCTACCCCCGAAAGAGAAGACAGGTGCCCAGAGATGCTTGCAAGCACCCCTGTTCCTCATCTGAACATTGAAACACCAGTTTCTAAATCCATAACACTCAACTTGTTCAGAGAAAAGCAGCTGCAAAGACAGGGCTGTGTGATAAAGTTGTGTCATATTGGCTCTCCAAAAGCCAAAGGCTTTTTTTCCCCGAAGCCTGTTACAATTGTTCCGGGTGTTGGATCTAATCCTGAAAGATCCCGGTGATGAAACATATGAATATCAAAGGAGGGATTACATTTACTGTAACTTCAGAGTCTTTTCCCTGCTCCCTTCAGGTGGATTTAGAAATGCCTGTTTAGTTTTAATTCACTATAGGTTTTAACCTCCCCAGACAACAAGAGAATGTTACTTACAAATCACTGAAATGGCAAAAATATTCCTCCTCCACACTGGTCACCAGTGAAATTCTTAACATTAAAAAATAAAAAAAAGCAAGAGGGAATAAGGTATTAAAGTAACTTTGCAGCAACAAAATACAATTCTGACTAACTACACACTCTCCTTTTCTCCAGCTGCTAAAAAGATGTATAAAAACTTCAGTGCTGCACAGTAGAGAGTCAGGTATTGCAATAAGCTGGAATGGCTTGGCCATACACAGAGAGAGTAATGGCTTGTCTAATGTCAAAGAGCAAATCAAAATTACTCCCAGGAAAAGGATGTGGGCATTCACATCTGTCACTGTGTGCCCTGCCCACGGAGGTGATGATGGAAAAGCAAATTCCTGCACCATTTTTTTCGAAAAGTGTCCTGAAAACGTCAAAATGCCTCACCACTTAACACTTGTCCTATTAGTAAATATGAATGTCAATGAAATGGTAATGTGACATTTTACCACAATCAGGGCATTAATTTAATTATGTAAAGATCCTCATTAATTAGGTTCTCTAATTGCTAAGTTTTTTTGCTTCCTACGCCTGAAATTATTAGTAGGATCTCTCTGCAATGGTTTCCGTTCCAACATCAGTGTAAAGCCCCTGGACCCACAACGTTCTCCATGACCCATTTAATAAAGTGAATTACTTTCACTGACACCAGTGGGGTTTGTCATTGTACCTCCTACTTTTGATTAAAAAACCCCACCTCTTAACCAGGTAGCCTGAACTAATTTTCAATGATTTTATAGAATACCTTTGTAAGGAGAAAAGCTTGCATGCATGATCCAAAATATATTTGACAACAGTGTTTTTTAGCTCTGTTTTGCACCAAACTACCTGCTCTCTCTGCTGGGAAGGTGGAACAGAAGACTTTGCCAGCTTGTATTTGGTAAATGTGTTAAAAACAAGTAGATGCTGAAAAGATTTCCAGGCTTGGTAGAGCACCGTGTATTTTTGTGCTTCAAATTCAGCAGTGTGGGGATGTGTTTCTATACATTAACCAGAAGTCTGGTTGCATATTCCACACCTGAAGTCCAGCAACAGAAGCTCCCATCTCCATCAGTGACGAGGCCATTGTTTGCCTTTCCCCATAAATTCCAAGTGCTCTCTACAGCAGCCAAAAGCACCATCCCAGGATAAAATGTTATTTTTCTTTCACTTTAGCAAATAGATACCCAGGAGGGTGGAGGGCTGGGTTCCTGTGTTGTCAGAAAAATTCATTTCCAGCTGATGATGACAGGGAGCAGAGAACTGTGTGATGATAAACCATCAATTTTCCTTGCTTTGAGGAGCTCAGCACCATGGTGAGCCGAGGGAAATTCGGCAGCAGTTGAGGTTGGGAGCTGGAGGGCTGTGTGTCCATGGGGTAATTAGGCACACAAATCCTCTGATCCATGGCTCCTTGTCAGCCGTGTGCTCCAGTGCACAGATTATCGTGTGGAGAGGGAAGGGAACACCAGGGAATGTCAGTCAGAAACTGCTGTTTCTGTCTGTCTGTCTGTCCTGTGGGAGCTGAGGAAGTTCATCAGCACGTTGGGGCTCCTTGCAGGGAACACTGGGATGCAGTGGGGACACCAGGACGGGCAGGAAGCGGGATCTGCACGTCCTTTCTGCACGAAGAGACCACAGCCCCACCAGCTCTGTCCCCACCACCTCCTCCTCATTTGTTTTCCCATTTTATTCTTGTTCTTTCAGGTGGAAATGACTAACTCCTTCCAAAGGACGCTGGTGGAGAACAACTTATTTATGTCCCTTGCACAGCTGGCCAGAGTCTGGGCAGGAAATGCAGGTGATTTATCAGAGGCTGTTCACAGACATGGGAGATGGGCTTCCTGCACAGCTCAGGAGCTCTTCCCTTCTTTTATTTCCTCTTCTTTTTCACTCTTCCCTTTTTATGAGGGCTTCCAAATTCCTTTCCAAGGGCTCCAGTCACGTTGCTGTAAAATTACTGATTCCTGTGATACCTAACAAAGTGCTCTGCCCCTTCCAATGCAGTTTTTCTCCTGCATCTCTGTGTTTGCTTACATCTCTCCCAGTTCACAGCCTGCATCCTCCATCAGTCACAACCACAGCTTTGAGCTAAATGCAATAGAAAACCACACGAACTGTGTGGTGATGAAATGAATTCAATACACACCATAAATCTCAAAAGTAGTCCTAAAAGCATCACTCATCACACACTGCACATATTCCATTGTTACCAGGATCTCGCAGCCCTGAACTTAAAGGTTTTCTTCTTGAATGAGGAACTGGGTGAGTATTTTCCATCAGGCAGCATTTTCAGATGACATGGGCAGCCCCAGGCTCAGACAGGGTGCCCTGGTGGCACCTGCAGATGGTTTCTCACCTCATGCCATGGCACAAATCAGGGCACAAATGCCTGAACTCATGTCCAGCAGCTCTTGCTCTCCTGAGCAAACCTCACCTTTGCCCTCTCACTCCTTTCTCCTTCCTCAGCAGCACCCTGTACTTTCTGCACAGAGCTGATGCCCACCCTCATTTTGGCATGCCCCTGAATTGCTAAGAGGCCTGCTCCCAAAATCCCATTTTTCATGTCTCCAGAGATTGTCCAGCTCCCAGTACAGTGTCGCATTCCCCAGCACCAGGTGTTACCACAGAGTCACAGAATCATTTACCTTGGAAAAGATCTGTAAGATCATCCAGTCCAGCCATTCCCCAGCACTGCCAGGGCCACCACTGACCCATGTCCCCAGGTGCCACATTCACACAGGTTTTAAATCCTTCCAGGGATGGGGACTCCACCACTGCCCTGGGCAGCTGTGCCAGGGCTGGACAGCCCTTTCTGTGCAGAAATTTTAATATTTGTTTGGAAATATCTAATTTCTCTGTTGCCATACACACTTACACAACACAGGCAGTGCTGCCTGCTATTTACACGCTTCCTGGCACCCTAATAAAAAGGATGGTCACGTTTTAGTGGGACTCCTCCTGCCAGAACAATTCCCACATGCTCTGTATGGGCTCTGGCTGTTCTGGAAGCATCAGGACTCTGATGGTGGAGAGGGAAGTGTCAGGTAATTTTGGGAGTACATGGAGTGGAAGCACAACTCAAAATCTTTCTCTTATTAATATTTGATGCGTTGTTTTCTTTCATCCGTGCTGGAGAAATCAGAGGAGTTAAAAGAAGCAAAATGATTTAAACCCCCACTTTCCTGTCCTGAGGGACTATAAACATCATTTTTCTTCCTTGATGTACCGAGTGAAGTCACTGACAGGTACTGCATTAGGGAGCAGAAACTCTCTGTGCTTTTTGGTCTCTTATAAAAGAAGGAAATGCAAACCCAGCCAGGGTCTGCAGCTGGCTCGTGGCTCCTGTTTCTGCTGGTGACAGCTCACATGTGAGCCAGGAAACAGCTGCACAGGAACGGGGCAGTGACACTTGTCAGGGTGCTGGTGACACTAAAGTTCAGGTCCAGCTGACTTGTTATTCAGCTCCCGTGTGGTTTGGCTTTTATACTCTCCCTTCTGGAGGGATTTGTTGTTTTTTACCAGCTTATGGCTGAGCAGATCTGTGTGGAACTCCCGAGGACATAACCACCTTCCCCTTCACTGCTGTGGACCCCTGCAATTCTCCCACTGCAATTCCACATAGGAAAGGATCCAGGGAAGAACGTGGAGTCCTCCTGATCCTTTACATCCCACTTCACGCCCATAACCATCAAGATAAATACTTACACACACTCATTCCACTGCCACTGGACTAACGGGTTTCCAGAAGCAGCACTGGAAACACGTCCTGCTTGCACTGACATTTCTACAGGACATCTTCCCCTCCTCGGAAAACCTGCTCAGAAAACAGGCTACAAACATGTCAAGCTGCTGTTTGGCTGAAATTGTGAGGAGCAAACAGAATTTTAATGGGCCTGTCACTATAAAGTTTGAGTTTTAATTGCATTGGGTAAGTCTTTCAGCTGACTTGGCATCAGATCACAAGGAAGGTGTCTAAGTAACTGTGTGAGGTAGTGATGAAATGATCATAAAAGTCTCCAATGACCAGCAATTTACAGAATATTACTTTATTCTTAAGAGAAAAAAAAGGAAGCTTTGTGCAAAACCATCAGTTAGTGTTTTGAATCTCAGGCAAATCTGCATTCAGTGCTAGAGCATGGGCAAGAAGCGCTCCAGGGATGTGGTGGCACTGCTGCTCCTCTTGCTGGTATCACCTCTGCAGCTCTTCTTCCTGGCAGGGAATTGCAGAGGGCATGAGCAGAGTCCAGAGCCTGTGCTGGAGGCATCTCTCAGGTGGAGACACAGGAGGGACCCGCTGGAGAAGCCACAGAGCTCACAGACCTGCCAGGTGCCTCAGTGCTCCTCCCAGGAGCCTCCCTTTGCAGCACAAACACGTAATAAATTAGGTGAAAGATTGAATAGTGCAGCTCATGAAACCACTGCTCTGGAAACTACCAGGACAGGCCATGGGCTGACTGGTGAATGGCTCCAGAGGGATTACAGGGGCTGACACCACAGAGAAGTACAGAATACAAGTTTCAGTTCTAGCAGCAATTCTGTTAATCCAGGTGAATGTTTCATAAAATGAATGAGGGAGAACGGTGTTTTCCTAAATGCATTTTTCTCCTTATATGGGAAAAAAAGGAGAGAGATTAAAAGGCCATGTACTAATGCTAATTTTCTGCTATGTGTTTCAGTTTGCCTGTGCCAAATAAACATTCATTCAGGGTGGGAAAGCACAGCAAAAGGCAGGAAATATCCAGTGCAAACAAGATGCCAAACACCTCCAATTTATATCCCCAGCTGGTTTCCGGCCATTTTTATGGACAAAGATCAACTGTAGAAAAATATCCATGAGAGATCTGTCCCTCCTTTCTTCCTTTTCCCTACCTATGAGTGTCTTCATAATTCTGGGTTTCCAGTAAATGCTGATGAGTTTTACAGCTGAATCAACTCAGGATCCCCCTTAACAAAACACCCTTCCCTGGGCTCAGAGAACCCCAGCTACCATGGACACCGTGGTCCCAAAGCATTTCCTATCTTTTCCCATCTTCCTTCACCCAGGAGGAAACTCCACGGATCCATCTCTCTTCTAGCCACGAAAAACCCAGTTTGTTTTGATCACCAAAACCTGGCTGAGAGTCATCCAGGGACGAGGCCTGGGGCTGGGAGCGTTCATAGTTTTTTTGATTATGTTGGACACGTTTTGTCCTTTCTGCCTTTGGTTCACATTTGTTCATGGGAGGGGAGTGTGTGATCCCTTTGTAGTCTTTAGATAGCCAAAGCTGGACACAGTAGGCAATCCACACTGGATTCAATCCCAGGCCACAGCAGGAGCTTTGCAAGACAGTCTTATCTCAGAAAATAAGGGATTCATGCTTGACCTTCTCATGGCAGAGAGAGTTCAAATATGAATCCCTCTGCAGATTAAGATAAAGACTTAGTTTAAACAGGTCTAAAGGACACATCCTCCTGCCACAGTTTTCCCAGCAGGAGCAGGGGACTTGCCAGTAGAAAATCTCCTTGCCAAGCTTCTTGTTCTTTGGTGACTGAAAGAACAGATTCAGCCATTCTCCATTAACGCAGACCAGTAATTAAAACCACGTGACCCAAGTGTGATTACAAAAACAATGAGAACAGAGCTAAGCTTTTATGCTTTATGACAGCAAAATCCTTCACTGAATCACGAGAATAAGCATCGTCCTGCAAAGCTGGGGTTTAAGTGAGGAAGCCTTCAAAGCCAGACAACGAGTTAATAAAATGGTTTTATTTTAGATGAGTTGCCTCTGTCCTTCTCCAGGAACCAGCTGGAGTGATGCTGCCCAAGCTCAGGTGGTGCTGCTGGACAGACAGACAGAGGATGTGACCCCCACTGGGCTCAGCTGTCCAGCCTCTTACCCACAGAGGGAACAGAATCGCTGCAAATTGCCATCTTTTCCTTCAAATGAGTTTTTCTTTTGGACAGGAAAAGTTATCCAAGTTTTGTTTTGACTTCCTCTTTCATTAAAAAAAAAAAATGCAGGCAGATGGGAGCATGTGTGAGAGCATAAAAAGGGCTCTCCTACATCTTTGGAAAATAGACTCTTCCAAACCTCAGACCACCCTTTCTTTCGGAATATATACTTTTTAAAAGGAGTTAATTATAGTCTTATCTCAGAAAATACTGGATTCTTGCCTGACCTTCTTGTGGCAGCTACAGTACCCATGTGAACCTCTCTGAAGATTAAGACTCAGTTTACACAGGTGTAGCCCAATCCTCTGCCTAAACCCTGCTGAACTTTTAATGGCTCTGACATCCCCAGCCTCCCCCTGTGAAAGCAAGCCTTGGGTGTCTGCCTGCACACAGGACAGGACAGTGGGACTCTTGCAGGAAATGCTGTGTTTTCATTCCTCAAAAAAACCCCAACAACTGCCTTCAGCTGGTTTTTGTTCCCTGCTCCTCGGGTGCCACCACCCATGGGTGCCACCAGTGGTGTGAGCCTGTCAAGTGCCAAATCTTGCACTGAGGCTGCCACCTAAGCACCCAAACACATCGCCCTGGCCAGGAATGACAAGAACAAACACTGGAGTGCCATTTCCCCCGCACAAAAGCTCCTCTGCCTTTTTCCTTCGCAAAACAAAAGAGGAGCAGCCGTGCCTTTTTTAAATGCAGCTCTCTTCATATGCAATTGCCTTCTGGATCCTGTGGTGTGACTTCCCACATGCGAGTTTTTTCCATTGTCCTTGGCAGCTAGAGGAGTCAAATGCCAAGTGGTGGAAGATATTTTCTATAGCCACAGCATCTGGCTTCCTGGCTGGTTGCTGTGTCAGTCGTGCTGTTGACTGTGGAGCTACCTCTGTTCCTGTTTGGTGTTTAAATCCATGGAGTTGCTTCATCCCCATATGCTGTTTTCCTTTCTCACCTTTCAACTGCTTTGAACATTTTTCCAGAAATTAAAACTTCCTTGTGTAGTTTCCACATGGGTTCAAGATGAGAGATTTCCCTGGAATGGCTTTTCTCCTCATGTTGGGAAGGTTCTGGAGAACTCCTCCAAGTTCATCCACGGTCACATTTATGATATTGCTGAGAGTTTTCCCATGGCTTTATGACAGATGGTATTTGCTCTAAAAACAACCATATTTTCTGTTAGCTCAGTGCTGCTCTGTACTGGTGGTTGTCTCCTTTGGAAAATTACATGCCTTCCACCCCAAATCGCTTTTTATCTAAAACACTTGGAGTGTTGGTTTGTAGGGAATGTATTAATTTGATTTGTTCTAATTACCAGGGGACATAAAAGTCTGGGCCTCAGTGAATGAGAATTTAAAGACAGAGTTTTTCACAAAACTCTGGAACACATCTTAGACAGGAGAGCTGCATAAAGCTATTGACAATAAAACTACTGTTTCATTTCACTGAAACAACCAAGGATCAGTGGGATCAGACTCAGCAATTTTGGTGGGGTTTAGTTGTTAATAAATTTTGTATAAAACCAGATTCTCAGCTGCTATAAATCAATATATCTTTATTGAGTCAAAGTAACAGCTCAGCCAGCTCCGAACCCAGCCCATTGCTTTCACATCTATTTGAGAAACATGTGAGGACAATGCTGGGAAGAAAGAAAAGACAAAAAAAAGTCTTTCGACAATGTTAAAGTTCTGCTACCTGACAAGCAGTTCAAAGGCTGGCATTTTTTACCCACAAAGGAAAGCTGTCCTGCTCCTGCTGAGCTCAGCACTGCACAGGGCACCCAGGAAAAGCCATTTCCCACTTGCTCCTGATTAAAATGAACATTTCTGTTCCTCTGCTAAAAAGGCAGCTAAAAAGTGGCTGCACTCAGGACACCAGGAGCACTGCCAAGCCAAATTAGGCAGTGAAGAGGGGGAAAGATGGGCAGGTAGTGACAGGACAAGGGGAATGGTTTTAAACCAAAGGAGGAGAGATTTACATAAATAATGGGGAGAAATTGTTCCCTGTGAAGGTGGGGAGGCCCTGGCACAGGGTGCCCAGAGAAGCTGTGGCTGCCCCATCCCTGGGGTCTCCATGACCTGAAAGAAATGAATGAGCAGCTGTTAAGACACCACAGTTCTTCAGCGGACAGGAATGAGCCAGAGCACGTGTGAAATGAGGACATAAATTAATAAAAATCTCAGCATCCTGTTAATTATGCCCTAAGCCATGTACACCCCACAAATCAACAGCTTTACAAACCTGCACAACCCTTCAGCATTGCAATCCTTTCTGTTTTATACTAGAACGGGGAAAATTCTTTTCTAGGGATTTTTTTTTTTAGCTTTTTTTTTTTTTAACATTATGTGGTTATGGGTTACAATACCTAGGAAATTAAGGTTTGTGCTACAATGTCAATGTTACCTCAACTATAGAGGAGAAGATTGTACAATCTCAGAAGACCATCTGGCAAGAAATTGTTTTTGAAAGACATAAAAGCCAACAGATAGCACTGTTCATCAGCTTCACACCATCAGAAACCATCGGGTTTATCTTTGTACAGAGACCATCCGTGTCATCAGTCACATAATTTAGAGTGAGAAATATATAAAGATTCTGTTCGTGGCAATTACAGCCATAAAGACCAATAGAGAAATCATTTGCTGTGCTGTCAGCTCAGGGATTACAGATTTCATGTGAGGTTTTAGTGACCTTAGGGCATTAAAAGTGATATCCCTCTCAGCAGAGTAGATTGAAAAGTATTGATGAGAGAGTCAAGATGAGAAAACGGCAGCTTGCTAAGACATTCCTCTGCCTCTGCCCATTTACAGCTACATTCATCTTTCCTTGATCTATTAAATTCCATTTTCTTGGACATTTACTCTGGGGACATGTAGGAAACTAGCTGAACCTGTACCATCACGTCAGCTGGCACCCTAAAAGGAGTCCAAAGCCATGAACCCAAAAGGACAGGGAATATGTCACTTGGCAGTGCAGGATATGAGCTTTCCGCCAACAAATCAGTGAGCCTGTGGCTTCCTTTCCCCCCAGTGGCATTGGCATCAAGGCTTTTAACTAAAACTGAAGGCATTTTCATTTTGCCAAGTTACAGAACCACATGATAACCAGTATTATCTTCACAGCAAAAATGATCCCGCACAGACTGAGAAGGGAGGTACGCTGAGTTTCCTGGGGTCAGGAGTCCCCTGCTTGTACCTGCTCTGTACAATGTTCATTCACATGAAATACTGGGCCAGGACCTCAAAAGCAGGTGGACTCCCCATCCCTGAAGTGTTCCAGGCCAGGTTGGACAGGGCTTGGAGCACCCTGGGATAGTGGAAGGTGTCCCTGCCCATGGCAGGGGGTGGAATGAGATGATCTCTAAGGTCCATTCCAACCCTGCTGCAAAGATTCAGACAGAGAGTGAAAGGTACCAAAAAAGTAAGGTAGCCCATAAGCAGTACTTTACAAATACTGAAGGAGTGCTGCAAACAGTTTTTTTCAAAGCTTTCTGGAGGAAAAAGCAGGAGGATGAGGTTCAAGTAGACTGGAGAGTAGAGTGTGGGTTTACCTGCTCCTGCACTGTAACCCAGATGGAAAACTAATCCATAGCTTTAGAATTGCAGCTTCAATATTAACTCTGAGGAGCCTTGAAGGGCTTCAGTCTGATTCAGTGGTCATAAGTTTTTAGTCCTTAATGCCCCCCAAAATGTGCTCCTCAAGGCAGCGAGTGAGTCTGGCCTTGCTGGGATGATGAGCTGTGACCATGGCTGGTCCCAGCAGGACTCAAGGACATTCCTTTCTGTACCTTGGGGAAGGCTTTATCATATCCCTGTCTGGAGGAACAGAAACTGTTCTGCTGCTCCTCATTACAGCCCCCAAATCCGTGTGTGAGCTGTTCAGCCTGAGCAGACTGCACTGCTTCTTCACCAGGCTGTAGACAAGCTGCGACTCCCTGAGTCACCAAAATTTCTGTGATGAAGCATTAGCAGAGGGAAAGGTGAAAATAAATACTTGAAAATAAAACACTTTCAGCTGGTTAGATTGCTAGGAATTCCTTATTTAAGAGAATGAAAACCTTACTTTGATCTCTTCTTCAGCGGGGGCCAATGCTCAAAATTGTTCCTAACTTTGTTGCTCACAGACCCCACTGAATGCTAAGGGGATGGAAGGAGTGGCAGATTTGGCAGTGCTGGGTTAATGGCAGGACTTCATGATTTTAAAAGCTTCTTCCAGCCTTAATGATTTGATTCTATCCCTGCTGAGCTCCACTTACCACCACTAAGCCCATCCAACTCCCCAGCTGCACATCTGCCATCCCTTGCAGCAGCCTCTTTACTCTGTGGCTCAGGGAAAACTTCTAACTTAAGCCAGTGTTACTGATAAAAGAATGAAGAAAACCACTGCCATGTCCATAATCAAACTGGGATGACTTTGAAGGTGCTACAGGTGCAAATGACAGCGGCCTCGAGCCCTGAGTCCCAGCCCTCACCTCTGACTCCAGGTGTGCATGGAGAAGGGGGACAAACACAGCATTTAGGGAACAAAAGGCACCTGTACTCAGCTGATGTACTCAGTTAACCAAATCTACCTGGCTGTGCATCTAATTTATTTTCCTTCCTTTGTGCTGCCTGATTTGTATTCCCCAGAAATAGTCACTCTTCAGGATTTAGAAAATAATCTGCATGTTCTGGAGAAAATCAGATTTTCTTTTTCATCTCTGTCTCCCTTGCTGTCAAAATCTTCTTTTATGCCTTCCCCTCGCAATCCATTTCAACAATGGCAGTGGCACAGGTAATATTTCTCTGTGCTTGATGAACTGAGGGACGCTTGCTTATATAACGGGGGGACAATGACTGTGTCTGAGTCTTTGTGAAAGGTTTGAGAGCGTAAGGGGGAAATGCTGCATCCCAGCAGCATCTCACTTATCCTCACATAAAGAAAACAGCTCTGCAAACCGAAGTGTCTCATCCATATTCAAAGTTAAAATCAACTAAAGCAGCACCTCAGCAGAGTGAGTCCAGCCAGCCAGGGCTGCCTCACCCAGGATTAGCATCCCTCCAACTGGTGTTGTACTCAATTTTCTTTATTTCAGGTAGGAAAGAGAAAAAATGACTTCTCACCAGTGTGATATTGGGTTAATGGATGTCTCAAAGCCCCTGGCTGTGATTCCTCCTGATCTTTCATGACATTTTTGGTGTAACACTCATATCTGTGCCAGAAGCAATGGGTCTAGCTGATAAAATACAATCCAAAAAGGAAATGCAGCCTTTCACAACGTGACATATACCTCAAAATCATTAAACTAAGCAACAAAAGCACAGGGTCTAAATCCATTTTCCATTATTTCCACACATAATTGTGTTTATCCTCAGAAACCAGCTTGTACAATGTACCTAGCTGAAAGAAAAGCAGAGAAATGTCCATCATATATCACAGATGGAAGGGAGTTTATATTTTTACAACTCTGACTTACAATTCTCTAACTGCAGCACTTCAGCTCACAAAGTTTTCAGCAGATTCCACCACTGGAATTAGTCATGATATTGAGGGAAAGGATACCCATAACCAGCCCCATCCTTTCACTATTCACTGCATTTCTGGAAGAGTCTGAGAAGGAGAGCAGTTCCAGGAATATTCCTGTGCAGTGAAATCACAGGGCTGGTCCTTGTTAAGGGTAGTGATGGCAGTGGCGAACGAGCACTGATTGTTGTTCTCTCTTACATTTTAAAAGATAGTTATGGAACATGAATAATGCATAAACTTGGAATCTCTTCTCGAGGCACTTGGAGCCCTGAGTTGAGATGCACAGCACAGGCACGTTGCTGTGATTGCCTTCAGCGTGCTGCCTTCTTGTTCTGAAACACAGCTTAATGATCCCTCTTAAAACATCAGTTTATAAAACCCACACCCACCAGAAGTGAGGAGGATTTGTAAGAATGAACCTCTTACGGCTCCAATGCCTCACCAACACCTCAGACCCATCTGATCACTGCAATCTGTTAGAACCAGGAAACAGAATTTGGGGTTTTTTTAGATAGAAATCACATCCTGCATCACCTCAAAGGCTGCTACGTGTCCTCTGCTCGCTTTCCAAAGGTAATTGGTTATTGATCGCCGCTGATCAGGCAAATGTGCCTCCTGATGAATATGCAGACACAACATCAGGAGTGCTCTGAGCATCACAATGGTTTCTACAGGGCTGGGTTCCTCACTCCAGTTTTGTGAGTTTTTGAAATGGCTCTCTTCGCAATCTCAATTAAAATGGATTAATTTATACTCCATGCAACATCCAAGAAATCAGTTTGGAGACGTAAAGTTCCTTTAAAATGCCATGACAGCCTTGAAGCCTTGCTTTCTCGCTGCTCTTCTTGCCAGGTCTCTCCTCCAAAGGAGACACAACAGTGAGCCTCGATGATGCCTTATTGCAAGGGATTGGGAAATTCAGCATTCCTCAGTCTTCCTGCATGAAAACCTCTGCAGAACAGACAAAATCGAAGTGTCACCTTATTACACTTTTAAACTTCTGGTCATGTGAGTGCTTCTCTTGACAACTCCGCCTCTTTTTCTCAGTGTTTCTTGTTCAGGGACCGGGTTTTCATGGCTCACAGCAATGGCATTATCAGTGGTGCTCCAAGTTTGTACTTAAGTCTTAGGAAAGTGTCTCCTCTTTAAATAATGGAGAATATTCTCTGACCTGAAAGACCTTTTTCCTGTGAGGAAGTATCAGGAAGAACTAGGAAGATTTATGGAACTTAAAGCACCGAGTGCTTTCACTGACAGAGCCCCGAGACAGCACTTCCAAAATGTTCTCCTCTGCAGCTTGCTCAACACACAGGAATTTTGGTTAAGTAGGATTCCTATTAGTGTCTCAGTTATGAATAGATGTAAAGTCAGGCAACATTAAAAGCAGTTTCCCAGCTGTTTCAGCATAACAATTTCTTTGTAAATAAGGTGAATGTTATGTCAAAGCAGCTGTGAAAATGATTTTATTGAGTCACTGGGCACAGATACCATGTAACTTATCCTTTAATTATTCTGAAACTTCGTAGATTTTGCTAACAAATAACATGTGACAGCAGGATATTTATGGATTCCTACAGATTGCCGTGTAATTACCCTTAGAGAGCTTTGTGGTGTGTGTACTGTGGAATTGTTATGTCTTTATTTTGGTACATTGCAGTCTTAAATCTCTAAGGCATCCCCTCATTCACCACCACGCCTGGCAGCCTCTTTGCATTCATGGCAAGGGAGGCTGTCAGGGAGCAGACACAAATCCTAACATGTGTCTTCCCTAAAAGAATTGACTTTTGCTGTGTTTCTTATTACTCTTCTCCCTGAAGGGTAGTAGAAGTCTTTTAGATTGAAAACAACATCGTTGTGCCATGTGTGGAAAAAGCAGCGCTGGCTTCAGAAGTGACTTTAGTGCAAACTGTGCTTCTGTTTAGGTGACAACAACAGTCTCCTTGTAAACTCTGCATACGAGGGACTAGGGATAAGAGTCTGATTTCCACACAGCTAAATTGTGCCAATCATAGACCAAAACAAGCAGCTCAAAGCAGCAAGGATAAACCCCTTGGTTTTAGCAGTGGTATTTGGTAAGGGCAAGTTCAGAAAGTCATAAAATGCTCTCGGTTCAAAGGGACTTCAAAGCTCATCCCATTTCCACCCTCTGCCATGGGCAGGGACACCTTCCACTAGGACAGGGTTGCTCCAAGCCTCATCCAGCCTTGAAGTCCAGGTTTTGCTGGGAAGCTCCCAAGGAGAGTGGGTGACAGGTGAAGCCGTCACTGGTTTTTGTGGATATGTCAGGACCAACCCCTCTCCTCTCCTGGGCTGTGTTAGGAGAGCTCCATCTCTCCACGAGTAAGTGATACAAGGGTCTCAAGGACTCTGCAGGTCAGTAGCAGCTCTGCTGCTTTTAAAGAGCTATCCAGCATTTTTGCTTCCTGATGTGAAGGGTTGTGAGACTGATGTGTCTTATCTGTATCTGTGGCATTTTGATATTAAAAGTTTGGAAGCAGCTGCTGTCAGTGCTCCTAAAAAAAATGGGAAAATATGGGGCCCTGAAGAAAAAGTAGATGGGAAATTATAAATAAACTTGTGAGAAGATTGCAGTGTGAAAGGCATCACGTTGTTCTTTGACAGTCTGGGAACTGACTGAAACTTTTTCAAGAAATTTCTGTGACTAATTCTTCAGTAGCTTTTAAAAATCAAGCTGTCCTCTGCTGCTGTTTTTCACTTAATATTACTTTTTCATTCACTTCTTAGTGTCACAGCTTCTGGTGGGAATGTTTTCCACTAGAAACTTGGTATTAATTTACTGTGGATATTCTTCAACTGCTCCTAATAAGATACCCGTTCAATAAAGCTTTCATGGAAATGACCATCATGCATTCAGCTAAGGGAACAGTCCTTTAAAGCCACACCAGTATTACTGAGGACACTGGAGTGTCAGTAATTATCCATTTTCACTAAATAAACCACAGTGGGTAAAGCACAATGTCCTGTAATAATAAAAACATTATTCCTGATAAAATGTTATTTGTCAGTCCCCTGACTGTTATCCATGACATTTCATTTCCACTCAAAGTAGAGAAATACAGCTCCAGCTCTGGGTCAGCTTTGCCAGTCTCACTTGCTTTTTAGCTGGCTGCGTGTTTCCTAGAAATCTTAAGGAAATTAGTTTCATGCTGTGTTAATTCTCCTCTTTATGTACAATGATTTGGTAGAAGAGTTGGAGCGAGGCCAGAGGAGGCCATGAAGATGCTCAGAGGGATGAAGCATCTCTGCTATGAAGACAGGCTGGGAGGTGTTCACCTGGAAAAGAAAAGGATCCAGGGAGACCTTAGAGCCCCTTCCAGTGCCTAAAGGGGCTCCAGGAGAGCTGGACAGGGGCTTTGGACAAGGGCTTTCAAAAATTGTATGTCATTGGCCTGAAACTGATCCCATCATCAGGTCACTGGCAGCAAAGACCAAGCCAAGCACTTTTTAACATCTAAGTCTCTTCCTTACTGCTCATTTTCAAGTGGCTTCATCACCCATGAGCAACATTTCTGTTCACAACTGATTACACACCAGCCCTGAGCGGAATGGCAGTGGGTTTTGAAGATATCAAGCCACAATTGATTGATCAAGACTGGGAATAAGCCCTCTTTTATCTAGAAAAACTGTAATGGAAATAATTGGAAAAATGTATTTTATTATCTTCCCAGAGGAGATGATTAGGGAACCTGAAGGCAAAGGCTGCTCTATGGAATAAATGATTTGAATTTTAACTGAAAATGCTGAGGCTCAAATGAAAAACCATTATAGACAACAGGAGAGAATTTATCCATTTTTTTAAACTGTTTTTATTATTTGTAGTAAATATATTTGCATAATTTGTACATCCAAAGTATCCCAACCGGGACTAATTATCCACTGTGTTAGACAACATACAAACACACACCAGAGCCAACCTCTGATCTGGGAGTCACAATCCAGCACTCAGTTTCAGCAAACAACACTTGATAAGCCAAAGTGTTCATTCTCTTTTCTCTTTTTGCCCCCATTTATTAAAAAGGGCTCTTAGCCAAACCCTCAGTGGCCCTTTCAGAAGGCAGAAGAACAAGGAAATATTGTGCCCTGGTTACTGCAGAGGGCTGGGGTTTGCAAATCAAAGCCAAGTCTCCATAGTCTGGAGCAGATTTTATGTCTGACAAGAAGCAGTTCAGCTCCTCTGTGCCTCTGAAAGGGTAGCAGCACTCTCCATCCTCTTAGGGGCAAGCTGAGAGGGAAGGCATTAAGATTTGTGAAGAAATACCTAGAAGAATTTAAGACTAATATTTTAGGATTTTGTCATCCTGGGACTGGATGGGCTGGTCATTGGGTGCAGTTGTGTTTCCTCGCGGAAGCAGTAAAGTTTATGGTTTCCAGCACTAAAAGTCAGCACTTGCAAGGTTGGGTGTGTTGGGGCGCCTTCTATGAA
>VZRS01006702.1:0-15450 GCA_013398055.1 Ifrita kowaldi
ATAATAATAATAATAATAAATGCCCCCAAAATCAGTCACTTGTAGCTGCAGTTATTATAAACACAGCCTTTGCAGCACCCTGCTTTAACTTGTCCCTTGCTCCCCCTTCTGCTGCCCTCCAGCCACTGTGCCCAGCCATGAAGGAACCAGATGGAGCCTTCAGTCAGAGGAGGACAATAGAAGTAGGTGTAGGAAACCCTGCACCAAAATATCCTGCGCATAATTTTATTCCCTCTTATCCCACATGCCAGCTCTATCCCACAGCAGAGCTTTCAGCTGAAATCAGACGTGCTGAGCAGAAATAGCCTGATGCTTCAGAGATGTGCCTTCAGAGCCTGGAGAGAAACTAACCCTTCATTGCCCACAGCTGTAGGACACAGATGTGCCTCAGCCTGGCCTTTCCCAGATCCGTGCTGTGCCTGTTTTAGAGCTCCTGGGAAGCTTCAGGCTTGCATGCGTGTTGTGTGCCAAGGCAGCTGCACGTGCAAGATCCCAGGGAAGGGCCCGAGGGCTGATGTAGGTGAGATGTTGTAGTACAGCTGATTTACAAGCTCCAGGCCTGTGGGGCAAGGCTGTGCAAAGCCACAGCTATGCCTCCAGATGTGCAGAACATCACCAGCCCCTCTGGCAAGGGGAGCAGGAACGGAATTGAGATTGAGTTGTACTTTCCCAGTCACACTGACTCCTTCTCCATCATTCTGGCACTGTCAAACCTTGTCACCATCCTCCTGACAAGCTTTTGGGGTAACGGCAAGGAAAAGCAAGTAGTCAAATTTCTTTTGACTTCTGGAAGCAACAGGAAGGCGGCAGAGCCTTTGATGCCTTGTTCAGCTTAGCAGGCAGAGATGTTCCAAATGGCTCTGACTCAGCACAGCTGGAGTGCTTTATGAGCCACAGTGTGGAGTGCTCAGTGTGGCCCTCAGTGGAGAGCACAAAGGGCTGTGTGCGGTGTCCCACCTGCCTGGAGGCTTGGAGAGGTACACGAGGCTTAATCAGTGAGAATCTCACTGGAAAAAACAAAAAAATCAACAAAAACTGTTCGGCAAAGACCCTGCCAGGTGGTTTGAAAAGGTGGATGTCTGCCTTGGATGGGCAGGGAGGGTGTGGGAACTCCTGGGGTGTTTGGAGATAGGAATTGTCCATCAGGAAAAGGACAGACCAAGCCGAAAAGATCTGGAGGGGAAGCTGACCTCGTTCTGCTGTGCTTAAATCTGCAGGGCTGGTAGAAGTAGAGAACAGGGTAACTGTGCTCCTACCTCCCAAAATAGAAGTAAATTTGGGGTCTGGAGGGAGAGAGAAAGAGAGCTGGAGAGGGATTTTTGACAAGGAATAACCTTAAGCTGAAGGAGGGCAGATTTAGATCAGACATAAGGAAGAAATTCTTCCCTGTGAGGGTGGGGAGGCCCTGGCACAGGTTGTCCAGAGAAGCTGTGGCTGCCCTGGATCCCTGGAAGTGCCCAAGGCCAGGTTGGACAGGGCTTGGAGCAACTTGGGATAGTGGAAGGTGTCCCTGCCCATGGCAGGAGGGGTAGACCGGATGGTCTTTAAGGTTCCTTCCAACCCAAACCATTCTGTGATTCCATAAATCCTTAGGTTAAACTGTGCAATTGCAGTGCACCATTCCACTGGGCAAGTTATCCAGTGTTCTTGTGGGATCTGCTCTTATCTGAGATGTAACACAGCAAAGGCAAAAGCTCAGGGGAAAAATAGCCAATGGAAAGTGTCTCATGCAATGCAGAAAGCAGGACCTGCATCTTTTTGTTGATGGAGGAAGGTGCCTCCATCTCAGTCCTCAGGGCCTAATTCCCTCTCCAAAAAATAGGCTGAGTGCACCAATGAAGACATCATTTTTCAGGACCCTTGCACATGATGGGCTGGGAAAATTGTTATTTTTAAGACAGCCAAACTTTTGGAGAGAGAGAGATAGCAAATTTTATATTAGCAAGGGACTGCAGAGGCTGTGGGTGACTGCACTGATTGATGCTATTGTGCTGGGCTCGGGGCTGAGAGGGGCTGGTAACCTCGAGAAGGATTAGAGAGAACATGGAAAGGAAAACCCTGAATTTGGATTAAAGATGTTTAAAAGTCTCTTGTATCAGCAAGCTCTTTTCTCCCGGAGAGATTAGGAGTGCAGCTCCTCTCCACAGTTCTGTTAATCTGGTCTCCATGGAAACAGGATGATGTTAGTGGTGACACACTCCCCTAAATGGCTTCTCAGCAGCCGTCTTAAGGGGGGAGACTGGCTTTGGTTTGTCACCCAAACCTGGTTAGTTTGTCCCCTGTCAGTCCCCGACAGCTGCTGCTGGGGGATTTTTGTGCTGCTCGTTTTGTGCCCCCATGCCGCAAAGATTTTGCTGGAGAACTCACAGGCTCAAACCTCCACACCGAACTCAAAGCAGCCCAGAAAAAGCTACAGAGTTTCACACAACCATGTTTTTGCTGGTGCTGCTGAACGGGACAGGCTGTGGCTGTTCTGCAAACGTCCCCCACCCTCCTACACTGCCCAGTGTGACCGGGTGACCTCCTTATTGTGAGGCCACGTGCAGGAGATCTCTGAGGTCTGCTGCAGTGACCACTCTTGGGCTGAGACATGGACAAAGCATCGAGCAAGAAGTTGGGAAATTTGCCTTGTCTTAAAGGAAGCCCAGCCTTGCAATGCTCAGCCAGCAGTAAACAACGAGGCAGGGCTGGTGCAGCTTTGCTCTGTGCCTGGCTGTGCAGGGGACAGGAGAGAAGCCTGTCCCAGGGATTCGCCTCAGAATGCAACGTGGACATGCTAACGTGGCCATCCAGGCTGGGGGTGAAACAGTGGGTGGCTTGTAAACGTTCCCTGCATCTTTCTAAATCCCTTTTCATCCTGAGTCACACGCAGAAGAGCGTGGGTGAGTGCGAGTAGGCAGAGGGAGAGGGGTGGTAGGGCTGCATGAATTTGGATATGCACATCAGCTATCAAACACAGTGCAAAATTGCTGTGAAAGCAATGAAAAAAGATAAATTTCGTGTCACAGTCTTCAGATGATGAGCTACTGCTGTTACTGCTTTCTGTGTTAGTGGAGTTAAAGTGGGACTTGCTTGTTGAGATTAGCAGGGAGTCTTCCGCACCTCTTCTCTCCTCTTCCTTACTCTTCCCTCTTTTCCTCCCCACTGCTCCACAGTTGCATTTCCCAGCGGATCTCAGCCAGGTGTGTGGGACTGCTGCTGCCTCCAGTCCTTTCAGATCAGTCATGGGTTTGGCTAAAGAGAGCTGAAACAAAGAAAACAAAATGTAGATGACCTTTATGTCTCCCTGACTCCAGCTCATGCTTCAATAACATTTTATGCCATCAGCTAACTCCACCCAGACCTGGAACTGTGCACTTAAAAACATAATGAAACTGAGGAGTCAAGGGAGAGGCTTTATCAGTGGTCATGAAACTGAAGAATTGAGGGAGATGCTTTATCAGTGGTCTTGTTGGCCTCACTGGGAGCTCAGCCCTAAATCAAACCTCAGAGATTTTCAGCCTAAAATCTCCACAGCAATGCCAGCTTCCCTCACAGAGCAGCTCGCTGCCTTTCCTGGGGCCACCTGGAATTGCACCAGAACAAGTCCCTGGGTGTTCCCTGTAAATCCCATTGCTTTCTCAGCCCATGTGACAGTTTTCACAGAAAACAAGTCTAGTCCAAACAGCCACTTCAGATTTAATCTATGAATGATGGCTTGAATTAGAAACCAGCGACAGCAGCCCTGTGCCATTAACACCAGGAAGCTTATGGAAGCCCTGGTCTGGCTGTGAGTGACAGGGCTCTACACACCTGCCCAGGTGGTCCTTTCCCAGCTACAGAGCCCAGGGAACGGGCCCTGCAGCCTCATGTATCATTTAAAGCATCGTTCTATTCTGGAAAGCAGGCAGCAGCTCCCGTGTGGGCTATACCTCAGCAGTCGTAATTTGTCCCAGTTTATAAATAAGATGCTTTTCCTGGACTGCCAGGTCCCAGTGACATCTACGAGGCGAGCTGTGATCTCTGTGGCCTGTGAATCATCTCTGATAATGGAGATCCTGCTGCCTGACTCCTACTTTTGTCAGCTGTACAGCGCCAGAGTTTGTGGATGCACCCAGAGAGAGCTCCCAGGCACAGTGGCAAGGGAGATGATTTCTTCCCTCTGGAGCACAGCCCTGGTGGAGATCACCTGGAAGGGATGCTCTTAAGGACAGAACAAGGTGGTACTGTTCACCTTTTCTTTCCCTGAGAGGTGTTCCTACCTCCCTGACCCAGTCTGGGCAAGGTTCAGCCTTTTCCTTCCTCTCCCTTCACATTCACACCTTCTCCCAGCACCAAGGCCAGATTAAGTCTGAATTTTCCCCTCTCTTGCCCTTGGAACTGTTCAATGCTTGGCCCATGTGCAATAGCCTCCAGCAATAAGGGGAAAACTTTGGGTTTCAGCATCTACTTCTGCTTCTCCCTCTGGACCATCAGCGTCTTGGCCTCCATCCCTGGAATCAGTTCAGAACCCAGATAAGCCTGCCCTGCGCACCAGCATCCTCTTTATTGTGGCCACAAGAGCACTGCCCTTTGTCAAAGTGAAGATGGCACCAAAAACTGTGGGAATTAGTAATGGACATGAGCTACACCTTGGAGGGCCAGAGCATTTGCTGGGAGCAGCACTCAGGTGATGCTGCTGGAGGCACTGGCTGCTGGGTGAGGTGTCTTGGGTGCTCTGCCTGCCTCCGCTCCACCCGTCTGGCACAGCTGACAGGGTGTTGTTTCCTCGCTCTGCATCTCCTTTGCAGCCGGGGTAACAACACCTTGTGGGGGTGAGGGTGGATGTTCATTGGCATTTGTCATCGGCTCGCCTGCAAGCACCCTGGGGAGGCCTATAAATAAGCGAGGGGCTGTGATTCAGCAGCCACTGGAGGAGAGGCAGCTGCCACCGTGTCCATTTCATGATCACTTCAAAAGCCTCGAGTCTTTATTTGATTTGTGTTTTAGCATTAAATTTGCAAGAGGCCCCTCCACAAGTGGAGCAGGGGAAAGGGGACCTGCTGTGCCTCTGGGAGGGTGGGAAGGACGGTGTGGAAGGAGCCACTGTGGTAACAATGCAGCCCCTGGGAGTGATTGCAGGCTCTGCCACAGCACCCTCCTTCCTTGTTGATGTGCACCTGCTTTGATGTTTCTCTCCTCTTCTATTTGCTCTGGTGGGTTTTTCTGATGCCTGTTATTGCTGGGCAGAGAGAGGCAGTAAAAGGAATTGTTTGGGCCAGGGTTGTGGGGAAGCAAGGAGGTGTCTGGCTGTGTTATCAAGGTAGCAACGCTTCTGCATCTCAGACTCAGAGATGGGACTAATATGAGACTGAGTGATCAGAGCAAAAAGCACAACTGTGTTCACATCGAGGCTCTGAGCAGCAAAACTGCAGCTTGGATTTAGGTTCAGGTGGCTGAGCTCAACTTTGCTCATTTAATTCACCCAGTGCTTTGGGACTTTATTGGCAGTCGTGGTTTTGTGGGGCTGTGTGGGGCTGCACCTGCTGGGACGTGCTGAGGTGAAGGTCCTTTCCCGTGTGTGTATGAATTGCAGGATGAAACTACAGAACTGAAGCAGCTCTGTTTTCTGTGGGGTTTCTGTGGTCTGCTCTCTGCTAAAACAGCCTTAGTGAAGGCCTTGGCTTTGTGTCTGCTTGGGAGGGAGGGTGTTTGTCTGTCCCCTGTGTCAGGGGGGTTAAAACGTGCTGAGCAGGGTTGTCCATTTCCACACCGGTGTTTTGTGGGAAGGGGAATCCATTGGCCCATAGGGTGGTGGACAGCAACCACAGGAGCATGTCTGCCCTCACAGATCCTACTGACTCTGTGTGGACCCAGCAGCAGCAGCACTGAGCTCCACCACTGGCTCAGAGCCACCTGAACGTCAGTCCCGTGATGTCTCTGCAGCTTGGTGAGTGACAACTCCCTCTGTGCCCTGCATGAGAACGTGGAAACAGCCACAGAGGCACCACAGGATCCTTCTGAGGCACAGCCAGGGTGGAGGAAAGATCCCTCAGCCAGGTCACCCTGCAGCTCCCCCTATTTCTAATGAAGCCTCGTTCTTGATGGCCACTCAGCCCCTTCTGCTTTCACGTCAACAAATTACAAAAAGAAAAAAAAAAGGTAAAAAGCAAAGAGGAGGAGAAAAAGAAAGAATGATATATTTTTGTTCACTCTCCCTCTCCTTCTTCATTCCTTTGAGCCATTTTTAACCCAGGCTAATTCAGCTGGAAATATTAATAACCCTATAAGGATGCCACCTCCTTGTAATGAAGTGTAAAGGTCACTTCTGCTCAAATCACACAACTCTTTCATTTTGTTCTCTGCAAGGAACAGCTCCTCTCTTTAATTATTCAGTTTGCTTTTATATTGCAGCCGCTGCTCTCTTGTCTCTAATCTCTGACACTTCCCCATTATGCAAGTCCCCAGGAGGCTGGGTGATGTCACCTGCTGGGTCACCACCAGGGCCTGGATGTTGTGAGCAGCAGTTGGGATCTGCCTGGTGGGGGGAAGGAGAGGCTGGATGTGGAGAAGAAGAGCTGACTCTTGGGTTTCAGCATTATTTCTTTGATGGTGTGGTTATTTCTTCGGCTGGTGTTTCTTCAGGATGTGGGCATTGCAAAATGTGTTAATTTTTGGTTGAGCTGAATCCTCATGGATGAGGTGGCAGTTGATGAGATGGATAGGAGAGGGGCTGGAGGGGAGCTGGGGCATTGCTGTCCTCCTGAGTCACCTGAGGGGTGGATGGAGGTGGCAGGCTGTGGGATGGGAAGTGACCTCTGTGTGGTCACTCCTCACTGAGGATGGTAACTGCTTGCAAGGCCCTAAGATGAAGCAAAACCTCTCAGATCCATGCACTGTCCTGCACTCTCAGATATCTCTTGGGCTGTGATGTCCACGGCCAGGGAGAACAGAGGGAGAAATCACAGCATCGTGCTGCAAAAGTGAGCACTCCTGGGACAGGCCGTGGGAGTCGCCAGCACAGAAGGGGGCGATGGATTTGGGGAAAGCCGTTCTCTAGGGATGAATTTGGGGTCACATGGAAGTTCCTCCTGGACAGACGTCCAAGAGAGGGCTGGGGAATGGGGCAGTAGGACCACGCTGTTCAGCCTGGAGAAGGGAAGGCTCAAGGCAGACTAAAGGGTCTCCAAAAGGGCTGGAGAGGGACTTTGGATAAGGATATTTAGTGATGGGACAAGGGGTGATGGCTTTAAACTGACAGAGGGCAGGTTTAGATTAGATCTTAGGAAGGAATTGTTCCCTGTGAGGGTGGGGAGGCCCTGGCACAGGGTGCCAAGTAGCTGTGGCTGCCCCTGGATCCCTGGAAGTGTCCAAGGCCAGGCTGGATGGGGCTTGGAGCAACCTGGGACAGTGGAAGGTGTCCCTGCCCATGGCAGGAGGGTTGGACTAGATCATCTTAAAGGTCCCTCCCAACCCAAATAATTCTGTGATCCTATGATTTCAGTGGCTGAGGTGATTATTTCACTAATTATTACTGTAGCATCCTAAATAATTAATAACCGTAATTAATTGTACGGACCCAAGAGAGCAGAAACAACTTCTGTGGTGGCTGTAACCCCTCCGTCCCTCGAGCACTTCTCACTGCAGAACCTCTCTGCAGTGTTTTATCTCCCTGAATGTTTAAATGACTTGAGCAATTTGGGGTTTCCTCTGTCTCCCCACGGGACTCCTCACTCTCTGCTCTAATTATAACACCACAGCAGCTGTTAATGCCCACAAACAAACACAGGTCCTCGGTAGCTGCAAGGAGTTAAGGCTTATATAATCATGTGAAGATTTGAGAGCTGAAAAGCCTTTCTCTGTGCACTGCATTAATCATTTAGAAGGAGCCTGACTGATGATTTTTGCATGTGTGTGTGGTTGTTTTCTTTTTCCCCTTCACCCTGTGGAGTCCAGCTGTTGCTGGCTATACGTGGTGTGCTCAGCACCAACCAAACCATTGCCAAAGCCACAGTGACTTCTGAAAGCTCCTGTCCACATTAATCTGGTGATTCTTTCATGCAGGACATGTGCTGGTAGTGAAGAAACACACCAGGACCTCTGATGAGGATGTGGAGAAGTTCTGCTTGTTGATGGCAAGACGTGTTCCGTGGCAGAAGAAGTCTCAGACCGAAAGGACAGAACTGACACGGTAATTTCCAAATTACAGCTGGCAAATGAAGCACAGCCACATGGGAAGCCTAATCAAGAGCATAGCACTGCTCAGCTCTTCGGCCAAGCATGCAGATATCCTTTTTCAAGCTGTGCTAGTGCCAGAGGTTTTCCCTCTCATTGCCCCTCTTGGACATGCTTCAGGAGCAATGACCTCATGGTTAAGTCCAGCTACCAAATTTAAACTTTGAAGCTGTTTTCTCTGGTGTTGCCTGAACACTGGGCAGCCATCCCTCACACAGCTGACACCAGAAGGAAACTGCTGTCCCTAAATTGTGTACCAGCATCATCCCTCACTCCCTTCCCTTCTATGACTGCTCCAGTAGATCTTTAACAGCGGTGCAATATGCAGGAGCACAGACCAGGCTGGGGCACAACTGTAGCTTGGTTCCAGCTGACAGGCTTATATGACCTCATATCTATAAAACTTGATCTTAAACATTCATTTGAAAACCTCACATAGACATAAAACCCAGAGTTCAGAAGCTGCAACTTTTCAGACACAGGGGAGGGAAAAAATAGCTGTGAGGTTTTAGGTTAAAATGCAGAAACATTGCACTGTGGTTTTGCAGATGTGGTTTCTGTGCTGCCACCATCCTCCTTCCAAGCCCCTGAGCGTGGCTCGAGGTAATGAGATTTAAGGATGTGAGAAAGTCCTGGAAGAGCTAAGGAAAGATAATCAGGGCTCGTGTGCTGACAATGGGGAAAGAGGCTGAAAATGGCTGGAGGGGCTATGGACTGGGCGGCTGAAATTCCACTTTCCAGAGTCAACATCAAGGCAAATCAAGTCTTCTGTCTGAAGATGTGACGGTTTTAATAATGCAGACATTTGAATTAGGATGAGGAGCTAAGACAAGGGGACTTGCTGGGGTCTGCAGGCAGCAAAGCTGTGGGTGGTTCGTGTCCCTGTTTATTTGAAAGCTTCTCTGCAGATACCAGCAGATATTCATTGACAACCACACGTGCTGGAGCCTTCTGGCCCCAGCCAAAGGTGCTGCAGCTAAGGAAAAAAATGTCATCTTTTTCTCCTGGCCTTCCTTAATCCCCCAGATGCCTGGTGCAGTGCTGTCCTGCCCTATGGTGGATGGTCTGTGCTGCACAGGGACAGCCCTCACCTGGCTGCAAGCACTGAGCTCTGCCTCAGCTGCCTGTAGCCCGGGGAGCAGATGGCACCGCCTGACAAATGCACCCTTTCCCGCACTTCCCTGCTCCTTTCCGCTGCAAATCGAGGCCTTAAAAAGGATTGATGGTGCTAACAACAACCTCGTCCAGGAGGGCTTTTGGAGGGATTAATGACTAGTCGCTGGGGAAGGGTTTAATGGTCCAAAGAGATCAGCAGTCTCAAGCCAGTTTATTAATCAGCTGGGGCTAAGGCCATTACCACTTAAAGGCTCAGCTTGGGGGGGAAGAGGAGGCGAGGGACGACAGTGATCCATCTCTGCAGGGAAACAAGCCAGAGGAAGTGAGGAGACCCCTGGAATCCAGTACACAAACCCACTGATCTTCATTTGGCGTGGACTAGGGACTTAGCAAGGAAATGCAAAGAGAAAAGGGAGGGATGGGCTTGTTTCATTTCGGTCTGATATGCTGCAACCCATCTCATGCTCTCCTGGCTGCAGCAGCTCCTGAACAAGCCCCCAGGTTTCCAGCCAGCTTTGTCTCTAGCAGTGGCTACTCGACATCCCTAGACCCTGTGCTGTGGCCTGGGCAGTTGAGGACTACTGTTGTGAGAGGAAATTTATTTCTAACACCTTGTTCAGAGATCAGTTTTCTGCCCTGGAGTGTGAAAACTGAGGTTCTTATTATTTTTATCACAGCAAGTCAAAGTGCAGAAGCTATTCTTACCCATATAAATGCCTAATCCTGCTCTGATTCCTTCCGAGCTGTTGCATTTGCTTTGATTACTTTTCGCAGTTATAGCTAAAATGAAATTTGCAGTATAATAACATGCCCATACAATGAGCCGTCCCTGAGAGGAGGAGATGAGGCAGGGAGCAGGTCCTGCTGGGGACCCTCTCCCATTTCAGGGTGCAGGAAAAGCTTGGCTGTGTCCTGGCTGCCCTGGATTGGGTGGAGGAGAGGGGAGTGCTATTCTAATGCAGGGTTTCAGTGCCTCAATCTATTTATTTCCTCTTCACTTGAGACCCTTTAGGGTCATCTGTAGCAGGATATCTGAGTGAACATAGGTACAATGTCATTTCCTGGGGCCCAGTGAGGGAGAACAGCAGGATTTCTGGGGAAGGAGACCTGCTCCCAGGTACTGGAGATTTCTGGAGCAATTTGCAACTCTCTCCATTCAGTGGGGCCGTGTAGGGCCAGGCCTGGGTCTGGGAAATGTTACAGCAAGCTGCTGTGGGTGGCTTGGGGTCAGGAGGCTTTTTAATTGCTTGAAAGTGAGGTCCTTGTGCTTTATCCTCACAGAGGCTGTTTCAGGCCACCAACAAAGAATCTGCTCTTCTGAGGAGAGCTCTGGCTTTGCTCTACAATCTGATCACAGTGAGAAGTTGTTTCTGTTCCGATACATTTTTAGGTGGCCAAAAATCTATATTATTTTTGGATTTTTTAAATTTTTTTTTTTATTTTCCCTTCTGTACTTGTTTCATCCAAAGTCCTGAACTCCATGTGAGGGCAGGTGACTTACCTGCATTCATCAGCTGCCTTTTGGAGTAAAGCCTCTTCTAAAGTCACATCCTGCTTTTCTTCCTTCTTCCTGTGAATGCAGGTGTCAGCCAAATGAATTTCTGCTCCCTTGGGACCCTGTTCCTGGACAGCCTGGACCTCTGGCTGGCCCAAGATGGTAAAAGCATTGGTAAATACATGGTCCATACACTCCAAAGCTCCAGCACTCCAGGTCTCTCCTCCTGATTTGGTATTTTTGAGAGTCACTGAGACAAACTCTTCCCTGGAGAGGAGCTGGGACAATCAGCAGGTGGAAGCTGTCACTGCAAGAGGTACTTGGTGTCAAAAACTGTTTTTGTGTGCGAGGGAACAAACAGGGTGAGCAACCTCCTGTGTCTGTGGATGGTTTTTGCACATCACTTAATATAGATTTTCCAGTTTGCAAGGGCAGTAGCCTCAGTGTAAGGAGTCACAGAGCAGGAAGGAGGTGGCAGACACCAGGGATGAGCTGAGTTCACGGCGTTCCCTTTCTGGAGTGCCATGCCAAGACCTCACTGCTTTTCATCCCTCTTTTCACAAGTGGGATGGTGTCTGTGGACTCAGTTTTCTGCACTTTTGGGTCCCAAGAGTTCCAAGATATTTCTGTTGCTTTAGCTGATGAAAGATGGGGATGGTTTCAACCTGCCAAGTTTTCCCCTAATAGCTACATATACACTGGTACTGAATTTGAATTCAGCTCCTGAACACTGTAGGAATGTTGGCTACCTATAGGTCCACATGGAATGGTGACCCTACAACCCCTAAACCCAGCAACATTTATTAATGGCTTATCTGAACTCTCTGTAGCAAACATTTCAGTCCCCTCAGCCAGGGAGAAGTGGGTTACTTTGTGAATATCAATGCAGATCAAATAAAATGTATCTCAAGGACAAATGTATTTGTTCTGAAAATTTGGCCAAAGAAATCAGAGATGGTTCTTTAAAATACAGCAGCCTAGAGCAAGTTTTTATCTTCCTTTTTGAGCAGTGAAAGTTGATGATCAAGCCATAATTTGAAATATGTGGTAGGATTCAGCAAAAACCAATGCCACTGAAATTGCCTTGCAGTTTGAACAGGCAGATCTGAAGATTTGACAAAAACATTTTCTTTGTCCTACAGACATAAGACCATTTTCCTTCCTCATATATGTAGCACCCCTGGATTGTTTTGCACTGATCACAACCACTCTGGTGTTCCCTTTGATGAATCCACTTGTTTGGTTTATTTTGTTGGGGTTTTTTTTTTTTTGCTTGTTTGGTGTTTCTTTTTTGGGGGTTGGTGGGTGGGTAGGATTTTATTGGGCACGATGGGAAAGGGATAGGTAATTTATGTCATGGATTTGGCATAACTGGGCCATCAATCTCAGCAGAGCATATACAAGGTGCCTGAAGAAGAGAGACACAAAGATGTAATTGCTGCTTTCTTCCTTTACTTATGTGAAATGAAAGAAAAAAAAAAAAGGCAGGAATTGGTACCTTCTGGTTCCAGGCTTCATGGAACAATCCTGGGGCTATCAGCAATGCTGCAAAGGGAGAGGGGAAGGAGGGAAGATGATGACTCACAAGAAGTTTCCCTGTCTGTTATGATTTTGCTTCGTCGCTTTGTGTTCTCTGGATGATTTAGGGAGAGACGCTTTTCCCTCATCTCTAATTTGCTGCCAGATGAATATATTGAGTAGCAGGATATTGAGAAATCATGGGTAACTAATGAGAAATGCCTGAATGAGCTCAGCATGTTCCTCCACTCGGCTCTTAGGCTTTAATATCCTGGTGGTGCTGAGCAGAGGGGGTACAGGGGCTGTGCAGTTCCTTTTGCTCTCTGGTTCAGTGCCAAAATGGGACAAGGGATAATGATTTTAAACTCAAAGATGGTAAGTTCAGACTAGATAAAAGGACAAAATTTTTTTTATGATGAGAGTGGTGACAACCTGGCACAGGTTGCTCAGGTAGAAGCCCCATTCCTGAAAACATCCAAGGTCAAGTTCTGAGGCTCTGAGCAACCTGATCCAGATGCTCATTGCAGGGGGGCTGGACTAGATGGAATTCAAAGATTCCTTCTAACCCAAACTATTCTTCAATATTTCTTCAACTATTCTATGATTCGACCTGGTTGGCCAATGTGTGGTCTTACTCCAAAATTCAGTCACCTGGAATTGTTATTGTACCTGTTATTTTGAGGTGTCACAGTCCTGGCTGACTAAAAAGCCTTACTACAGCTTTTCCTTCTCACACATTGTCTTGACTTCCTTCCCTGAGCTCCTGATCCCTGTTGGATGCTTGGGGGGGCCTGGCTGTGGCAGAGGGGTTGGTTGGTGAAGGATTTTCCTGATGTTCCTCATGGCAAGGACCACAGCAGGTACTGGGCATTTTCAAGGTGCTGGCTGTAAACATTTGGGCAGGGATTTCTGTTTTTTTCCAGCCTGGTGAGTTTCTACTGCTATATATATATATATCCTTTGAGGTTCCTGGGAGCTCCTGTGGCTAAAATGGGAGGAGAGCATAGGCCCCTCTCTGCCCTAAAATGTATTTCAGAGCTGCCTGAACCTGGTCCTGCTGCCAATATGGCAAAGGCCTTTTTCCTTTGTGATGGGCATAGCTGAAAGCGTGGCTGCCAGCAGCCCTGGACTGCATGATCTTGAAAAACAGACTGCAGTGCGAAGGGCTGAATTGCTGTCGTGGGTATTTTTTGACCAGACTTAATGTTATTTCTCCAGGAAGAGCGAAGTATACCGGGAAACTGGTACTCCAGTCCCAGATGGGAAGCTCTGCCTTCAGCTCATCTCTGATTCAGGTAGTGTTTTACCCTGAGGAGGCGAAAACACCCGGAGAAGCAGAGTAATGTGAGGGAGACATCTGTGTTTCACCACACATTTGGCAAGGGGAGGTGTCAGCAAAGGTTCCTGAGGAGGTTTGTCAGGGTCAGCAACACTCGAGAGATGCAAATCAGCCCAATGGCAGCCTGGCAGTGACTCAACCCTTCCCTGCAGCCTGGTTTTGCCCATGTGTGTGATAAAGCTGCTGCAAAGATGGGTTTCATTTTTACAGACTTATCACCTTCCTCGGGCCTTGCATGCAGCAGGCTGATGAAAGGCAGGAACCTTATGGCAGCTGAATAAAAGTCATATCCCAGCAGCTGAGAAAGTGTCCCTGCCTTGTTTTGCCAAGGAGCCCATGTGTGGCCTTGAGAAAGCATGGTGACACCCATGGCTGCCACCCCCTGTTCACAGTGGCTGCTTTCTCTTGGGGCTCTTCAAACATTCATGGCGATGCCTTAGGATTTTCGCTTTTGTATTTTTCATATCCTGTAATTCTGTAGTGTATAGCTCTAAAGTCCATACAGCCTGTTAGCTGCTGTTCTGCCATTTTGGTCAGAAAAAACAATTCCTCTCTAGGCCTGAAACTCAAGGACACCTTCCTGTCTCAGGCCCTGAGAAATGTAAACAATAGTGAGTTTGGGGGGAGCAAACTTGGGGTAAGTGGCTTCATTACCTGCAGCTGTAAACTGGAAAATTAACCCCGATACACAAATGGACCAAACTTATAAAAGTATGAAAACCCCTGACCCGGGCATCCATTTTGGGTGTAGCCCCTGGGGTTTTGGCTGTCCAAAGAGTACCTGAAGGCCCTTAATTAATATACCCTCTTTTATTCCCTTAATTTTGGCTAGCCTATGTTTTTAGGCAGCCCCATCAAGGCATCAGTGGCACGGGCATCATCCCAAAACCTCTCCCAGTGGTACCCAGCTCATGCCCTGTGGGTTTCACACCCTGCAGCTTGTGTTGATAAGATGGGTCTGTGCCTCCTGCACCCAGCAAAGGGCGGTGTGAGCACAGCAGAGGGGCTGCAGTGCCCCTCAGCAGCCGGGGTAGGACCCTTCTGATCCCAAATTTGCCTGCCTCGACGCGTGGTATCCTGTGCCTCGTTCAGGAGGGGGTCAAGAGCCTTGAGTTCTCTCAGGTAAATGGCTCAGCTCGGAGCACTGTGGCTTGATGTTCCTGAAGCTGCTGTGCTAATGCTATTTAACAGGCTTTCTGAGTCCCTTTTATACCACTCCAGCAGCCCAAGCGGGCTTTAAAGTGAATGGAAATTACCCCATGGAGCGCTCTCCCCGGAGATGTTGCTATGCCGACCTGCTCAGAGCAGCTACTGAGGCTTCCCAGCTCTCCTCCATCCTGCATTGTTCTTTCTGTAGCAGAGGCTCAGAGGGTGTCAGAAGGGTGGCTGGGACAGACAGGGCCCGGACTCTATTATTTACTTTATTTGGAAGATGTGGGGAGAAGGGGAGAAAACAAGTAGAGAGGGTTAAAATCGTGTCAAGCATCAACCACAACAAAAAAACAACCTGAAAGACCTGAGAGTCTTCTGACAGAAAATTGAGTCAATTTTCTCATGCACAATCCTTTAAATAAAATAAAATAAAATAAAATAAATAATTTTTTCCTTTTTTTAAAAAATTTTTTTTAATTTATTTTTTTTTTAAGTGAAGGTCTGCAGGCAATAGGGCATTTCCCCTGGGTTCCTGGGTTTCCTCACCCAGTCTGAGGGGAGCACTGGGAGCCAAGCCTTGTTCTACCCCAGCACTTCACAGCAGTTGCCTCCTGGCCCTCATGGGCTGCCAGAGGTT
>VZRS01006702.1:15480-64110 GCA_013398055.1 Ifrita kowaldi
CAAATGGACCAAACTTATAAAAGTATGAAAACCCCTGACCCGGGCATCCATTTTGGGTGTAGCCCCTGGGGTTTTGGCTGTCCAAAGAGTACCTGAAGGCCCTTAATTAATATACCCTCTTTTATTCCCTTAATTTTGGCTAGCCTATGTTTTTAGGCAGCCCCATCAAGGCATCAGTGGCACGGGCATCATCCCAAAACCTCTCCCAGTGGTACCCAGCTCATGCCCTGTGGGTTTCACACCCTGCAGCTTGTGTTGATAAGATGGGTCTGTGCCTCCTGCACCCAGCAAAGGGCGGTGTGAGCACAGCAGAGGGGCTGCAGTGCCCCTCAGCAGCCGGGGTAGGACCCTTCTGATCCCAAATTTGCCTGCCTCGACGCGTGGTATCCTGTGCCTCGTTCAGGAGGGGGTCAAGAGCCTTGAGTTCTCTCAGGTAAATGGCTCAGCTCGGAGCACTGTGGCTTGATGTTCCTGAAGCTGCTGTGCTAATGCTATTTAACAGGCTTTCTGAGTCCCTTTTATACCACTCCAGCAGCCCAAGCGGGCTTTAAAGTGAATGGAAATTACCCCATGGAGCGCTCTCCCCGGAGATGTTGCTATGCCGACCTGCTCAGAGCAGCTACTGAGGCTTCCCAGCTCTCCTCCATCCTGCATTGTTCTTTCTGTAGCAGAGGCTCAGAGGGTGTCAGAAGGGTGGCTGGGACAGACAGGGCCCGGACTCTATTATTTACTTTATTTGGAAGATGTGGGGAGAAGGGGAGAAAACAAGTAGAGAGGGTTAAAATCGTGTCAAGCATCAACCACAACAAAAAAACAACCTGAAAGACCTGAGAGTCTTCTGACAGAAAATTGAGTCAATTTTCTCATGCACAATCCTTTAAATAAAATAAAATAAAATAAAATAAATAATTTTTTCCTTTTTTTAAAAAATTTTTTTTAATTTATTTTTTTTTTAAGTGAAGGTCTGCAGGCAATAGGGCATTTCCCCTGGGTTCCTGGGTTTCCTCACCCAGTCTGAGGGGAGCACTGGGAGCCAAGCCTTGTTCTACCCCAGCACTTCACAGCAGTTGCCTCCTGGCCCTCATGGGCTGCCAGAGGTTGTGTGGTGCTGTTGGATGATGGAGCCATTTCTCCTCCTGGAGGGGAGGCAGCTCCCATCCCATGCAGGCAGGGGTGTTTGTGTGTCCCCCCTTGCCCTGGGGCACACAGCTCAAAGCATTTTTGGCCACTCTCATTCTCCTTCAATTCAATCTTCCCAGAGCCTACAAATCTGAGGCATTAAGAGGAAGACAAATTGTAATGAATGTATATTAGGAATATAAAAAGTAACGACTTAATATAACTTTCTCTTCTCTCCCCTCCCTTCCCCTTCATGACCTCATGTTTTTAACATTTTGGGAACTGTTAAATCTTGGAGGGATACACAGTGTGCCAGGGAGAGGTGGAGGTGCCTTCTCCAGAGCTGGGCTTGTCCTTTGCGTTATGATCACTCCAAAAGTCACCAGCATGAGTAGGGGTACAGAAAGGGAACAGAAAGGCTGAAATAAAGTCCACCAAATATTACTGCCAAACCCCCTCCACCCCAAAGCACTTGGGGAAACATCAATTATTTTATTTACAACGGCAACAGGCTGAGGGGAACAAGAAAGGGCTTCTCTTGCATTACAGATAATGACTTTAAATGGCTGAGACTGCTTCTGAGCAGTGCTGATTTGGAGCAACTTCTGCCTTTCTTAAAGGAAAATGACAAACCGAAAAATATCCACCACCCATCAAAAATATCAGAGTGACATTTTCCCCTACTTTCCAACAAGATAGTTTTCCCTGGGGAAATAAATCAATTTACCAGCTCCAGTGACCCCCATCAGGAGGGGGACAGGGGACAACTTTTACCCTTCTCACAAGGTGTAGACAGACAGTGGCGAGGATGGGCAGTGAATAATGTTGTTTATTATGTATAATAAGTAGCATCCAGAAATCTCAATTAAGGACCAAGCCCCCAAGTGCCAGTCCCTGTACAAACACACAGTAACAGAGTCCCTGCCCTGAAGAGCACGCAGGCTAAAAATGGTTCCTTATGCGGCACAATTTGGAGGGGAAGAATAGGAATTGGAGGCAGAGAAATGAAAAATCAACCTTTTCCCTGATTTCCTTTTATATTCCAAACAAAGGCCATGAGACATAAATGCTGAGATCATAATTTCCAGTCCCCATCATTAGATACTAGGATAGTAGAGTGAGAGAATCACAGAATCATTTAGGTTGGAAAAGACCTTTTGTGATCATTGAGTCCAGATGTAAATCCAACACTGCCAAGCCCTCCACTAAACCATCTCCCCAGGTGCCACATCTCCACGTCTTGTAAACACCTCCAGGGATGGTGACTCCACCACTTCCCTGGGCAGCCTGTTCCACAGCCTGACCACCCTTCCAGTGAGGAAATTTTCCCCAATATCCAACCTAAACCTGCCCTGGCACAACTTGAGAATGTTTCCTCTGTTCCTTGTTATCTGGGACAAGAGACCGACCTACCCCTCACCACACCCTCCTCTCAGGGAGTTGCAGACAGTGATAAGGTCCCTCTAGAGCCTCCTTTTCTCCAGGCTGAGCCCCCCCAGCTCCCTCAGCTTCCCCTCATCAGGCTTGTGCTCCAGACCCTTCCCCAGCTCTGTTCCAAAACTGACCCCAGCAGTTGAGGTGTGGCCTCCCCAGCGCCCAGCACAGATGGACAGGTCACTGCCCTGGCCCTGCTGGCCTTGGATGTGTTTGTCTTCACCATGGCAGGGGGATGTGCAGGGGTGGGAATGCGACTTGCTGGTCCCTGGGAAGGGGAGGCAGGAGGTGAGGGAAGCCCAGTGCCCACCTGGCTGCTGAGGCTGACAGGTTGAAGCTCCTCCACCAAATTCCTGGCAGGGGGAGAACGTTGAAACCTCCACGGGAGGAGGAGGCAGCACAGGTGTTTGAAGCAACCCAAGTGCCTTGCAGCAGCCCTGGTGCCTCTGTCCTCCCTGCCCAGAGCAGCACAGCTCAGCCCCACGGTTTTGGGCTGTATCTAATGCCAGCTGAGGAGGGCACAGAGGGGCTCGACTCCCAGGGCCACGCTGAGCAGGGCAACTCACGGCTGCTGGATGTCTCTGTGCCCTGGGTTCCCTCCTGATAGCTGGAAAACCTTTTTATAAGGAAACTGGAGCCTTGCAAAGTAATTCCAAAAGAATGGCGGATTTTTCTTTTTGGCTTTTCTTAGCTTTCTGGTTTTTTGTTGGTTTTTTTTTTTTTTGAGATACTATAGAAACTTAAAAGCATGATTGAATTTGTGCATGCCTTTATTTATTGTGCTGTGGATGATGGGCACAGATTTCCCTAAGCCAAAAAGCCCCCTCCCTCCTCCTTCCCCAGCCTTAGTAATCAGCTTCCTTGGGCTCCAGCCCACGCTAGACTATTTTCCTCTGTCAAATCCTCCATCATTGGTTAAATTACCTGGGTGTGTGTTGGCTTTATCTTTTTTTGGTGAAATCTTATAATCTTTCCAGTCTACTATGTCCAAGTCCCTGTCATCCTCTTAGGTTTTTGTGCACCCTCTTTCTCTCCTGGCTGATTTCGAAAAGGTCTCCTTTCAACAAGTTGCTGCTCCCAGGGCTGAAATCTGTTCTCCAGTGCCCATGATAATCATATGTGTTCACCAAGAGCTTCGAAGCTCCAGCAAATCGCAGCTGCTGGGGCTCCTTTGCACAGGGCTGTCCAATTTTCCCTTCCACCCTCCCTTTCTCAGCTGCTCCCCTTCCACATTTTGCTCTCTGTGCTCAGTGCAGCCTCCACTGCCTGCACACCTTTCAAGCCACCATCCTGTTGAGGAGATATTTGGCACAGACCCTGGTTTGCCACCGGGGCGTCCCCTCCCACACACCCCCCAACAGCTGCCTTCCCAAATGTGAGGACGTGCTTCACTCAGAGTCTGTCGTGTGAGCCAGATTTAATCTAGGATGCTCTTTCCTTTTGGCTCCCCACAGAGATCACAGGACCCTGTTTAATCCAGCTCCCTGTCGGTGTAGGGCTGAGTCATAGGAGGTTTTTCTGTTGCTACATCTAATAACGCTTTGCTACCGGGAGCAGAACATCAACCAGCTTGGCTGGGAGTCGGCACTGTCACCCAGCAGCTTCCCTTGTCTGCAAGTTGTTTTGATTCTTTTCTTAGACTTCTCCCTCTCTGTGTCTTTCTCTCTAAAACATTAATTTCCTCTAATTAGAGCCTCCTTAACAATTCTTTTTTTCCCCCCTCTCCTCAGTTAATTTCCTCTAATTAGAACCTCCTTAATAATTCTTTTGCTAAATCAATTTCCTCAGTTAGAACCGCCCGCCACAATTTCTTTCCACCCTTTCAAAAGCTGTCGGAGTAGCTAAGCAAATTATGCTTCTGAGTAACCTTTATCTCTTACTTGGTATTTTAAAAGAAGAACTGTAACAGGTTAGACAGGCACAATTTCCCCTTTCACAGCTCTGCTGGTCTGACCCCATTAGGTTATACTTAGCTGAGTGTTGTACTATTGTATACTTAATAAGATGCTCTAGCTGTTCATCTGGAGCCCAGGTAAGGCTGTATTTGTGAATGAATTAAACATGACACTTCATTATTCAGATCAGATTTAACAGTGTCAAAATCCGTCTTTAAACCAGATCAAATTGCTCTCCAAGAATATGTAAAACCTCCTGCCCCTTTTAGCTGTCCTGTGAGCCGGCCTTTCCTAACTTTTCCTCGGCAGCCATGCTGGCTTTCTTCTCCTGACAAGCCTTTTAAGTTCTAATTTTTTTTCTAAAACATGCTGTTTTTAAAAAAAGATCTTTTTTGTTTCTAATTTACATGGTGAGTAACTATTAATGGCCCACTGCTTTTCACAATCACGCTGTGGGCCACATCAGAGTTGGTGTAGATGGGGAGGCAGCCAGGTGACACCTTATGGACCTTGGGCCTGAGTTTCCTCCTCTATATTAGGCAGTTTCTCCCCAGCTGAAGCCGTGTTTTGCATTTCTCTGTCCCTTTAAGATGGAACCATCTCGCCACGTTTGTCCTTCTTAAAACCCACCAAGGACAACTCGCTCCATTTCCTGATTTTATGAGGAAACAGGCCAAGTAGTGATGGCAACTGGGAGGGGTCATCCAGTTAGAGGGAAAACTCTTGTTTTATGCAATTTATGAGAGAAATAAAGAAGGGGAACACATCTGAGCTTCGGGAGTGCACTGGCAGCTGTTTTCCCTTTCCTGTGCCCCTTCCTCAGGTTGGCACCTACTACCCAGCACAGATCTGATGGCATCAACGAGCGCCACTGCGTGGGACAGCACTGCCCCTCTGTGATCCACAGCCCACATGAGACAGGCCGAAGAAAACCACCTCACTGCAGGCTCAGGAGGCTGCTTCTGGCCTTTCTCACAAGGACTTCCTCCCTCTTTTGGCTGTGCCCAACTGCAGAGCCTGCTCCGAGTCCCGGTCACACAGCAGAAATGTCACCGTGGGCCCTGAAGAGTCTGCTCCAGTAAGGCAGGTGGGCCCTTCCAACTTGTGAAGTGCTTTTCAGCACCGTCTGATGGGAATCAGCAGCACCTCAGTGGGTGGGTGTCCTGGAGTGATCCGTGAGGAATGCTTCATAGAGACTCTGCGGGGAGCTGGGGGAGGCTTGCAGCAGCTCCATCCTCATCAGTGCCACCATCAGATGTCTGGGCAGGCCCAAAACATTTTAGCCAAGCCCAGCTACTGTGGGAAAGCTGCACTGCTGTCCTTTTCCACACTATTTCCTTCTGACCTTTCCGAGCTTCTAGCACCCCACAAAGTCTGTTCTGGTGGAAGTGGTGCTGAAGTCGTAAGATGTATTTTATTTCCTTTGCAGTCTTAATAACTGTGCAGAAAACTCCGTTTGCCATCACTTCCCTTGAAATTTCGGAGTAGGATTGGATGGAAAAATGAAACCCATTAAGGTTTTTGTTTTTGACAAAATCCCTAATGCTTGAGATGGCAATAGGATGTTTTCAGGTAATCTTACAAGGAGTACAATGCTGGTGGTGTTGGAGAGAGGGTTGTCTGGGGAAGGGTAGATTCTCTAAAAAGATATGTTAGAAGGCTAAAAAAAAGCTGTTTGGTTCTTCTCAGAAGAGATGAGAGAGCAGGAAGAGGGAATCACCAGGTTGGGGTGTTCAGACTGACAGCTGACTACAACAGAAGAGACGCTGTTCTCTATGCTCCTCGAGAAGCCCCTCTCGCTGGTGTCCAGTCCATCCCAGCTGAGGACAAAGAAGGGCTAGAGATAGAGATAGGCAATCCAGTAGACGATGTTGAAGAGCAGGAAGGCGGTGGGGAAGAAGACGCGGGAGTAGGAGTCCAGGCGGGATATGTGGATGCGGACCCTCCCCTCCCGCCACATTCCCGTCTGACAGTCCTCGATGCAGCAAAAGAACCTCTCACATTCCTTTCCCTCCAGGCACGGGGAGCCGGGGTCGTCATCCTCATCCTCCTCGATCTCTGGGGGCCAGTGCATGATGTGGTTGATGTTGATGGTGGTGAAGGTTGGCATCACCTGTGCACCGGCAGGTGGCTGGAAGGGGGAACAGGGGGGCAGGTTAAAGGGGAGGAAAAGGCAGCAAAACCTGGTCTAGACACCAACCTCCACCCAGCTGGCAACAGATCAGATCATCATGGGTGCAGTTCGATGGAGAGAGGTGACTGATCATCCCCAGGCTCTGCACCTGGTTGTGAATCACCACGTTTGCATACTGGGGGAGCTGGCAGCTCCCTGTGTGACTGTGAGCGTCCTTCCTGGCACCCCAGGGCACAGCCCTGCTCAGCAAAGGTCTGATTGCTCTGATTCCCCATCTGTGCCAGTAACAGTGCAGAAACACGACCTGTTTGATCTGTTCTAGCCTCTTCCCTCATTGCCCTGAGCTCAGCTGCCTCTGAAGGTGCAGCACACAGCCCAGATGTGTCTGCTGGTTGCTGCCAGTTACTGGAGAGAAGCTGGGGAAAGGCTGTGTGTGGCTCCTCTTGGCCCATGGTGAGCCTCATGGAAGANGACAGGTGGGCAGGTTAAAGGGGAGGAAAAGGCAGCAAAACCTGGTCTAGACACCAACCTCCACCCAGCTGGCAACAGATCAGATCATCATGGGTGCAGTTCGATGGAGAGAGGTGACTGATCATCCCCAGGCTCTGCACCTGGTTGTGAATCACCACGTTTGCATACTGGGGGAGCTGGCAGCTCCCTGTGTGACTGTGAGCGTCCTTCCTGGCACCCCAGGGCACAGCCCTGCTCAGCAAAGGTCTGATTGCTCTGATTCCCCATCTGTGCCAGTAACAGTGCAGAAACACGACCTGTTTGATCTGTTCTAGCCTCTTCCCTCATTGCCCTGAGCTCAGCTGCCTCTGAAGGTGCAGCACACAGCCCAGATGTGTCTGCTGGTTGCTGCCAGTTACTGGAGAGAAGCTGGGGAAAGGCTGTGTGTGGCTCCTCTTGGCCCATGGTGAGCCTCATGGAAGAGCTCTGTCCACCCTGGGATATGAGGGATATGGGGGATGTGCTGGGAAATGAGCCTGGCCCAGAAGAGATACATCTTTTTCTGTTTCAGTTCTGTCCCAGTTCAGAGGCCTCTTTCAGTTCATGTGTCAGAAGTACCTGCCATGAGCTTGGGCAGATCTCACGACAGAGGATGAGGATGAAGAGAATGTTGACCACCCTGGGTTCACTATCCCCACACTCAGGAGGTCTTCTGACAGAAGACCACAAAAGAAAGTAGGTTTCTGCATCTCTGTGAACCAAGATATCTCTGTAACCCAGAGATCAATCTGATACAGGTGTCTTAAAGTGGCACTCACATTCAGTCATGTGAGTCATTCCAAACTGCTCTGATAAGCTCTCCAGCGGTTCTGAGGAGAGCACAGGGTGCCTGGCTCTGACAGGGGCTTCATTGTTTTAAGGGAGTCTCAGCTGCTTTTTCTGGTTGTGTCTCACCTCTCAGACCCAGCACACAGAGTGAACACAGTATGGGTCAGGCACTGAACCACATCAGCAGTTTCCAATGCAGCTCAGGAAGGATTTTTAGATAGCTTGGGGTTGTAACAGCATCCACCTCTGCTGGCCCCTCTGACCTACCAGCCTGGCTTTCCTGTGGCTGTGCTCCAGTGGTTTCTTGTTTCCCACCAGGTAGTTGAGCGTGGCATACTCCATGAGAGCGGCGAAGACGAAGATGAAGCACACGGAGACAAAGAGGTCCATGGCTGTGATGTAGGAAACACGGGGGAGGTGCTTGCGGGAGATGGTGCTCAGGGTGGTCATGGTGAGCACAGTCGTGATACCTAAGAGAGAAAAGAGCTGGGGTAAGTACTGACAGGGAGCATTTCTGTCTTCTACACACATCCAGCCCTCAAAACAGCCCCATTTTCCTTCTACTCTGGTTGTCTGGTTCCATTTTTGCTCTGCTCAGCCAGACTCTGGTCTTGAGGAACCCTCTGACAATGCTCTATGAGAAAAAGAGATGTTCAAAACTCAGGTATCGCACAATGTGGGCTGGTAAAGGAGTGGGAAACTCAGACTCTGCTTGAGGCTGGGTTGGTCAGGCAGGGCTTGCCCTTGGTGCAGACGTGCTGGCTGTGTTGGCACCTCCTGTCCTCCAAGTGCGTATCATGGAGAGCGTCTTGGAGACCACATCAGCCATGCTTTGGGATGCATCTTGTCGGACTTCGCTGCCCCAGTCCCTGCCTTGCAGTCCATCCACTGTGGAATGGGGGGAGAGATTCTACACACATCCAGCCCTCAAAACAGCCGAGACTTTTCAAGTATCATGGAGAGCGTCTTGGAGACCACATCAGCCATGCTTTGGGATGCATCTTGTCGGACTTCGCTGCCCCAGTCCCTGCCTTGCAGTCCATCCACTGTGGAATGGGGGGAGAGATTCTACACACATCCAGCCCTCAAAACAGCCGAGACTTTTCAAGTATCATGGAGAGCGTCTTGGAGACCACATCAGCCATGCTTTGGGATGCATCTTGTCGGACTTCGCTGCCCCAGTCCCTGCCTTGCAGTCCATCCACTGTGGAATGGGGGGAGAGATTCTACACACATCCAGCCCTCAAAACAGCCGAGACTTTTCAAGTATCATGGAGAGCGTCTTGGAGACCACATCAGCCATGCTTTGGGATGCATCTTGTCGGACTTCGCTGCCCCAGTCCCTGCCTTGCAGTCCATCCACTGTGGAATGGGGGGAGAGATTCTACACACATCCAGCCCTCAAAACAGCCGAGACTTTTCAAGTATCATGGAGAGCGTCTTGGAGACCACATCAGCCATGCTTTGGGATGCATCTTGTCGGACTTCGCTGCCCCAGTCCCTGCCTTGCAGTCCATCCACTGTGGAATGGGGGGAGAGATTCTACACACATCCAGCCCTCAAAACAGCCGAGACTTTTCAAGTATCATGGAGAGCGTCTTGGAGACCACATCAGCCATGCTTTGGGATGCATCTTGTCGGACTTCGCTGCCCCAGTCCCTGCCTTGCAGTCCATCCACTGTGGAATGGGGGGAGAGATTCTACACACATCCAGCCCTCAAAACAGCCGAGACTTTTCAAGTATCATGGAGAGCGTCTTGGAGACCACATCAGCCATGCTTTGGGATGCATCTTGTCGGACTTCGCTGCCCCAGTCCCTGCCTTGCAGTCCATCCACTGTGGAATGGGGGGAGAGATTCTACACACATCCAGCCCTCAAAACAGCCGAGACTTTTCAAGTATCATGGAGAGCGTCTTGGAGACCACATCAGCCATGCTTTGGGATGCATCTTGTCGGACTTCGCTGCCCCAGTCCCTGCCTTGCAGTCCATCCACTGTGGAATGGGGGGAGAGATTCTACACACATCCAGCCCTCAAAACAGCCGAGACTTTTCAAGTATCATGGAGAGCGTCTTGGAGACCACATCAGCCATGCTTTGGGATGCATCTTGTCGGACTTCGCTGCCCCAGTCCCTGCCTTGCAGTCCATCCACTGTGGAATGGGGGGAGAGATTCTACACACATCCAGCCCTCAAAACAGCCGAGACTTTTCAAGTATCATGGAGAGCGTCTTGGAGACCACATCAGCCATGCTTTGGGATGCATCTTGTCGGACTTCGCTGCCCCAGTCCCTGCCTTGCAGTCCATCCACTGTGGAATGGGGGGAGAGATTCTACACACATCCAGCCCTCAAAACAGCCGAGACTTTTCAAGTATCATGGAGAGCGTCTTGGAGACCACATCAGCCATGCTTTGGGATGCATCTTGTCGGACTTCGCTGCCCCAGTCCCTGTCTTGCAGTCCATCCACTATGGGTGCAATATTTCCATGGTGCAGACGTGCTGGCTGTGTTGGCACCTCCTGTCCTCCATGTGCCTCAGCACAGCTTCTAGAAAACAGCCCCATTTTCCTTCTACTCGCACAATGTGGGCTGGTAAAGGAGTGGGAAACTCAGACTCTGGCAATATTTCCATGAGACTTTTCAAGTATCATGCCTCAGCACAGCTTCTAGAAGGATCTGTTCCACGATCCTCCCAGGCACAGAGGGGAGGCTGACAGGTCTGTAGTCCCCTTTTCCTTCTACTCTGGTTGTCTGGTTCCCACAATGTGGGCTGGTAAAGGAGTGGGAAACTCAGACTCTGGCAATATTTCCATGAGACTTTTCAAGTATCATGCCTCAGCACAGCTTCTAGAAGGATCTGTTCCACGATCCTCCCAGGCACAGAGGGGAGGCTGACAGGTCTGTAGTCCCCTTTTCCTTCTACTCTGGTTGTCTGGTTCCCACAATGTGGGCTGGTAAAGGAGTGGGAAACTCAGACTCTGGCAATATTTCCATGAGACTTTTCAAGTATCATGCCTCAGCACAGCTTCTAGAAGGATCTGTTCCACGATCCTCCCAGGCACAGAGGGGAGGCTGACAGGTCTGTAGTCCCCTTTTCCTTCTACTCTGGTTGTCTGGTTCCCACAATGTGGGCTGGTAAAGGAGTGGGAAACTCAGACTCTGGCAATATTTCCATGAGACTTTTCAAGTATCATGCCTCAGCACAGCTTCTAGAAGGATCTGTTCCACGATCCTCCCAGGCACAGAGGGGAGGCTGACAGGTCTGTAGTCCCCTTTTCCTTCTACTCTGGTTGTCTGGTTCCCACAATGTGGGCTGGTAAAGGAGTGGGAAACTCAGACTCTGGCAATATTTCCATGAGACTTTTCAAGTATCATGCCTCAGCACAGCTTCTAGAAGGATCTGTTCCACGATCCTCCCAGGCACAGAGGGGAGGCTGACAGGTCTGTAGTCCCCTTTTCCTTCTACTCTGGTTGTCTGGTTCCCACAATGTGGGCTGGTAAAGGAGTGGGAAACTCAGACTCTGGCAATATTTCCATGAGACTTTTCAAGTATCATGCCTCAGCACAGCTTCTAGAAGGATCTGTTCCACGATCCTCCCAGGCACAGAGGGGAGGCTGACAGGTCTGTAGTCCCCTTTTCCTTCTACTCTGGTTGTCTGGTTCCCACAATGTGGGCTGGTAAAGGAGTGGGAAACTCAGACTCTGGCAATATTTCCATGAGACTTTTCAAGTATCATGCCTCAGCACAGCTTCTAGAAGGATCTGTTCCACGATCCTCCCAGGCACAGAGGGGAGGCTGACAGGTCTGTAGTCCCCTTTTCCTTCTACTCTGGTTGTCTGGTTCCCACAATGTGGGCTGGTAAAGGAGTGGGAAACTCAGACTCTGGCAATATTTCCATGAGACTTTTCAAGTATCATGCCTCAGCACAGCTTCTAGAAGGATCTGTTCCACGATCCTCCCAGGCACAGAGGGGAGGCTGACAGGTCTGTAGTCCCCTTTTCCTTCTACTCTGGTTGTCTGGTTCCCACAATGTGGGCTGGTAAAGGAGTGGGAAACTCAGACTCTGGCAATATTTCCATGAGACTTTTCAAGTATCATGCCTCAGCACAGCTTCTAGAAGGATCTGTTCCACGATCCTCCCAGGCACAGAGGGGAGGCTGACAGGTCTGTAGTCCCCTTTTCCTTCTACTCTGGTTGTCTGGTTCCCACAATGTGGGCTGGTAAAGGAGTGGGAAACTCAGACTCTGGCAATATTTCCATGAGACTTTTCAAGTATCATGCCTCAGCACAGCTTCTAGAAGGATCTGTTCCACGATCCTCCCAGGCACAGAGGGGAGGCTGACAGGTCTGTAGTCCCCTTTTCCTTCTACTCTGGTTGTCTGGTTCCCACAATGTGGGCTGGTAAAGGAGTGGGAAACTCAGACTCTGGCAATATTTCCATGAGACTTTTCAAGTATCATGCCTCAGCACAGCTTCTAGAAGGATCTGTTCCACGATCCTCCCAGGCACAGAGGGGAGGCTGACAGGTCTGTAGGTATCGCACAATGTGGGCTGGTATGGGTGCAATATTTCCATGAGACTTTTCAAGTATCCTGGAGAGCGTCTTGGAAACCACGTCAGCCATGCTTTGGGAGTCCTCCTTTCTACCCTTGGAAAAAATGGGTGCAATATTTCCATGAGACTTTTCAAGTATCCTGGAGAGCGTCTTGGAAACCACGTCAGCCATGCTTTGGGAGTCCTCCTTTCTACCCTTGGAAAAAATGGGTGCAATATTTCCATGAGACTTTTCAAGTATCCTGGAGAGCGTCTTGGAAACCACGTCAGCCATGCTTTGGGAGTCCTCCTTTCTACCCTTGGAAAAAATGGGTGCAATATTTCCATGAGACTTTTCAAGTATCCTGGAGAGCGTCTTGGAAACCACGTCAGCCATGCTTTGGGAGTCCTCCTTTCTACCCTTGGAAAAAATGGGTGCAATATTTCCATGAGACTTTTCAAGTATCCTGGAGAGCGTCTTGGAAACCACGTCAGCCATGCTTTGGGAGTCCTCCTTTCTACCCTTGGAAAAAATGGGTGCAATATTTCCATGAGACTTTTCAAGTATCCTGGAGAGCGTCTTGGAAACCACGTCAGCCATGCTTTGGGAGTCCTCCTTTCTACCCTTGGAAAAAATGGGTGCAATATTTCCATGAGACTTTTCAAGTATCCTGGAGAGCGTCTTGGAAACCACGTCAGCCATGCTTTGGGAGTCCTCCTTTCTACCCTTGGAAAAAATGGGTGCAATATTTCCATGAGACTTTTCAAGTATCCTGGAGAGCGTCTTGGAAACCACGTCAGCCATGCTTTGGGAGTCCTCCTTTCTACCCTTGGAAAAAATGGGTGCAATATTTCCATGAGACTTTTCAAGTATCCTGGAGAGCGTCTTGGAAACCACGTCAGCCATGCTTTGGGAGTCCTCCTTTCTACCCTTGGAAAAAATGGGTGCAATATTTCCATGAGACTTTTCAAGTATCCTGGAGAGCGTCTTGGAAACCACGTCAGCCATGCTTTGGGAGTCCTCCTTTCTACCCTTGGAAAAAATGGGTGCAATATTTCCATGAGACTTTTCAAGTATCCTGGAGAGCGTCTTGGAAACCACGTCAGCCATGCTTTGGGAGTCCTCCTTTCTACCCTTGGAAAAAATGGGTGCAATATTTCCATGAGACTTTTCAAGTATCCTGGAGAGCGTCTTGGAAACCACGTCAGCCATGCTTTGGGAGTCCTCCTTTCTACCCTTGGAAAAAATGGGTGCAATATTTCCATGAGACTTTTCAAGTATCCTGGAGAGCGTCTTGGAAACCACGTCAGCCATGCTTTGGGAGTCCTCCTTTCTACCCTTGGAAAAAATGGGTGCAATATTTCCATGAGACTTTTCAAGTATCCTGGAGAGCGTCTTGGAAACCACGTCAGCCATGCTTTGGGAGTCCTCCTTTCTACCCTTGGAAAAAATGGGTGCAATATTTCCATGAGACTTTTCAAGTATCCTGGAGAGCGTCTTGGAAACCACGTCAGCCATGCTTTGGGAGTCCTCCTTTCTACCCTTGGAAAAAATGGGTGCAATATTTCCATGAGACTTTTCAAGTATCCTGGAGAGCGTCTTGGAAACCACGTCAGCCATGCTTTGGGAGTCCTCCTTTCTACCCTTGGAAAAAATGGGTGCAATATTTCCATGAGACTTTTCAAGTATCCTGGAGAGCGTCTTGGAAACCACGTCAGCCATGCTTTGGGAGTCCTCCTTTCTACCCTTGGAAAAAATGGGTGCAATATTTCCATGAGACTTTTCAAGTATCCTGGAGAGCGTCTTGGAAACCACGTCAGCCATGCTTTGGGATGCATCTTGTCAGGTCCGGTCCTCCTTTCTACCCTTTGAAAAAATGGGTGCAATATTTCCATGAGACTTTTCAAGTATCATGGAGAGCGTCTTGGAAACCACATCAGCCATGCTTTGGGATCTGGGTTGGTCAGGCAGGGCTTGCCCTTGGTCCAGACGTGCTGGCTGTGTTGGCACCTCCTAGACTCTGGTCTTGAGGAACCTGAAAAAATGGGTGCAATATTTCCATGCTTGAGGCTGGGTTGGTCCGGCAGGGCTTGCCCTTGGTCCAGACGTGCTGGCTGTGTTGGCACCTCCTAGACTCTGGTCTTGAGGAACCTGAAAAAATGGGTGCAATATTTCCATGCTTGAGGCTGGGTTGGTCCGGCAGGGCTTGCCCTTGGTCCAGACGTGCTGGCTGTGTTGGCACCTCCTAGACTCTGGTCTTGAGGAACCTGAAAAAATGGGTGCAATATTTCCATGCTTGAGGCTGGGTTGGTCCGGCAGGGCTTGCCCTTGGTCCAGACGTGCTGGCTGTGTTGGCACCTCCTAGACTCTGGTCTTGAGGAACCTGAAAAAATGGGTGCAATATTTCCATGCTTGAGGCTGGGTTGGTCCGGCAGGGCTTGCCCTTGGTCCAGACGTGCTGGCTGTGTTGGCACCTCCTAGACTCTGGTCTTGAGGAACCTGAAAAAATGGGTGCAATATTTCCATGCTTGAGGCTGGGTTGGTCCGGCAGGGCTTGCCCTTGGTCCAGACGTGCTGGCTGTGTTGGCACCTCCTAGACTCTGGTCTTGAGGAACCTGAAAAAATGGGTGCAATATTTCCATGCTTGAGGCTGGGTTGGTCCGGCAGGGCTTGCCCTTGGTCCAGACGTGCTGGCTGTGTTGGCACCTCCTAGACTCTGGTCTTGAGGAACCTGAAAAAATGGGTGCAATATTTCCATGCTTGAGGCTGGGTTGGTCCGGCAGGGCTTGCCCTTGGTCCAGACGTGCTGGCTGTGTTGGCACCTCCTAGACTCTGGTCTTGAGGAACCTGAAAAAATGGGTGCAATATTTCCATGCTTGAGGCTGGGTTGGTCCGGCAGGGCTTGCCCTTGGTCCAGACGTGCTGGCTGTGTTGGCACCTCCTAGACTCTGGTCTTGAGGAACCTGAAAAAATGGGTGCAATATTTCCATGCTTGAGGCTGGGTTGGTCCGGCAGGGCTTGCCCTTGGTCCAGACGTGCTGGCTGTGTTGGCACCTCCTAGACTCTGGTCTTGAGGAACCTGAAAAAATGGGTGCAATATTTCCATGCTTGAGGCTGGGTTGGTCCGGCAGGGCTTGCCCTTGGTCCAGACGTGCTGGCTGTGTTGGCACCTCCTAGACTCTGGTCTTGAGGAACCTGAAAAAATGGGTGCAATATTTCCATGCTTGAGGCTGGGTTGGTCCGGCAGGGCTTGCCCTTGGTCCAGACGTGCTGGCTGTGTTGGCACCTCCTAGACTCTGGTCTTGAGGAACCTGAAAAAATGGGTGCAATATTTCCATGCTTGAGGCTGGGTTGGTCCGGCAGGGCTTGCCCTTGGTCCAGACGTGCTGGCTGTGTTGGCACCTCCTAGACTCTGGTCTTGAGGAACCTGAAAAAATGGGTGCAATATTTCCATGCTTGAGGCTGGGTTGGTCCGGCAGGGCTTGCCCTTGGTCCAGACGTGCTGGCTGTGTTGGCACCTCCTAGACTCTGGTCTTGAGGAACCTGAAAAAATGGGTGCAATATTTCCATGCTTGAGGCTGGGTTGGTCCGGCAGGGCTTGCCCTTGGTCCAGACGTGCTGGCTGTGTTGGCACCTCCTAGACTCTGGTCTTGAGGAACCTGAAAAAATGGGTGCAATATTTCCATGCTTGAGGCTGGGTTGGTCCGGCAGGGCTTGCCCTTGGTCCAGACGTGCTGGCTGTGTTGGCACCTCCTAGACTCTGGTCTTGAGGAACCTGAAAAAATGGGTGCAATATTTCCATGCTTGAGGCTGGGTTGGTCAGCTGATCTTCTCTTGCAGTGAGAGGGACTTCGCTGCCCCAGTCCCTGTCTTGCAGTCCATCCACTGAGGAATGTGGGGAGAGATTCTACACACATCCCAATGCTGTATGAGAAAAAGAATATTTCCATGAGACTTTTCAAGTATCATCTGCTCAGCCAGACTCTGGTCTTGAGGAACCTGAAAAAATGGGTGCAATATTTCCATGCAAAACTCAGGTATCGCACATGGCTGTGTTGGCACCTCCTGTCCTCCATGTGCCTCAGCACAGCTTCTAGAAGGATCGAGACTTTTCAAGTATCATCTGCTCAGCCAGACTCTGGTCTTGAGGAACCTGAAAAAATGGGTGCAATATTTCCATGCAAAACTCAGGTATCGCACATGGCTGTGTTGGCACCTCCTGTCCTCCATGTGCCTCAGCACAGCTTCTAGAAGGATCGAGACTTTTCAAGTATCATCTGCTCAGCCAGACTCTGGTCTTGAGGAACCTGAAAAAATGGGTGCAATATTTCCATGCAAAACTCAGGTATCGCACATGGCTGTGTTGGCACCTCCTGTCCTCCATGTGCCTCAGCACAGCTTCTAGAAGGATCGAGACTTTTCAAGTATCATCTGCTCAGCCAGACTCTGGTCTTGAGGAACCTGAAAAAATGGGTGCAATATTTCCATGCAAAACTCAGGTATCGCACATGGCTGTGTTGGCACCTCCTGTCCTCCATGTGCCTCAGCACAGCTTCTAGAAGGATCGAGACTTTTCAAGTATCATCTGCTCAGCCAGACTCTGGTCTTGAGGAACCTGAAAAAATGGGTGCAATATTTCCATGCAAAACTCAGGTATCGCACATGGCTGTGTTGGCACCTCCTGTCCTCCATGTGCCTCAGCACAGCTTCTAGAAGGATCGAGACTTTTCAAGTATCATCTGCTCAGCCAGACTCTGGTCTTGAGGAACCTGAAAAAATGGGTGCAATATTTCCATGCAAAACTCAGGTATCGCACATGGCTGTGTTGGCACCTCCTGTCCTCCATGTGCCTCAGCACAGCTTCTAGAAGGATCGAGACTTTTCAAGTATCATCTGCTCAGCCAGACTCTGGTCTTGAGGAACCTGAAAAAATGGGTGCAATATTTCCATGCAAAACTCAGGTATCGCACATGGCTGTGTTGGCACCTCCTGTCCTCCATGTGCCTCAGCACAGCTTCTAGAAGGATCGAGACTTTTCAAGTATCATCTGCTCAGCCAGACTCTGGTCTTGAGGAACCTGAAAAAATGGGTGCAATATTTCCATGCAAAACTCAGGTATCGCACATGGCTGTGTTGGCACCTCCTGTCCTCCATGTGCCTCAGCACAGCTTCTAGAAGGATCGAGACTTTTCAAGTATCATCTGCTCAGCCAGACTCTGGTCTTGAGGAACCTGAAAAAATGGGTGCAATATTTCCATGCAAAACTCAGGTATCGCACATGGCTGTGTTGGCACCTCCTGTCCTCCATGTGCCTCAGCACAGCTTCTAGAAGGATCGAGACTTTTCAAGTATCATCTGCTCAGCCAGACTCTGGTCTTGAGGAACCTGAAAAAATGGGTGCAATATTTCCATGCAAAACTCAGGTATCGCACATGGCTGTGTTGGCACCTCCTGTCCTCCATGTGCCTCAGCACAGCTTCTAGAAGGATCGAGACTTTTCAAGTATCATCTGCTCAGCCAGACTCTGGTCTTGAGGAACCTGAAAAAATGGGTGCAATATTTCCATGCAAAACTCAGGTATCGCACATGGCTGTGTTGGCACCTCCTGTCCTCCATGTGCCTCAGCACAGCTTCTAGAAGGATCGAGACTTTTCAAGTATCATCTGCTCAGCCAGACTCTGGTCTTGAGGAACCTGAAAAAATGGGTGCAATATTTCCATGCAAAACTCAGGTATCGCACATGGCTGTGTTGGCACCTCCTGTCATCCACTGTGGAATGTGGGGAGAGAGGCTGCCAGTGAAGACTGAGCCAAAAAATCACCTCAACCTTCTTCTCATCCATTTTTACCCATTTGCCAGTTGAATTCAACTTTCTTTGACCTTCCCTTTCTGGCTGACGAACTTGGGAAGCCCCTGTTAGTAACCTATGCATCCCTAACCCCATCCCTACATAACTGGGCAGTGTCCCTGTGATCCTCCCAGGATACCTGTCTCTGCTTCCACTGCTGTGCATTTCCTTCTTGCCATTTAGTCTGACCAGAAGCTCTTGACTCATCCATGCTGGTCTCCTGCCTTCCTTTCCTGATTTCTTACACCTGGGGATTGAGAGCCCTTGTGCTCTTTGGAAAATGTCTTGAAAGATCTGCCAGTGCTGTTTTGCTCCCTGGTCAATGGATTTCTCTGTTGTAGACACCAATCTCAAGGTTCCTTTTATTTCCTTGGTCCAGTTCCTACCCATAAATTTTCAATTTGCTCATGGCTATTCTTCAGAGACAGCTCTTCACAATCCATCCATTCCTTGATGCAGAGGGCAAGTGCGTGGGATGTGATAAGGAATTTCTTTTGACTTGAGTGGAGCTTGGAGTTGTTTTTGCAGAAGCAGCAATGCTCATGTTTCTGCTTCCAGAGACAAAGTGTCAGGAGTCAACCAAGGATCAGCTGCAGGAGCTGGCATTGTGATCTCATCCACTGGTTTTTAGGATGTGGGGAAGAAGCAGCAAGTCCACCTGTTTCTCCTTCCCTAGCATCCATCTAAATCCACCTGCCACCCTTTCCTGGGGTCACCCCAGCGGCTCTGGGGGTGAGAATGGCAGAAGATTTTCATGTTGTGCTGCTGTACTTGCATTAGCAGATGTGATGTGACTTCCCATATCTCTGAAGAGCCAGTGGAACTGGTCCAGTTTACATCTCCCTAATGTAGGCTGGCAGGCTTGAAATGTGCTGGGCATCATTTGTATTAAGTACAACAGGGGCTGTGGAGAGAAAAAATTCTTCTTCACGTGCTGAGGTCCCTTCCCATAGAGAGGGGCCCCTCTCCTGAGGGAACTTGCCTTTGTTTTTTGAGACAGTCACTAGAGCCGTGCACAACATTTTCCTCTTGCTGTTCATTCCTTTACCAGCCACAGACTACGGCACACCCTCACCTTCATTGGGAATGACACCCTCCTCCTCCTCCTCTCTCCACGGGCACCAAACAAATTAATTTTGATAGGGAGGTGGGGAGACATGGCCATCATGGATGGGCTCTGAATAGCTGATGGGCCCTCCTCTCCTCTCCATCCCCTGCAGGGATGAGACCTGCAGGCAGGGCTGGGAATGCTACCTCCAATTAAAGGCAAAGTCAGCGGGGCCGATAGGAAGGACAGCGCTGGGAATCACAGCTTGCTGCAAAACTCAGATACAGCCAAAGTGTATTAGAGACTCGCAACGATCTCCCCAGCACCTATCAGAGCAGCGTTCAATCAGCAGCAGCTTTTCTCCTGCCTCAAGGAGCCTCTGCAGTTTGCTGAGAAAATCTAAACAATAGGCAGAGCTGTTGTCGCTCCCTGGGTGCTGTGGGGTGACCGACAGGAAAAGGTTGTACCCACAGGGCTTCCAGCTCCTGCCAGAGCCTGGGGCTCTGTGGAAGCAGCCAAGCAACTCTGCCCATTAACCCTACAACCTTCCTGTCACCGGCCCTACACAGAGGCTTTGAAAAGTCGTGAGGAAATGTAGAAAATGTGGATGTGACAGGAGGCCTTTGGGCAGCACTGCAATGCCACAGCTCAGCCCCTCCCTCTCCCTTTTGGTGCATGAGAATACCCCACTGTCAGCTTGGAAAAGGCTGTGCTTGGGTTTCAGATCAAGACACGAGAGTGAGATGTTCTCCTGAGATAATGCAGCAGCCCAAGCCAGCGCAGCTGGAGATTTGGTTGAGCTGTGGAGTGTTACACACAGGAAGCTGAAGGAGTGGAATATTCTCTGGTAAGCTCAAAAATGCCAGAAAATGGCAAAGTGCTTCAGGAGATTTTGTACTCCAACACTGCCAGTCTGCTTGCCTGGCAGAGTTTGACAAGCATCAGACATGCATCATCCTGTCTCTTACCCAGAGATGTCCTGGCTGGCGTAGAGTCTCTCTTGATCCAGAAGGAAACCCAGGAAAGAACAACAGTCAGGATGCAGGGAATGTAGGTCTGAATGGCAAAGTAACCCATACGTCTACTTAGGTCAAAAGAAACTGTCATCACCATGTACTCCCCTAGGAAAAAGCAACAGAGACATTGGAATCATAACATGGGGCTTCTTAAAGCAGAAAAATCAGCAAAGTTTCAGAATTCAGAGTTTCTGATCAGGTTTTCTCGTTGTTTTAAGTGCCTGTCCATCTGCTTTTGTAGCTGCCCAGATAGTTAACTTCACGTGGTTGGCTGAGTAGGTTTGGAGACTCGCTGGTTGTGTGGCTAGTGAACTCTGTGCCTACCTGGCTGGCTCTGTAGCTGTCCTGCTGGCTGTCTTTGTGACTAATTGAAGAGCTGACTTTGTGGTTGCCCGACTGGCTGCTTGCCTGGCTGTCCATATGGCCACCAGGCTGCGTTTGTACTGGCCTGGCTAAGGACACTGAGAAGCACACGGTTTGGAAAAGTGTCAGGGAAGGAACTGCAGAGAGCATTTATCTTCAGCTGATTGCTGCGAGGGTTTCTTTTCTCTAGAAGCTTTTTGGCTGTAAAAGGCTGCATGGTCTGGCTTGCTAACGAACCACCTGAGCTGTGACAAAGGAGGTGTCCTTCAATCGCTTCCACTGAGAGGCAGGTTCTGCCTCTGCAAAAGGCGTGTGGTGCTGCACATCCTAATTGCTCATTTGGCAACTTACGGTGGAAGTTCTTTCTCTTTTTCAGAGGCTCGCAGTGAGGATTGGAAGAAAGCCACCTGACAGCTCTGGGGTTAAGAAGGAGCTTGCACGCAATTACCAAAAAAAAGAGAATTACAAACATCAGAGGGCCACTGGTGCATTCAAGACACTTTCACTTCTTGTCCCAGTTTGTGCTGCCTTTCTACCCTGGCTGCCACTGTTGAGAGCAGCAGCTTCCTGCAGAGTGCAAGAAGCGCTGCTCCTTGCTGTTTCAGGGGCCTTAAAAGTATGAGCTCACCCCACCTTCAGGAATCCAGAGGCTTTCCTCAGTTGTCTGTGGGAAGGAAAGGGGATGTGAGCTATTATGAGGAGGAGGAGGAGCTGAGGAGCTTCCATTACTTGGTTTTTTCACACATGCAGCCTTGTCCCTGTCTCTTACAGCACAGTTCAGGGGTTCATCAGCCTGACATGAGTTTGCAGAAGGAAAGATCGAGACCTGCAAGTTCTGGTTTCTCCACCCCCGTTCCAATCACAAGCACCACCCAGAGATCACACAGAATGCACACACTGCAGCAAGAGGGGATTTAAGTTCCCTCTCCTCTCCCTCCTGACCCTTCAATTAGGGATAGCTTCATCCACATCACCATTGTCACCCCACAGTTCACTGATGTCAGTGGTTCTGGCCTCTCCCTGCTTTGCCTTCTCCTCACCACCCACCTCCATCACTTCTGCTGCCTCTAGCCCAGGTCCATCCCTTCCTTTTTAGCTTTTTTCTCTGGCTGTGCTGTTGTGACCTTCCTTCCCCACCCCTGTGGAGCGGTCTGATGACTCCTTTGCCTCCCCCCAGGTGTCCAGCACAGTGCTGCTCCTGTGGGCCACCTCCCTGTGCCTCACCTGCCCCAGTCCTGAGCACCTCCGAGGTGTTCCTCAGCCCCGTGAAGTCGAACTGGTAGAGCCTCCAGGTGCGCTGGTCAGAGACCTCGATGGAGTAGCGTCTCCAGCGATAGACGATCTCCTCCCGAGGGTATCCATCTGGGCAAGGGGCACGGACATCAGCGGAAGAGTGTGCTATGCACCCCCACCTCGGCCACCAGCCTGACTGCAAAAGCACTGGCGTCTCACCAGAGCTGTTCTGTAAACAGGAACCCTTCAGGCAGGTGCCTTTAGTTCAGATCCCCTGAGGCATTCCCACGTGGAATGGGAGTAGGGACTGCATCCCCCCTCATGGGCTGCTTCAGATCCTGGGGATGGGGAAAGCACTGCCAGAAACAGAGCCTGTCTAAGGACTGCACTGCTGGCAACGAGACGTGGCTTGGTCCAAGAGGACTCTGCTGGTTTGAGGAAGAACCTCTTTGAGGGTGGCAGAGCAATGGGACAGTGTGCCCAGGGAGGTTGTGGAGTCTTCCTTCCACAATGCTGGATTCAAAACTACAGATTCCAAACCCCCATTTGGCTGCATTCCTGTGTAACCTGCTCCAGGTGACTCTTCCTTGTCAGGGTGGCTGTTCTAGATGATCTCCAAAGGCCCCTTCCAACCCAGACTGTTCTGAGATTCTGTGACTCGACCAGCCTGAAATCTTTAAGGGTTTTAGCTCCCTGGGGCAGCTGGCACCCCATGAGTGCCATCCCAGGCATGAGCACACTGGGAGTACAAAGCTGCCAGNATTCCTGTGTAACCTGCTCCAGGTGACTCTTCCTTGTCAGGGTGGCTGTTCTAGATGATCTCCAAAGGCCCCTTCCAACCCAGACTGTTCTGAGATTCTGTGACTCGACCAGCCTGAAATCTTTAAGGGTTTTAGCTCCCTGGGGCAGCTGGCACCCCATGAGTGCCATCCCAGGCATGAGCACACTGGGAGTACAAAGCTGCCAGCGTGGTTCTGCTCTTCCTTGTCAGGGTGGCTGTTCTAGATGATCTCCAAAGGCCCCTTCCAACCCAGACTGTTCTGAGATTCTGTGACTCGACCAGCCTGAAATCTTTAAGGGTTTTAGCTCCCTGGGGCAGCTGGCACCCCATGAGTGCCATCCCAGGCATGAGCACACTGGGAGTACAAAGCTGCCAGCGTGGTTCTGGCTGCTCTGTGTGCTCCCTGTGCCTCTTGCCCTGGCAGCTGATCTATGGAAAAGAAGGGGTGCACTCTCCATGGAGAAGAAAACCTGGCCCTGCAGGCTGCAGCACGGCTTCTCCTGCCTCTGGCTTTCTTGACAAAGAAACAGGCCTGCTGTGAAGCAGGGACCTAGGAGAAAGTCTCTCAGAGGAGGATGGAGTAAGAGCTTGACAGCAAACTAACAGTGCGTTCCTAATTATCAAGCGTGTATGGCATGCACCGTTAATTAGCAAAGAGTGAGGGGTGGTGGGAGATGAAGGGATGAGATCTCCTCAGCATGCTGCCTCCCTCTGAAGCACCTCAGAGCTCTGAGCTGCAGCTCTTCAGTGGCAGGGGAAGCAGGAGAACCCGAGCTCAGATGATTAAATCAGATTTCCCACCCACGCACAAGGACAGGGATCTCTTGGTGCAGAAAGGCTCCCTGCAAAATTGCCAGAGGACATGTGATAACATCAGCAGCCCTCTCTGCTGAAGAGTCTGAGAGGGGAGGTCTGAGTAACCCTTCTTTGGAGCAGAAAGTTTCCAGACCTCACTCAGAGAGTGGGAGAAGGGGAAAGATTCAAGGCAGGACGGGTGCTATTTGTCCGCCAGAATATATCCATGTTCTGTCTGGAGTGACCAGAAGGTCAGTGAAACAATCTCCTCCAACCATCCACCCAAATTAAGGACAAACTCAGAGATGCTGTGAATCTGTCCCTGACGACCTCTGGTAGCCCAGGAGTGGGAGGATGCTTCAGGCCATGAAGGGTAATGGCTCAGGAAGGGGGCCATAGAAATTAGGTGAAAAAATGTAGCTAAAAGGGAGGATGGCTTCCCCAGAAAAGTATTACTCCACTGAGGTTTCTCTGCTTGCCTTCTAAAGCTATTTTAAAAATATGTGTACTCACAACTAGAAAAAACCAAAGGGCAGGAGTGAGTGTCCATTGGGAAATTCTGAAGCTGCAGCAGACATTCAGCCTCGATTGTCAGCCTGAGACAGGAAGAGAGAGAAAGAGATTTTGAGCTGGTGAAGATGGTTTGATTCCAACACCTAAATGTGACAGAGGCATTCTCACTTCCTTGAGAACTAATTTGCTGAAGATCAGTCTGTTTGCAGGAACATTCCAAACCAAAAATATATGTTTGGATATTTTTCAAGGTGAGGAAAAACATCTAAGTTTCACCTTCAAAAAGCCCTTCTGTTTAGTCAACTTTTCCGATTCGTTTATGGAAGTGACAAGTTAAGGGAACAAAAAGCCAAATGTTTATTTACAGAATAAAACAGCGGGACTGGCCAAGACAACTTTCTAAAGGATTTCAGGTTAGGAAACCACTTGACCATCTCCTTGTTCCCTCCCCTCAGCAGAGCTAAGAGCCTGCTGGATGTACCTGAGGGTGTAGAGCACTTTTCCGTCATTCCAGATGCGGAGGAGCTGGTTGGGAGTGGTTATCCAGTGGGAGTCAGCCCGCTTGGAGTTCCTAAAGAAGGTGTCAGGGATCCAGATGCGGCTCACCATGTTGGTGTTCAGCGTGAGCGCCTTCAAGGTGCTGTTGAACCGCAGGCGCCGGTCGTACCACGTCTGAGCAAAGAAGATGTCAATAGTGTATTCCTGGGAAAGACAAGGAAGAGTGGGGTGTCCTGAGGAGGATTCAGGCCAAGCAGAGCCTGCTCCTCTGGTCTGTGGGCAGGCAGAACCAGAATGTTTATTTTCTCAGTCTGGGAGCAGGTGTTGGTGGCCACTGATGCCTTTCCAGGCTCACCTTTAGCTCGTGGCCAGGACGTCCATGGCACACTTAGAAAGAGCCAAAGACTCTGTGTTCACTGGTGGGCTGAGCCTGGAAAACCGGGACCATACAAACAAGACCTTGGGTATCCTCTTGGCAGACAACTCAATACTCCTTTTAAGCACAGGCATGAAGGGGCAGGGTAGATGTTGGCTGAGTCCAGCCCTAAGTTCAGCTACACCTTTCACAGGCAGGGAAAGCTGCTCACCAGCTTAGCAGAGAGGACAGGCAGACAGCTCTTTCTGTTATTTATTGGGACACAGCCCAGCCCTGTTCCACACACCTAATTTGTACATGGAGCAATTATAGTATTGTGCATAAATCTAGTGAGAATCCACCCCCTGCTACAGGACTTACACTGCAAATGGTTCATATGAAAACCAAGAGCACTCTGGGTCCTTGGGCAGATATCCCTTGCTGGAGATTAGAAAAGAAAGCTGGGGCTGCATGGTCCCAGCTCAGGGTGCAACCGGTTAAAAATCCTCAGTCTTTTGCCAGCAGAAAAGAGATTTTCCACCCTAATAAGGACCTTCAGTTTTGGTGAGAGAGTGTGTCCTAGCTCACGGATAACTGGCAGTTCTGGGAGGCAGCTCCTGCCTGGATTGGACTGGCAGTAGCCCACGCCATTAGCCCACCACTCTGCTGCTCGCTGCTGCAAGTCAATTTGCTCCTTAAACTCTTTTTCAGCCTGCCTGAGAAGATGCTAATTAATGCCATGCAGGAACAAGTCTGGCACTCAGCAGCTGTCTGAACCAGACCCCAAATCCAGTTCCACCAGTCCACACTACACTCAGTCACCTGCTCCTGATAACTCCTGACGCGACCTTTGGTCCCCTTTCACTCCTGTTGAACCCGCACGACCCCCGCTGTCCCCCTCTCTTTTGTGTGCAGAGATGAAGAAAGTCTGACTTTGCCATCCCTCCCTCTCGTTCTCCTCCTCCCTCTATCGATTTATCTCGGTGGAATTTTTATGACTGCAGCACATCCTCCCCGCGCTGCCCTCGCTGCTGGTTCAGAGCCGGCTCCTCCAGCCGTGCTGCTAAAATAGCTGCAGCTCCCGGCGCACTGCCCCGGACAGCGCGTCCTGCCGGGGGCGGGCAGAGCAGGGCAGAGCACGGGCCCCACCTCGTCTTCCTCGCCCTTGCTCCCCTGGCAGCCCACAGTGAGGAGTGATGGGTCCCCAACACGTCCCTTGCATAGGAATGAGATCATGAGGGAAGAGCTTTTGCCATCAGGCGGCCGAGTCACTCTCCGGGCTGATGCTTCACCCTGCTCAGACACGGGGATGAGCAAAGGTGACAGGGACAGGGTCCTAATGGATCTCTAAGTGGGGAGAATGGGGGCAGGTGCAGCACGTTCAAAGGGGTGGTTTTGCCTCTGCAGTTCATTCAAAACAGACGGGAGCAGACACGGAGCTAGGACAGCAGCAGCCCTCACAGCCAAGTGCACAGGCGTGGCCACTGCCCAAACCCAGGCGGTTGGGAGGGCCCATCCCAGCACCTGAATGTTCTGGGTCTCACTGGGTACTGCTTGGATAATAGGGTATGTGGTGATGGAGACACGGATCAGGCTGTGAAACTGTGAAATAAAAGCAGCACTGGCACAGTGTTGGGGCCAAAATAGCACAATATTTGACATATTCTCCCCCATCACTGCACACCCCGTTTGAGTTCATGTGGGTTTACATAGCTCCTCCTAAGCAATATCTCTGGTGTAGGAGAAATCAACTGAAAACGCAGTGATAAATTCACGTTAGATGTCACCATCAGCGTTTAACTCCCTACTGGAGTCACAGGTGACATCTCACTTCTGGGCTGGCTGCTCAGTTATGTCCTGCTGTAAAGTTCAGCACTCAAGTCTGGGATAATCAATGCTAACGCTTTGGAAGAGTGGAGGGTCAGCTGTCCCAGGAGCTTAGCATTTGTTGTCAAGCCCAGATTTTCAGGAGGGATCAGCTTTAAAGAGCTCCTCTTGTGCCATTCATAGCCAGCCTGTGCAAAAGGTGTGGTGCACGAGTCATTCAGCTCTTCTGAAAAGATCCGAGCTGTTATTGTCACTGTCCTGTGGTTTGATCTAATTTCAGTGGCTATTATTAGCACAGCTATTCACGAGGCAGACCTCAGTAGCTGAGCTGGCTCCCTTGCCTCTCCTTAGGGAGCCCATTGGGAAATTTTGGCATTTACAAATGTATTTTCTTTCGGAATTACCTGAGGCAAGATTTGTACAAAAGTGCTCTGGCCTTTGGGAGGACTTTTACCCTTCCAATTTCCTCTCCCACCCTGCTGAGTGAGTGAGCAGCTGTGCCTGGCTGAGCTGCTGAGTGGGGTTAAATCACAACAGCTCCCGAAGAGTTCAGCACCTGTTCCCATCAGGAATCCCCACTGATGCTGAGGAACCTCGCATGGCTGGGGTTCTGCACTGGGACGGAGCTCAGACCCTTCCCTGGGCATTATTCAGAGCCCACTTAGCCTGCCTGAGCTGCTGAGTGGGGTTAAATCACAACAGCTCCCGAAGAGTTCAGCACCTGTTCCCATCAGGAATCCCCACTGATGCTGAGGAACCTCGCATGGCTGGGGTTCTGCACTGGGACGGAGCTCAGACCCTTCCCTGGGCATTATTCAGAGCCCACTTAGCTGGAGGCATCTGCCAAGGTGATTAAAATGAAATGATTGACCATGGGTTTCCCACAGCCCTTAGAAAGGGATAGGAACTTCTGGAGGGAGACCTCAATGTGAAGCAGTCCGGGTTGTCTTCTGGAAATACCTCTTGCTCTTCCTGACCTTGGAGGAGTCCCCTGGTCAAAGCTGAGTAGCTGAAGTTTGGCAGGATGAGCTCAGCCCCTAAAACTCAGGGCACTGTTTCTTGATCTCCTGCACCCCTTTAGTTTTTCTCTGCCCCTGACTCGTTCTCAGCCATCAGAAAGAGACTTCTCAGTACCTCGATTTCCCCATGTGGAAAAGGGTTATTGTAAAATACGCCTCCACCATTACTGTGCCATCTGCTGTGCAGCACATGGAGGTTGTTAACTTCTCTGTGAAAGCACAGGCATTTTTAGTGTTTTTAACAGAAGGAGCTAACGAAGTAAGGAGGAATTGCTTTAACAGTTTGGCCACACCATTTGGATCACACGTGGGGTAGCACACACATGTTGGCATGCATGCAATACGACATCGAATTTCAGTCACAAAATGATAAATCAAACTCCCCATGAGGCAAACGCTGAGGGCTGCCTACCCTAAACACTGTAATGTGAGTTTATCCCATGCTGAGGGATGCCCTGCAGCGTTTCCTCTGCTGGCTGAGTGTGCTCGTGTCCAACCCAGCCTTTCAGCATGTCCCTGCTGGCCCTGGCTCACTGTCATCACCTGGCACTGCAGAACATCCCTGATCAGCCCTGGTTTTCCTCATGTGGGCAGCACAGATGCTGGTGGAAACACAGAATGGCATAACCTGAAAGGGTTTAGTGGAAAGAGTGGTGCTCGGTAAAAGAACGTTTGTGAGGAATAAAAGGATGGGGAGCTGACAGGGGTATTTCATATAGGAAGAAAAAAATAACAACAAAAAGATTTTACTGCACTCTCAAACCCTTTCATTTTTCAAAAGCTACGAGTTTGCTGTGTGAAAAGTCATTTCTAAGAAAACCCCAAACATTTTCAATCCAAAAGAAAAGAGACTGGTTCAGAAACCAGCTTGTCCCCAGCACAGGAGAGCTGGGAGCTGGCCTTGTGTGCTACCCTGAGGCCTGCTCCTTGGGTTATCTCTGCTGCTCTGCCCTCACAGATGGGGAATCAGCCCATATTTCCAGCCAGATCTGGCTCTAGGAACTCTGCTCTGGACCCAGTTCCACCCTGGGTTCAGAGCCGATATGAGTTAGGGCTACTGGGTTTCAGACTAACAGCTTAAACTCACAGGGTTTGCATGACACGACTTGAAATGAACAGTGTGTGTTTTCAGGTTACCTCACACACCAAATAAACACAGCTGGGCCTTGCCAAAACATCCTTTTCAAACGGCTTTAATCAAGTTTGTGTGTTCAGTCCAGCTGACCCCTCTCAAGGGTGCATTTAGTGGGATCCAGAGGGGCTGGGACCCCGTGGTTCCTCTGTTCCATCTACGAGCTTCTTCCTCTGAGTTAAGAGCTCAGCTTTCTGCCAAATGACAAAGAGAGGAGCAAAGCCATGAGAGGAACATGTCTTAGATGGCCTCCAAAATTAGGATAAAATGAAGGATTTAAATGTGGCTTTTGCAACTTCACTTGTACTCAACAGCAACAAGAAAACCTCTGAACAGAGGGCTCAGAGACCTGGAAACACGTTCCTCAATTTTCCTCTGCTGGAGAGATAGTTTAGTCTCTTCCAACTCAGAATACTCTGTGAAAATTCCTAAATAACAGTGTGGCTGAGAGATTAATACCCTAGACAGTCACTTCCTAGCTTTTATTGTTCTGATATTTGTTTTTACTCATAGAGCTTCCTTCCCCCTTCACCTCCAAGCAAATCCCTCACTGCAATCCAATAAAGCTGGCTGCTTTCCTGGCAAGCAGGGACAGCATTTCAGGTGGTCTGATGTGAATATGATGTGTCCATGCTGTCAATCCCGCAGCCAAGCAAAGCAAATATCACAGGCAAACTCTTAGGGATGCTGCAATTCAGGAAATTCTCAGAAGTTCTTTTTTGGAGGAGACCCAGGAACGGGGTGTTTTTCTTTCAAGGGCTGGTAGAACACTCTGTGCAGGTCAAGGCAAGCTAGGAAGCCTCTCCACCAGTCTCTCTCTTCTGCAAAACAGGGTCCCCCCTTCAGACACAGCTGTGCTCAGCACGTCCACACCCCCACAGCCCTGCCCAGGCGAGCATTTTCCTCTCCATGACACCCCTCTCGCCCTCCCAGCCTGCAAACATCTGAGACAAATCCTGCCTTGCACCCCGCATCTGTCTCCACATCCCAAGGAACACACTCAACAATAGTGAAAAGTCTGGAGATACCTTGAAGACTGAATAAACAACCTAAATAAAATAACTGTGTTTTAGAATAATCTTGACATCTGAATGCACAGCTCCTTGTCCCCACAGCTGGCGGGCAGGAAGGTGCTTCTGAGCACGACAAGTGCGAGCACTCTCCAAGGGCAGCCAGCAGAGGGGACAGGTACCAACAGCACGGGCTGTGCCTGACACCGACCACTTCAGGGGCTGGCTGGGCAGCGTCAGGCTTCTCCCAGTTCGCCCATTAGTGGTGTAGGACCCCTCATTTGTGGCCATCTCTTAGTCCCTGCTCTGGGCGAGTTCTGTCTCTCCAACACAAAGACCAAAAGAACATGAATATAAGTTTAATTCCATTTCCAAGGTCCTCCTCCCTCCAAATCAGACCCTAGAGAGGTTTCTGGACATGATGCTGGAGTGACTAGGGGAGCTCTCAAGGACGGCAGGAGCAGAGCTGTGATGATCTGTGTTTTCAAGGTGACACACTGAACTTCCCATCTGTTTCACTTCTGCAGCAACACCGGCAGCGCTGTCCTTGCCCAAATGTCTTTCGCCTCTGTCCAGGGAATCTCAGCTGAAACAGTGTTCTTTTTATAATACAAACGTGCTATTAAAAACCATCTCCATGTCCTGTGCTCGTGCCAGGAGCTGTCAAACAAGTCATGCTATAAATGCCGCTCTGTCGATTGCGAGCTCCCCCAGCCACGGCTCGCTCACCCCTGGAGAGCAGATGGGAACTGGACAGGACTTTCAGAACGGTGCTGGCTTCTGAGATCCCCACCTGCCTGTTCCCCCACACCTCTGCTCGTTCCTGCTGCCATGGACGTGCAGGTGGGGACACCTAAAAGGCAGCTTTTACACTCCTGACAGCCAACCACCCCAGACTGTTTCTTTCTCCTCAAACCCTTTCTTCAGAGATGTTCCCTCGTGCCATCACTTCCCGCCCTGCAGTGATGTTATCTCCTCCCATGCAGCCCCAGGGTGCCTGTTCCTCTTTCTATAGCAACACGCTCTGGCACAGGGAGCCTCTCCCTGTGAGCCCGAGGGGCACAAGACCCACACGTGTGTGTTTTAGCATCTGTTAACAGCCATTACCCAGAGGGCCAGGAAAAGTCCTTGAGGCGAGACATGACATCAGCCAGACTGTGCTTTGCCCAAGTACAAGTCTGTCTGCGCTGTCCCTGATGAGGCTGTTACTGAAAAGGCAGAGCCGTGGACACGGGATGCTCTATGCAGACGGGGCAGAACTGATTAAAGAGGAAAGTACTGAACACTTCACTGAAGCATTCTGCAAAGCACCTCAGGGAAGGAGCCACCTCCTTTCAGCTTGATTTTTTTTTCCCCCACTCTCAGGACAGGACATGCCCTGGGTGTAAAGCCAAGCAGAAGCACCCTCTGATGCAAACAAAGGTGCAGCCCGGTTACTACAATCTCTGGGAAATACCTGGGCAGCGAAAAGCCACGTTTGTCTAAAGTCTTGCTTTCATGTCACACCTCGCTGCTAAATGCTTAACTGCTTCCTGCAATGTTTGGGATTGAAGGAACTTTGAGCAGGAAGAAGAAAGGTGGGGAAAGAGAAGAGGTGAGGACAGAAGCATACAGGATAACTGGAGGAGAAGATTTAGCACTTCAGGCAGGTGCTCTTGTTCGTTTGTCCTTCTGGCTGCCGGGGTGTTTGAGGAGACGAAAGGAAATTTCCTGTGGAAGGGCTGGAAGACAGACCTTCTCACTGCATACCATTAACTCCGCGGGATCGCTCCTCCAGAACAGCTTGACAAGATTCAGATGAGAAGCTGGAATTTCTTTAATTGCATTTCCCATTCCCGTGCCACCCAGTGTGACTAAAATGAAACACTGGGATGGGCAGCCCAGAACTGCCCTGACCTGGGGAAGCAGCTGCCGCAGCCCTGCTCCGTGAGAACCACTCACTACCAACAAGCACTGAGCTCTGTCAAACCACCTCTGCTGGCAGCACGTTGAGAGGGTGGAGGAGCCAGCAGAGCCCAGAATTGGGTCTGAGAAAGCACAGATTACCCAAGTCCCTCGGATGCCACCCATTGTATGGAAATGCCTGCATTGGCCAGGAGAAAAACCACCTGTATAAATCTCTTTCTAATTCTCACCCTCAAGGTAAAAAACGGACATTCAAAAGATCTGAGAAACTTCTGGTTTCACAAAAGGGGAGCAGTTTGTGCCCTCTGCAGGGATCCTCACTCCTGACCCTGCTCTCTCCTGGCCCCAGATGAAGAAGGAGATGGGAACAGTGTACTCTGCTTCACCAACTCTTTCAAGGAAATCTGTTTCATGTTGTCTCTCATGCCCCCTTGCTGTGCTTACCACCTCTCTCTTCCTGCCCTGCCAGTTCCTTGATGTTCCTTCTCCCTGCCTCATTTTGTTTATGCTTTCGCGGTTCTTCTTTTCAAGCCACCACACAATCACAGCCCAGCCCTAATGAGATTTCAAGGGAGCACCAGGCAGTGGAAAGCAGCTGGGAGAAACTAATCAGGTTACAGAAAAAGAACAATTGCTCTCTGCCTCCCCTGTTGGGTACTGGGAGGGCAAAGCAGCTGGAATGCAGCTGCAGAGGGGTTACCAGGCCGGGTGATTCTCCTCTCCAGGCACACACCCACACTTCAGGCCAAGCGTGGAGGTCAATTGGCAGCCAGGTCACCACCCCCTGGGCAAGCAGGACCTGCTGAGCTCTGCTCCTGTGGGCTGCTCACTTCCTGTGGCACCTGGTGGGTGCAAAGGACTCTCCTCAAAGCGAGGGATCAATATTCCCAGTCTTGTTTTTCCAGCTCCCAGCTGTTTTGTACAGTCTCTGCCTGCTGAAGATGCCTCCTTTGGGACTCGACCACTCGACCTTCCCCAGCTCCCCTCGATGACTTTAGAACACCTTTGGGATTTGGTGAAGAAGATAAAGGCTCTGTTTTCTACACAGTGGTGTAAGAAACACACTGGCAGAGCTTGTATATCCCAGAATCACACACTGAAAGAAACCAAAGAATTTTGGCTCTTCGGCTTAGTCCAAAGTTCCCGGGAGCTGGACAGCACATCTTTAACTGCTCCTTACCAAATTCCAGCACTTGGACTTGGCTTTGGGTTTTTATGAGAGGTATTTTCATCCCTCCTCTTGCTGATCCAGAGAGAGGAGCCAGGGTCCATGGTGCCTTCTCACAAGGTGCAGTTTCATGTGACAAACTAAGGCTGCAAGCCCTGGGCATGCCAGACCATGGAAGGAAATGGTTTCTCTTGAATGTTACAGGTCTCTCTGCCTTCAGCTTTTCTTTTCAAGAGCCACATGAAGAGAAGGTCAGGCTGTTATCATCTTAACTTCATCCCTGTGGCTGTAGGAACAACCAACCTAACTCCCTCAACTTTTTCCCACTCCTCTACCCTGCTGCTCTGCTTCCTCTCCGTGTCTTCATTACACTGCTAAGGTGGCTTTGGGTGTCTGTGGAGGAGAATGACAGACTAAGGGCCACAGTCTGGTGTGGGAGGCATCACAGGTGGCAAAGCTGGAGGGAGGGAGAAGCTGATTGAGGGGAACTGTCAGAAACAAAGCTCCCAACATTTGGAGGATCCGTGCTCTGACCTCCCCTGTTCCCCAGCCACATGGAGACAAGGTGTTCCCCCGCCCACGCTCCCGAGTGTTTTGGTTCACACCTCCCACGAGCATCTGCCTGGGGGGAGCCACTGCCACCACCTGCAGTTCCCCTGTTGAGCAAAGCTGATCAGAGGGTTGGAGCCATTCCTGGCCAGCTGCAGGTCGGGGAACAAGCACACAAATTCTCACCACGAAGCGCTCTGGACGTGGAGATGGACACACAAAGCTTATACCAGGGTCCCCAACCATCATGCTCCCTTCTTCCCCCACCCACAGTGCCCCAGCATGATCCCTTTGGGGCTTTGAAAAGCTGGGAACTGGGAACTGGGAGTTGGTGGGGCGGTCAGCAGCGCTGGTGTGAGATGGCTGCAGTGTCCACCACTGCCCACTCACTGACCATAAGACCATGTCTCCTACAAAGGACACCAAGCTGGAGCCACAGAGGCACCAAGGCAGTGTGTGGAGGCTTGGAGGAGATGTGAGGAGAAGCAAAGCCACAGGAAGGCTCATGCTGGCTGCTCTCATCCAATTTGTACCACGGGCAATTAAATCCTTCCTGTGCACGGAGATGGGATGCAGTAATCGGAATATTCTGCCTTTAGCACCGAGGCATGAAGAGGTCCTTGAAGCATATTGATTGTGGTCACCCACAACCACTGAATTCTGAGAAATGGTCTCCATTTTGTGGCACATTTATAGCAGGCAGATTTCACAACAGCCTTTTAAGGGAAATGGTAGGATGGCTTCATCTGGGAATGCAGGAAATAAATAGAACTGATTTCTACTGGGAAAAAAAAAAAAGTGAAGTTTTGCTCAAAATAAATTAAAATTGTCAAACCCTAAAATGAATTACTTCAACCTTATAATTTCATTCTAAAACTTCTTTTCCTTCAGTAAGCTAACAAAATATTTCGTTTTACCCTTATCTAGTTGATGCACTTCATTTTGACGTTTATTTTCAAATACTCATTTTCTTGCTTTACTTACACAGGACAGAATTTATCACCATATGAAGAGCAAATCAAAACAATCTGATGAAACTAAATGTAAATGTTTTGATTGTCCCTGAACCCGTTTCTCCTCGGAAACGCTGAAGAATTCTGGCTATTTGTCCCAAGTGGGAGGGGAGAATGAGCCTAACTCCCCTGTGATGCTGCTGTTTGCCCTACACCAGAAACCCTGGCCTCAAACCCTGGCCTCTGACCAGCTCTTTGACTTGGTTCTCACACACCTGAAATTTCCCATCCTCTCCTGCAGAGACATCTAAAGCCTTCAGTCCAGATAAATCAACTCTGCCTTAAAAATAATTCAGCCCACCGAGTGACAGCTATCGGCACAGCTCAGAGTCTATCTATCTTTCAAATCTGACCCAGCAGTGCTCTCCCTTTGACTTGGAGGAATCGATGTAATGAGGGTCAGAGCACAGAGCAGTACCTGGGTCACACACAGGCCTCCTGCCCTGTCCGTGAGCACACACTTGGGACCCTCAGGGCAGCTCCTTTAGGTGCTTGTGGTGGAAGCAGCCGTGCTTTGCATCCCCACCACCCAGCAATGCAGCCTCTGGATCACAGCAAAGCCTCTTTTCACGCCCTGCAAACTAAAAGCCAGCAGCCAGGGTGGCCAGGGCAGAGACATCCCTCCAGCCTGGGCCAGACCCCAGGAAGGAGATTCCCCTGCTCACTGGAAAAGTGTCACTGCGGCCCTTCAACAAGCAGGAAGCCCCGCTGCTGGCTCTGGAAAGGGGAACCAGACTGTAGGAAAGGTTTTTTGTGGGTAAGGGTGAGGATTTAATGCTCTCAGGTCAGGTACAGCGAGCACAGCAGCTCCTTGGGAAGCACCTACTGGAAGCATCCTTCCCAGGCTGCCTGCAAAGGTTCAGGGCGAACAAACCCCGTCTGCATTCAGCCCAGCTGAAGAAATGCGAGTTTTCTCCAAAGGCTGGCACAAAATGAATGAGGGATTGAGTCATTCCTGCCAACAGAAGGGCGGAAATGGGATCCGTGAAGGAATTTACAAGAGCCGCTTGCTTCATTATGGATGTTGATTTATCCCGTGTTGCCCGAGGGCCAGAGGCTGCCCGAGCTGTGGGCTGCGGGAGGCACCTGGGTGCCAGGACTGATGCTGCAGTTTAGGAAACCTTTAAGTACAGCCACATTCCCCGTTTAGCACCAGGCTGCGAGCACAGATGTTAATTAACTTTAGGGCTTTGCTCTCCAGAAATGTCTCTGAGGAAAAGCACTTTCCCTGCCCCCAGGAGGCCACTGTCCAGATTTTCATATTTTATTTAGCTCCAAATTTCAGATGCAAACCTCCAGCTTTTCACTCGTCTTCCCTGATAACAGACTCCTTGAGTTTTCTGCACAGCCTGTAAATAAAATTACCAACATGGATGTCACACAGAAAATATCTGGAGGGGATTAGTGTATGTTCTGGATAATAAAAGGAGCTGGCTGAATTATTCATAGCGAATAAATCAGCTCTTTTCCGTTTTGCAAGCAAACTTTGACACTTCTGGAAGCTCTTGGGATATGTTTAGGACGGGTGCAACTTATTTATCTCATTAGACCTTTTGTTGCCGCCCATGGTTTGTCCCACAAGTCACACATGATTGGTGTCATTCCTCAGTGGCCTCGGGGGGTGGTTTTCATAAGGAAGGACAAACTTTTTGCAAGCAGAGCTGCTGCCCTTCCTGTACCTGCCCTCAGTGCTATGCGAACACCAGCGTGAGGGACAGTGACCGCTCCTGAACATCAAGGAATCGGGAGATGCGAGCATTGTCCAAGCACATGAGTATTTGTGAAGACGTGATAAATGCGGTGCCGGCTCCGGCAGCACCGAGCCATCACTCAGGCACGGAAAATAACAGCCACAAAAAGCGCTGGGGCTGTTAGTGAGCAATACCCATTTCCCAGCACTTTAAATTTCTGTGATACACATCGTTCTCGAGGACCGAAACCCAACCTAGCCCATTACATGAGCGTGTCCTGCAGAACCTCACCGGATTTATGCTGATGACCAACCCTCGCTGCACACCGGGCGGGCCAAGGAGAGTGTGCAATCCTTGGCAGAGCACTGCAGCGTGCTTTAGGCATTGCAATCCACCCTAAAGTGGGTGCATCTGGGCTATTGCCTCCCAGACAGATGATTTGTGAAGGATTTTTAAGTCCTTTCAGTTGAGAAGTGCTGTGCAACCGCTGGAGTCTATTATTATCAGGAAAGGAAGGGGGAGGTAGCAAATTTCCTTTACCTATAGGCTTATCTTGTGCTCCAGAGGAACATAGTCAAGCATTTTAAACAGCGTGCCATTTTCAATTCATTTCCTTCCTACTTATTCCAAAGCAGCCAAAGCTAAGTATAATCAAGACTTAAGTGTTCCTCAGAGCCAGACAATTATTCCCGGTCTTGGTTTCCCCGTCTATTAGGAAGGAGCGAAGGAATTAACCCAAGCCTTGCAGCGGGACAGCGGGGCTGTAACCCAGGGCTGTCACACGGGCTGCCTCCCAGCACAGCACAGCACAGCACAGCACAGCACAGCACAGCACAGCACAGCACAGCACAGCACAGCACAGCCACCACCGCCCGGGATGCGGCTCCGCTTCCCCAGCCGCAGCAAGGGCGGCTGAGCCCCGGGTGGTCCCCGCAGAGCCCCGCTCCCCTCTCGGGGGTCTCTGCCCCTGCTGCTGGGGCAGCTCAGCCGTTCCCAAGCAGCTGCTGCCTCGCTGCGCTCTCTGCTAAGGCGGCATCGGCGGGGGTTTCGCTCCAAGAGCCGCGATCCTGCAGCTCAGGCACCCGCAGCTCCGAGCAGCGAGAAGCGACCCTTGGCAGAGGGCTCTGCGGACACCCACTGCCCCCCTGCCCCGCTCAGCCATCTCCCCACGAGCACTGATGAAGTGCCCGAGGTCCCCGAGCTCTCTTTGGCGCATGGGCCCCCTTCCTAACCACCACCCCTTGTCGGCTTTAACTTTGAAAGCCAAGCCTCCCTCCCTGCCTCCTCGGGATTAACATGAAAGAAGTCAGTGGGGAGTTCTCTTCATTCATGCTGGGCTTATACTTCTAAATTATAAAGTGTGTCAAATGAGGATTTAATTTATATTTAACAAAACAATGTTTGTAAATTAATTATTCATCAGCTGATAACGAATAAACATTTCCCTCTTCCCTCCCTCCCTCCCCCCTTTTTTTTTCCCGGTGTTTTCACAAATGCACCATACATGCAAATCTATTAAATGTTTTCTGCAGTACTCCAGATGTGGGAAAATACGTTCTTCACCCTCAATTTCGTGAGTGTGTTGCATGGTAACTAATGTAGCCAAGCAGAGCGTTATGAATTTAATAGTGTGCAGCATCTCCTTCCTAGAGAGGGAACAGGGGAATGAATAGTCAACACTTGTATTTGGACATATCACCCTCTTCAGGTTCCAGCCCCCCACTCACAGGCAGAGATAAGAAAACAATTTGCTGTAACAATTGAGATAGGAACTTAGAAATCCTGCTGGAAATCACAGGCAGTTCCGAGACAGCAGAATCTGGCCCCTGGTGAATGATGGAGGCTAATTTTGCTCTTTCCATCTTTATTAGCATTAAGTAATGAGATTGAGCTGGTGTACAACTCCAGTAGAAGAGCTGTCATCCTGTTTTGCTACAAAATTTGGCACACAAGGGCATCTCCTCACACACAGCAAACAGAGGAGTCCTCAGCCCCTAAACCAGCCCTGGCTGCAGTGCCTCTGATCCCAGACACCTGAAGCAGGTAACCAAGGCAGGTCCCTGGATGACTGAAACATCTCCATTCACCTTTTCCAGGAGGCTTCCACAGTGCCTGGACCTTGCTCTCAGTCTTTGGCTCCTCGAGCCTCACGCTTGCTTTTGTGTAAGAAAGGTAGAAAAGGACATTCAGCTCTGTCCTCTGGGAGGAATCTGAGAAGCTCTGGGCAAGACTTGCTCCATCCCCAAGCTCAGAACAGAAGCACTTTCCCCCCTCTCAGCCATGCTGTCCCTCATGGACACTTCAGGGACATCCTCAGGACTGAAAGACACTCAGCCCCAATAGCTGGCACCTGCTTTACTTCTACAGCATCATTTCTGAGCGTTAAGCATCCCTAAAGGAAGGTGATCCAGAGCTCTAGGTGCCCTTGACACCAGTTAGAGCTGCAATCTATAGCAATAAAGCCATTACAAAACAAAACCAGGAGCAAATCCCTCCAGCAAACAACCAGTCAGCGAAAAATTTGAACCCAAAGTCTCCTCCCTCGCTCCACGCTGCCGCAGCCCTCCCTGGCACCTCCTCCCACAAACATGCTTGGAGAACCAAGGTGGGTCTTTGCACCAGGCTGAGCTTCTGATAAGCCAAGGACACCTCAACACTGTGTTAATGGGAATCTAACTGGGCATCCAGCTCCACGAGACAGCTCGGAAAGCTGCAGCACTATGGGTGATAACTCATTTGGCTCCAGGGGCTGCTGGCCGGCACTCAGCGGCAACCAGAGCTCTGGAGGGGCTCGTGGCCCAGTGCATCCTTCCCCTGATGGTGTAAACACAGCTTCCCACCACCCTGAGGAGCACCAAGTGCCCCAATCCCACCCAAGGATTCATGGGGTTGGGAAGGAAGTCCCAGTCCATGCAGTGACTGGAGTAAACAGCTGTGGGACCTGATGGTCCCACTTTTCCCCCTCAGCCAAGCCCTGTCCCACTTCTCATCACTGAACCATCTTCTAGCTCTGTTTCTGGTCACTGCCACATTTTGACTTGGAGAGCACACAGGGTCCTTTCCCCAGGGAGGAGAGGATGAAAAACCTGCTCAACCACCTAATCGGGGAACAAGACTGCCATTCTGGTGTACAAAAGGTATCAGGAAATCACTTTACATTTCCTCCCGCTCCAAACCTGCCCACCTTCTGCTGAATCCTGAATGTTAATGTTATTTATGACAAGTGATTGATGAGGGAGACGCAGAATTCACACCCGGCGCAGGGCATTTTCAAATCACCTATTCATTTTTAAGGACCGGGATCAGTTTTGTATCCTGACATGATTTATCATTTGGAGGCTGGGCAGTGGCTACGCAGGGCCAGCTTCCAATCCCTGACAGAGCACCAGCAGGATGAAGACAGCAGTGAGTCATTAACCCTTTGAGGGTGAGCAGAAGATCACAGGAGACCAAGTACTTAAACCAGACTGCTGAAGTTGGAGCCTTCTACTCCAGCAGCATGTCGGGCCATCATGCAGCGTTCAGCTGCAGATTTATAGGCCACAGTGGTCCAAGCTAACAGCCACAGTAATGCTGCTGCATCTCTTAAAAGCAGAACTTGGTTTTTTGTCTTCTGCACAGCCTATGTGAGAGAGAAACATTTGCGTAAGACGCTGTCATGGCGATGCACCTAAAAGAGATCAATGGGACATTTCCCCTCCAGTGGACCTTCCAGCCTACACAAGCTTCTCTCTCTGTGGCAGAGCGAAATGTCACCATGGGCTCCAGAGAGATCCGGCTCTGAGACAAATTCGAGTTCCCCTCCCTTGGAAATGTGCATTTCCTCAGGTTGTGCGTGGGGAAAAAAGGCAAGATGAGACCTGTGGGATGGGCCGGGCAGCTGGGAGAGGGCAGAGGTTCTCAGGCTGGGGGAACCTGTATTGGCAGGGACAGAGAGGGAATGACATGTCCCCAGCAAAGACCATCTATCACAAGTTTGATGCCAGCCTGCCAGGGGCTGGCACGACCCACAGAATGACTTAATTCACTGCATCAGCATGGAAAAGCAAATGAACACGAAACAGCTGGGGGAAGCAGCCAAGTCTAGAGGTGACACTGTGGCAGCTTTGTCACTGCCCTTTCCTCTTGCTTCAGGAGACGACATAGCAGGAAGCAGCCTCTCCCATGAGCAGGGGGAAGTACTCAGGGTACAGACAGCAGAAATCTGAGGCTTTGAGACCTGGGTCTAGCTGCCCTCAGTACCTTTAATATCACCTCAGGCTCTCATGGGAAAAGGTTGTAAAGTTCAAGGGCATCACAGATTCAAGCTTAAGAAGTTACCTAAGGGGGAAAAAGGAAGGAGAGATATCCCTAGAGAGTCTACTTGGGGTGTCATATGGAAGTGTCTCCAGATCACAGCTGACTGTTGGGACCCCGCAGGGACCCCTGGACTGGCAGCACCAAGGCACTTCAGAGAGACAGCACAGCCAGTTGCGACTGATGCAACAAACCCCCCCAAAATTGTCCATACTGAGCAGTTTCCTCCCTGCCTGAGCAGCTCCTGGCTGTGCCATTCCCACAAATAGCAATCCCCTCCTCAGGTGGGAAGGCTGCAGAGGGCTGGATCAGCCCCATGGCAGCAGTTTCCCCAGCACAGCCCTGCAGGTGTTGGCAATTCCAAGTGCCAGCTGCCTTCACACCCCCCTGAGGGTCCTGTACACTGGTGGAGCCCCATTTCATGAAGAGAAAAAGCTTCTGCTGACTCCTAGAAAGAGCTGAACACATGGGTTGAGCCCTCCCACGTGATTCCCTGGTCTCTAGTAAGGGCTGAGTTCACACAACAGCTTTTCCCCTTGGTGGGGGTGGCTGTTGTCACTGCCTGGCATCTTGTTTTCCCAAAAATACTGAAGATTCTGAACATGCCCGAAGCTCCTGTACCTGCAGCCATTTATGGCCAGTGTTAGCCCTGTAGATCCGAAATCCTGAAAGACTGGGATGGACGTAGGTACGTTCTCACATCCCCATCACCATGGCACAAGCTGTGTTTCTTAGGAAACCAGCCTAGCAGCAGCATCCCTGTTTAGGAGGAAAGATGAACTCTGGATGCAGAGTGGATTTTAGAAACCACTCTCTGCTGCTGCCACCTGCACGGTTCTGCAGTGCTCCCGTGGCAGTGAGGGGAGCAGAGCTTCCAGCAGGGCTGGGAAGGCGTGAAGGAAACAGATCAGAGGGGAAGAGAAGGAGCGAGGATGCGCTCTGGGTTTTGTGGGGGTTTCTTTACACATCCTTGGGCAGTGCAAAGCAGGTAGAACAACCAGATACAACACGACCCTTGTGCTCTACCTGCACTACCCAGCTCCTACACTGCTGCTCTTGTGTCACTTTGGCTTCACGGCCACACACCCCCATGGGCTGGAGGGGCTCGTGGCACGTGCTGGCAGCCAGGGGTGACATCCACATGGCTCGGGCTGGGGCTCTTCTCCTCGAGACTGGGCACACTGGAACAATGCAAGGAAATTTTGAGCCTCGAGGCCGTCCCTGCTGGGCCTCCTGATGGTGCCCTCATCGTGCGAGCGAGTGCCCGGCCTGGTGCCCATCTGGTGGCTCGTGAGCAGGAGCTGCTTGGGGGCACATCCTCGGTGGTGGCCAGCCAGAAGGGCCGCTTCAAAATGCTCCTTGGAGTGGAACTGGTACTACAGCTACTGTACCATCCCTCCATCCCCACAGGGGTTTGTTCCTTGGAAATTTTGTACTTTGGAAACTAAAAATAATGTGCCCATCCTGGGAACTTGTGTTTTTTTCAGTTTAAGGGGCCTGGTTTTGTTCCTGCTCTGTTTTGCATTGAGAGAAACAAGAAAAGCCAAATTGTCCTGGCTGTACCTCTCCTTTGTCCTCTCCACCCCACTGCCCAGTGGACTGGTTTTGAAAGAAACCTGATAGCAGTCAGGTTTGTTCCTTGCTAGAAAAGAAAAAAAGATTACTTTGCAGGGAAAATATAGTAATAATAATAATGGAAGTCTCCTGTGAAAAATAAATAGTCAACAGTTGCTCTTCAGATCAAAGAGTGTCTCTGTTAAGTGTTTTCACAGCTCGTGGTACAGCTGGGTACTGCTGGGTCCTGAGGCATGAGGAGAAATTGTCACAGTGCTGGTAACATCTCCCTAGGGTGCTAAGTTATGAAGAAGAAACGTTGGACCTGAGGGCTCCCTGCTTTCCCCTTGCTCAACAACACCACAGGCCAGGCCTGGGCACCCAAGTTTCACACTGCCGTGGAAACCATCTCCAGGTACCTCTCTCAGTCCTCCTGGGACACGTTGCCCTGGTTCTACCCTGCCCCAAGTATCCTGGTGCCCACACACTTCCCAGGGAGGAGAGGGCAAAGCCACCAGGCAGAAGTGTCTGCCCACGCAGTGTCAGCAGAGACCAAAGGGCACCATCACCCCGCTCCTGAGCCCTCGAGCATGGAAGGGTTGCTGAGCTCACCGAGGGCACTTGAGGACCTTGCTCCTAACCAGGGATGGTGGTCAAGTCTTTCCAGCAGGTCAGAGCACCTCTTGCCAAGGGAAAGGAAACCTCCTCTCATGCCAACACCACCTTGACACCACGTCCAGCCAGCCTGACAACCTGCCAGCAGAGCTGGGCCAGCCCCTGCCACGGGCAGGGGACACCGTGACCCTGCAGCCACGCGAGCACTCACCATCTGGATGACAGACACCGGCCCGATGCTGTTCACATAGATATCCACATCAATGAACGTGGGCTTGACTGCAAAGACAAGAAAACAGGTACCAATGAGCTGGGGCCAGGAGCATTTGTGGAGGGATGAAGGCAAGGGGAACATCTGGGACGAGCTTGGCTCTATCACAACAAAACTCCCGACTAGAGCAGCCACCAAAGCATGGAAAACACAGCCAGGCCAGGCCACCACCCGTGGCCACAGGGAGCTTCAGGGGACACTTACTGCCAATGTCAGGCCTCAGCTTGTTGTCATAGTTCTTGAGCAGCGAGTTGAGGATCTGTGTGGCATCAGTCTCCTGTGCCTTGGGGGTGAGGACCCAGGTTTTGTTGATGCTGAGGTAATCGTAATCGTATTCCTCTGTGCTCTCACACCTGGAGGGGAGAGACAAAGGGCAGAGACATGGCTGTGGCAGCTCTCTGGCACTGCCAGGGAGCAGGGGCACAGCTGTGTTTCAGACATACCAGAGGAGGAGGAGGATGCAGCACGGATAAAAGGCAGAGCATAAGGAGCTCGGGGATCTCCTCTCAGCCTCACTGCTGAGGAGACACAACTCACCTGGCACCTTTGCTCACTTCAGGGTCACCAGACATGCAGGGATCTTGCCACCAGTGGGAAAGACCAGCAGGCATGGGGTGTTCCACCTCCTCCTTAGCTCCCTTTGGAGACACACTGCTCACCCCCGAGGGGTGGGAGCCAGTCCCTTCTTTCCCTGCCTTCCTGCTCATCCCACTCCTGCTGCCAGCAGCTCCTGCCCCCAGAGCTGCCTGTTAACCCCAAATACTTCCACTACCCTGCCTGCTGCTGACACCTGAAGCAGGCTTCCTCCGAGGAAGGAGACAGTGACAATACAGTGGTTTTGGGGAGCAAGGCATTTGCAATAAACGCATTTCAGACAAAAGAGGTCCTAACACAACCGTGCAGGCATCCTGCACATCTGGCGTGCCAGGAGCCCAGCCATCTGCCCTGCACAGATCCTTGGAAATAAAGGCCTTATGCAAACTCCTCTGCCTCCAGGCCAAGACCTGCCACAAACCATTCCCTGCACTCACCAACCCTTCCTCCCCAGCCTGTGGCGTGAGCTCACGTTTAAAGATGTCCCATCTTCCCGATCTCCCAGTTCCAAGGCAGGCAAGGAAAGCTGGTATCCATCCTCCTTTGGACATGATCCACTTAGCAACAGCTTCTCTCACTGCCTTTCAAATCTGCCCTCTCTAAACCTTTCTTACTCCTCCCTTTTCCTAAAGGAGTTTTCCTAAACCGTCTAATTAGATTAGGTCCACACGGCCACCCGGGAAATTCTAACCACCTGCCGCCGCTCTGGGCAGCTCATTCACACGGCTGTCCCCGGAATGACACAGCCATATGTGGGAGAGGATGCCGAGCGCTCCCACCGCCGGCACACCCCCCTCGACGTCTGCCGTGTCAGCGTGTCACCTGCTCCAGCGACAGCAAGGGTCTCGCAGCGGGAGCTGCCACCGTGTTGACACTTCCCAGCTGGAGCCTCGCAGCTCCGAGGTGCAATCAGGCACCACGGATGCACATCTCCCTCCAGCGCTCGGGGAGGCACAGCCCGGCCGAGGCACTTTGGAGGGGGCGAAAAAGCATTAAATCGACACGTTGCGGCCGGTTTATCAGACGCTTCTCTTTCCAAATCCCAGACAGAACTCGCTTTCACAATCGCTTTAAAACTCTTTGCATCTCCGCATCTCCCAGGCGCCGGGACGTGTCCCCCGCCAAGGGCTGGGCTGCGCGCAGCTGGCTGCCTGCCGCCGCGCATTAGGTGTTGGTACATCAGCTCATTGTTTCCTGTCTGATTGCGCTGCACTTTCTAACGATGCTTAAGGAGTGTTAAGCAACGCTCTCAGGACGCGCTTCCCCACCCGAGCAGCGCTCTCGCCGGGCTCTCGCTGTGGCGCTGCCGCCGAGCTCTGCATCACCCACATGCGGGGGGCACAGGGGGACCACCGGGAGCCCACCCCAAAGCTGCACAGGGCTGCAGTCGGGGGCTGGCCCCGCTCCTGCGAGAAGCAATGAGGGAGGGACATGTGCCGGCCGCGCAGCTCAGGGCAAGGGAAAGCAATCCTAACTGCTGTCCCTCGCTGCCGGTGCTTTGGGGGACGGAGGCTGCCCCTGGCAAAGTGGGAACAGCAGCACCGAAACCTTTTCTCCGTGTTCCCCTGACCTGATTTGAAGTCACCTGCCCTGCCGGCACTGAACTCTGCGCATTCCCTGCCCTGTCAAAAATGCCGTTCCTCCAGGATGAAAGGTTACTCTAGAGTCTGAAACATCCCTTTGGGGGCTGAGCAAACCCCGGCTGCTGACTCTGCTCTCAGCCTTCTGGTCTACCCCCATTTAGTGTCACTGGTTAACACCCCAAGGCTTGGGGTAGCGTTTCCAGGGAGTCACATCTCTATTACAGATGCAGGGACACTACCAAAAATATGCTTTTTGCTAATGCAGCTAATCCCAGCCGACTAAACCATACTAAGCCATCTTAGCATAAGCAAGCCAGCTTTTGCTGGAGAAAATGTGCTTTTTCTGAGCGTCTGTGCACACACACCAGCCCTTGCTGGTCGAGAGTGTGTCTCTCATGCTACCCTAGGCAAGCCACTGCCTCCTCCCTGGTCTCTCTTCTCGGTGGCCCCACTTTAAATTGAGAAGGGAAGAGGTCAAGATCTATTGCAGAGAAGAGGTATTAAGGTGCCATGTGCGTCCCCCCTGCAGCTGCTAATGGAAATGTCACACTGCAGACCTGCAGAGATCCCCAGCGTGCTGTGAACACTCGCTGGCCTGGCGGCTCCATCTCCAGGCACACAGCAACTGGCGTGGTGACAGGGGACAGCCAGTTCTCATATGTCTCTGTGCAGCCAGGGGGAAAGGCAGAGCCAATGTTTCCTCACCTCTGCGTGTTGAGATGTCAGAACATCCTCCTCAGGGCAGGGCCGTGGGGCTGGGACAGCCACAGTGTGGGCAGGAGGTGGGCAGGGGGGAGTCAGCAGCGCAGAACTGGGGGCGTTGCAAGGAAATCCCTGCTCTTGACAGATGAGTTGGGGGCACGGCAGCTCCTGCTGGTGCCCAGAGCAGGAGGCTGGCACGGCAGGGAGGTGTCCTTTCGGATGTGCTCACAAATACGGATGAGGCTGGACAATCCTCCCTGGGCAATCCGTGGCATTCCAGCAGGACAGTGCCGTGCCTCAGCTCCCTAATTCCCTTCCACTCAAGCAGACACCTGTACGGCTGAGGCTTCCAAACACACCCTGCTGTTGGGGAAAGTCACCTGAAGAGCTGCTGGCTGGCTCCCTCCCCCAGTGCCCAAGCTGTCTGACAAGGTTTTCCCCTGGCAGCAGGAGGGGAAGAGCAACATGTGCCACGAGCCCTTGAAGACACTCCTGCTCCTTGCCGGGTGGGGCAGCTGGTGGTGCTTGACTGGGATGCACACCCACTATTATTCACAAGCTAGTGGTGGCCCTGAGGCAGGAACCTCCCAGCGCAGATGCAGATCCCGGGGCTGTATCCAGCCCTGCTGCAGACACAGCTGAAAGCCTCCCCTGCTCCGAAGGAAAAGGGAGCAGCAAAATGCAAGAACAACATTTCCCCTGGTTGAAAAGCACTGTGGTCAATTCTAATTACCACATGCTAATGTGTCCTTCTAGTCACCCATCCCGATGCCTCCTAGGGCTGTGGGCACAGGGACGTTCAGGCAGATGACTCTAAATTAGAAGCAGGCAGAGGATTGAAGGACAAGGGGCTCTAACTGCCCCCTACCCATTTTACTCGTGTTCCTACCTCTGACAACACACTCCACGGAGCCCCGGTGGTCAAGTCTGCACAGTTTCAAGCACCTGCCAAGCCCAGCATCTGGTGTGATGCTGTGCAGGGATCCTGCCTTCAGGGCTCAAAGTTGGGTGCCTTGGTCCCAGCCGAGGCAGTGCCCTGGGAAACGCTGGGGAATGAGGCTCTGTGCTGGGGGCACTGGCTGGAGAGTGCTGAATCACCTGGCACAAAGCACCAGGGGAAGGGTCTTGGTGCTTGTACCAGGAGAAGCGTTCACACACGCAGCACCTGAACAGAGCTCCTCACCCCAGCGCCTACCACGAGGAGCAGGGAACGGGAGATTCACCCTCCACAACTGCATCCAGGAAAAATGCAGTGGATGCAGAGCAAGACCCTGATGTAACTTGCTCTTTTTCTCCTCTCACAGGATTCCTCTCCCACTCCATCATGCCCACCCTGCAATGTCCACAGCCACCGCTCCTGGCAAAGCAGGGCTCAGGGCAGAGGCAGACTTGGGGGACTGGGCAGAAGAGAGGCCAGGCCTGCTATGGGGTGAACATTCCTGCTCAAGGGTATGTGAATACATGATTTAATTGCTTCTCCGTGTGATCTTGCAGCTTACAACTCACCCTCCCAAAACGCAGGGCTCGTGGCAATGCACTGCAGGGACGGTGGGGCACAGGAACCGGGACCACCAGGGATCCATCCCCCTCTCAGCCCTCCAATGCCCCCTGGCACCTGCATGGATCTCCTGCCAGGAGGTTTTGTGTCAGGGCAGGGGAGAGGCCGGGTGTCAGGGCACGAGCCGTGGGGCAGCTCATGCTCCTCGACCCCGGGAAGGCCAAGGCACAGAGGACCATGGCAGGGACGGACTTTGTGCCCACCCCCGGGGTCGGGAAGCACTGGCAGGGCAGACCATTAGTAGCAGGATTCGTGCTCCCTGTCCCTAACTGCATCTGTAATGGGATTTGATGGGCTTTAAGGCGGCTTATTCTGCCAATTAGCTTCAGCCAGTAAAATCCCTCTTTCCCCAAGCCCTGGGGGTAACAATCTGCTGACAACATGTTCTTTCCCCATCTAGCCATTAAACTCATCGGCAGGGCTAGGAATTGTAAAAAAAAAAAAAAAAAAAAAACAAAAAAAAAAAAAAAAAAAAANCAAAAAATTAAAAAAAAAAGAAAAGAAACTTGAAACCCCCTTGTGCGTGGGCTCTTTCATCGCTGTTTACAGAAAAGCGCTACGAACGGCTGGCCCTGGGAAAGAACTGTCACCTGCCCGCCGCTGCCTCCGCTCGCCTCCTCGCCCAGCGCGCTGGGGGCACCGGGCTGGCACCGGGGACCCCGCCGGCACCCAGAGCCGCGACCCGGGGCCAACCTGTAGAGCAGGGCAGGAGCCCGCGCTGCCCTCCCCCTGCCCGGCTGCACGTCCTGCGGGGGCTTCGGAGGGCCAGGGGATGGAGTGCAGGGAAAGGGACGCAAGCTCCTTCCCACCCAGCCCGACTCCACGTGGAAATGCCCCGGTGATGGATGGAGCTGCCCGGAGGTGCCGAGCTCCCCCTGGTCCTGCTCCGGGCACCCCCGGAAGGGGCTCGGCCCCCGGCAGGATTAGCCAGCGAGGTGATGGCAGGGTGGAAAACGGGACGTCCTCTCGATTCCGGCATGCGAAGGGGGAGCCCGGGGTGCAGAGGACACGCAGGCACTCGGTGCTGCCGCGACGGGACCCGCTGGAAGGAACAGCTGGGGGCACGGAGGTGCCAAAACCCCGCTGGAGCCGGGGCGGCGAGCGTGGGGAGAGGCGCTGCGACTCCAACCCCCTCCCCTCCTATTGCCCCGACGGGTAAACTGAGGCGGGGAGGGTCATCCCGGTGGGCTGGGGAGGGGGGGGGGCTTGGCTCACCTGGCGCGCAGGACCGGCCCGAGGGCCAGGCAGAGCAGCAGCACCGTCCCGGCCATCTCTGCGAGGCGAGCGGCGGCCCCGG
>VZRS01006704.1:3135-33160 GCA_013398055.1 Ifrita kowaldi
GGCATGGCGTTCTCCGCGGTCCGCACATGGCCTCCTTCTCCGCGGCGGGGCTGGGCCCCTGAGCCCCCAGAGGAGCGCTCCCGGTGCTTCAACTCCCTGTCCTCCCAGGGCTTGTTTCGGTGTCTGCTCGGTAGAGAACGGGGCTGAGAGGGCGCAGGGTAGAGCCTGGCGCGCTCCCGGTTCCCTGCGGATACGGACGGTGCCTCGGCGGCCCCAGCTTGCTGGTCGGCGGCGTCCGGCGCGGGGGAGCTCCCCTTGTCCCCCGGGAAGGCCCGGGCTGTCTGCAGGAGGGACGTGAGAACCGTCGCACCCACCTGGAGGCTCTTACCGCGTGGTGTAGGCAGAGCATAAAGGCGCCTTCCCCAAAGTATAGGGTGAAAATATGCAGAAAACATCAAACAGTGCTGATTTTCTGTTTGTTTGTTTGTGTGTTTGTTTTCCCGGAAGCATCGAGTTACTTAGGATGCCGTAGCGGATCTGCCTATTCGGATAATCCCGTGTTTGTTTTTATCGCAGAATGTCTGTAATCCAAAGGTGACAGCGTGCTATGCACCTATCGTCATTTTAATTGCAAAATGTATGCTGAAAATGAATTCACATACTGTTTTGTGGGTTCCTTTGTGCTTTTCCAGCTACCGTTTGCAGTTTTTAGAAAAATAAAAGTTTAATAAGTTTTGTGATGGTTGCTGGCTGGATACAGCCATAATGGCAGTGAGAGGAATGAGCGCTGGCACAGCCTCTCCTCTGCCAGAGCACATCCTATGAGCTGGTGCTAATGGGGCAGCAGGTCCCCTGGTACATCATCCTCTAATTATCCCAGTGCTTCATTTTCCTCAGACTACAGCAAAATTATTGTGTTTGGATGATGTGACTCTGATATCATAGGACTGTAGAGTGGCTAGTGCTGTTACAGGAACAAAAACAAAAAAACACTCCAAAAGTGTCTCACACCTCTTTTAGCTGTATGGATAGGTTAGGGCTACCAGGTCTCAGCTGCACTTGTCAGCTGAGTCAGGTGTAGTTTGAAAGATACATTTGAGGCAGATACGTAGTGTTATGTCATTTTCCTTGCCCGACCCCAGCTGGGTGTACAGTATAGAGGGAAGGAAAAGGGCATAGCTGAAGAAGGTTCAGTTACTTCATTGTAAAGATGGATTTTGAAAAACACTGCTCTGCCTCTCCATGACTGCCCCCAGCCTTGATTTCTGCTCTGAGACTCGTTGCCACCTCTCTCTCCCTGTGACTGCACTTCGTGGTACAATCCAGCTCCATAATAAAGTCTATCCTTTTAAGATACAGGAGATAAAGTGGAAAATTTGACTGGCAGGGTTTTCAACCTTTCATAAGATGTTAAAATTTAGAGAAACCACAAGAGGAGAGGGTGCAGTACCTCTGGGAGGGAGTGCCTGAGTTCTTGTCGCAGCTGTGGTCAGCTGTGGTCTCTCCGGGGATGCCTGTTGGCAGGACAGGGCATTCCTTCCAAGCGAACTATGAGTTTGGCACTTCCCGCTCCATCTGGGTGAGGATTTGCTCAGACTGGGCACACTGTAGAGCCTTCTGTGTGACCAGGGCTTCGTAAAAATTGAGAGTACGTTTCTTGTAATGATGATGTGGACAGGAGTCTCAGGAGTGTGTAGGTGTCTGACTGCCTTCAGCGAAGGCAGCTTTGATGCTGCTGGGACCCTTGCTAGGATGACAGCAGAATACCAATGTCTCACATAACCCTATTTCTTAGTACTTTTCTGTAAGTACCACTATTCAGATACCTAGTGAGAGATTCTGTGGTTTTTACATGCATTTTGAATCCAGATAGAAATAATGGTGTAATTTTACAAAATGAAAAGTGTCAAAATGTTTTAATTTGTTGTTGGCATTTATGGGAGGTTTCATTATGTCATATAATTGCATAAAATTCAAGCTGATCAAATAAAAATTAAATCTTTATTTCCTGTGAAATGAATCAAATCAATGAATTTTCACCAAATACAGCTATTTTTTTCAAATAATTTTACAGAAGCCGTGAACTATATTGGAAAATTTTCATTCAACTGCAATGGAAGCCATATAATCAATATTGATAAGACTGGGACTCCATACACCTGGGTGACAGAATCTGACATTTAACACATTAAGATCAGGAGAGATCACTTTTAATAAAGCTTTGGTGTAATTTGAAGCCACTGTCCTTACACCAGACTTCTGGGATATTTCTGCTCCTTCATGTGTGTCCCTGTGAAGATGTGTATTAATACTATGGGCATCACATAATTTTCATGAATCCCATTTTTCTATTTCTGTGTTATATCTCACTTTCTGAGTGTCTTGGCAGCATTTCAATTTTTCCTCAAAAGTGATCTTTTAAGTATAAACAGATTACTGTTTTCTCATGCTTGTTCATGTTTTTTGGTTGTTTTTTGTTGTATTTTAAGGGTAGCACTAGGAAGATAATGAAGCTGAAAACAGACTGACAAATTATAGCCACACTCTATAAAGCAAAAAAAAATCTCTAGGATTTTAGAAATCTGATTAAAACATGTACATGAATAAGTAGATATTACTGTTAAATAATTTTATGTTCTGAAAGCAGTTCAATAATTGTATGTGTGCATGTATATTCCTATTAGAGTGCAGCAGTTAGAGCCAACAGCCTACTGCTCATTCTTTTGAAATTCAAATGAATAATCATTTTCCCATTATCTAGGTCAATAGGAGGCTGGGCTACCCCAGAAAGTGGGGAAAAAACAGGTAAAACAGGATTCACTAAAGAGCTTAATGCTTTTCTCCTTGGATGGAGTCTGTTTTTGTGGGCCTGCATCTACACTGGATTTCCCAGTACTCTAGCTCGGGGGATGGGTTGTTCTGAGTGCTGTGCAGCATGAGAATGGCAGTGGAAGCACTGCAGTTTCTTAGGCAAGAAGCTGGTGAGGCACCTCCAAAGGCCTGAAGCCAGCAGGAAACACTTCATGCAGGAATATCGGCCCTTTGCATGTGGCCCAATGTGCCTACATCTACCCCAATCACTGCTTAGAAAGGTGAAGTGATGCATTTTTAAGAGACTGACCTTATGCAGTCCTTACAAGATTTTGACTACCAAAGAGGAATTAAATATGGGCAAAAAAAAGTTCGTTGTTCAAGAAATAGTGTTTCAGAAAAAATGGAGGATATTCCCTCTCCTTACTGTGCCTGCTCTCTGTGTTAAATTTGAGTAAACTGAAAGCTAAGGTTTTTACTGTGCTAACTGTGACGATAAATAGTACTATGAGTACAGTGTTCCTTTGGCTATTTATTTCTTGCTTGTTCTGAATTGTGCTGCAGATTTTTGCCCAGAGAGCCCAAAATGACTTTGCCTGGGGAACGTGTGGGAAAGCTGGAGTTACGCACCTTCTGCAAGGTGTGGGAAGTGGTTTCAATCACAAGCTGTGGATTCAGAATGGAAGAAAGAATTACAGTGTCAAGAGGGTTTTGTCTTAATAGAAAACATACGATGAATTCTGAACAGAGGGGTCACACCCAAGGTTAGTTCACAGACACATTTCCTAGAGATCTTCTCTGGAATAAACATAAATTGCTTGAGTCTTGCATTCATGAGGAAAAAAGTAAGCTGTGGTCTTACTTCATGTTAGCTAACACAGGGTAAAATAGTGAAAAGGCTCACAGGCTGTGCTTTAAGATTTGGTAAATCTTCCTTTCCTTAGTGTTTTTATCTTAAGATGCTAATTCACGTGAAAAAGCCAACTTCCTTGTCATTGCTAGGAAAATGGTATCCTCTCCTCCCTTTTCAGCATGGTATCCATGCTCTTGGATTGTGTAAGGCTGCTTTACACAAAGTCTTTGCGTTGAAAATGAAAGTGCCCAGAGCTGACAGGTGTAACAACCGAACTTCAGATAAAGAGGTGAAGTGGACTCATTTAACTGAAAAAGAGTAATCATTTGAGAGCACAAACTAGTTTAATTAAAATCTAGAAAAAATTTACATCCAGTTTGAAACTAAATGCAAAGGTATCCAGATGTATTTCACCTTGATTTTGTTTGCAAAAAAATTTTATTTTGTCAAAAGTATGTGCATCAGATACTGCTCTGGTGAGGGCAGTCTGAGGGTGGTTTCCTGGCTTCTCAGCACCAAGTATGGCATCTTCCCTGAGAGTGTGGCCCTCTGCTGCTGGAGGGGTCCAGCTGGAGCCCAGAGAAGCTGTTAGTGAGAGCAGCAGCAGCTCCTCCTAACTCACCTCCTGCCGGACCTAAGTATTCCACTTACTCATTGTTCAATGCCCAGCTCTACTCTTGGTCACACAACAGAGCTGTGACAGAAGCACTGATTTTGAGCTGCCTGCTGCCTGTAGGAAGCCCTAGAAACATTGCTTACTGTTTGTAAACACGTGATCGGCAGAGACATCTAGAGACAGAGTGATTGTGTACATGGGTTGAAATAATCCAGGACTTAAAACTGCAGCAGAAAGTAACCCTATTCTTGCAGCTATGTGGTGAGTCCAAGTCTGGTGTCCTGACGTATGCTGTTGCTCCAACACTCTGCCCTAAGGCATTGTTGGAGGATAGTGCTGTCTCACTGGGACAATATGGATGGGCCATTTCCTCTCAGCCCCGACATACTGATCTTACACAATAAGACGTTTTAAGACACCAAGATGCATCACTTAGTGATTTTTCATAATATACTGATTGCAAATTGCATCTTATTTTGAGTAACCTGTGCATTTAAATCCATTTTATGCTCTGAGAAACAGCATAAAAATAGTGTTGGGATGTTCCATGTGCATTACAGCCCTTTCAGATTTTTGTTCGCAAGACAAGACATTTTCTTACTGGTTGTGAGATTAAAACCCGGCTCTGTGAGTCAGGCAGTGTCCCCTCCATCCCACAGATCATTGTAGTACTGATAGTTTTGTTTGGGAGATAATTTCCTCAGCCACTTGTGTGTAACCCTATTGATTTGAGCGTCTGCCCCCAGCAACACCTGTGCAAATTCACGGATGGCACTGGGATTGCACAGATGCCATGGAGGGCATATTCTGGCATACAGGACATTTATTACTGGTGGTGATGCATGAGATGGAAGGGATCCAGGACTCAGGCTGAGTTTATGCAGCTGGCAGTTAGAAATTTACTTGCAAACTGAGCTCATTGGGTAGAAAAATCAGTGTGATAATGAATCCAAGGCCCCCCGTGCCATTTTTACCAAATCACTTTAGGGCAGAAGAACAATTTAGAAGAGATGTGTCTCTTATTAAAAGTGTCTGAAAATCATACTTGAAAAAACGTGGAGGGAATCCCATAAGAGATTATATTGCAGATATTTGATATCAGAAATTACTGTTTCTAGGCTTATTTAAATGGAAATGTTTACTTGTTTCTGCTGAAAAATTGATGCAAGTAAATTTAATATATGAATTTAAAACAATTTTATCTTAATTATTCAGCCACCAGTTACATGAAATTAAACGGAAAACACTTATTTTTAACGTTTTATTTTGATTGATATGAAATCTTCCACAAAGATCAAAACAATTCAAAGTGACAGAATTTATTCATAATGCTATACATTTCGATTGCTGGCCTATAGACATTGAAATCCACAGTGTTTTAGCAGGTCTCTTAGGAAAAAGTGTTGTACCCTGAACCAATTATAGACCCTTTCTGGCTAAATTGCAGAGCCAGTTTGCTTAATATGGGTAATTTGATGTTGTAAAGTATTTGTCAGTACCCTAGGGTAGTCTCTTAGGGCACACAGGTTTCACTGTGTAATATTTCACACTTGTGTGCCAGTTAACCTGCTTAGTTGCAGACTATTTACAACTCATATAGGATTTATTACATTATGTATTTAATTTATGCAATATGCTTAAAACTTCTCGTTATGAAGTCAAGAATGATAATCACACTTATTGCATTGGATGTGCTTACTATTTTGGGTGGGAGGGTGGAAGGAGGTCCTTTTGGTCCCTCAGGCTCTTTAGATTGTGGAAATTTAGCAAGGATGTGACAAAAATGCGTAACAATGTATTTATTAGGCATCACACCAATATACCCATTAGAGATCTAAAGCATGTGCACAGTTGAATAGACACCGACACAGAGATTTATCATTTACGTTTTCTTTCCTCCTAAAGAGCAGTGGAGGGCTGCAGCTGGCCTAGCCCTCACTGACAGCCAAATAACATCAGAACCTATAAAATGGGCACAGGGCGTTTTCTTTGAGTCTGCTATCATGAAGGAGGCAGCAAAATGACCTGCAGAAAAGACACTTAGCAAGTCTCATGTCTCACCTGCTCACTGGATTGAGATCTGCTGACTACTGCCCTTTGGATACACCATTATAGAGTAAGTAAAAATCTACTCTGAGGCATATGCCTGAGAGATTTTAATTTGCAGGACTCACACAGTGAGCAGGATTCTGCAAAAATCTGCAGGGGTTTTGCTTAGAAGGGCCTTGCCCTAAATGCCACCTAAGTTCCATGCCATTTCCTAATCAGAAAATTGAGTATACCTAAGGGCATTGCCATAATGTGACCTGTCCTTTCAGATCAGTGTGGAGTCCCCCAGCAGGGACCAGCCCAGAGGTTTGTTTGAGCTGTGCTCTCCCAGGTGTGCGCTGTGAAAGCCCTGTGTGTGCTGGATGTGTGTCTGGAGTCCCGGCCGGTGAGCTCGGGGGTGTGTGCTGCCTGCACGGTGTAACCTCCTTCCCACGGAGCTGTGAAGCTTTGCAGCATAGGCAGGAGCCGCTTGGGGCCTGGAGTCAGCACATCCTGCAGGTGCCCTGACTGTATTCCCATCTGAGCTACTTCTGCCCGGCTTTGGCAGGGCTGGGCTTGGAGAAACTGTGACGTGGGCTTTTTGGGCTGCCCTGACTTCTCCCTCCAGACTGCTCTTGCTGGTAATCCTGAGCTCGGGCTTGTACAGGCAAAGTCCAAGTGAGAGAAGTGCAACAGCTGTTCAGTGGAAGTGGAAATTAGAGCTTCATTACTGAACAAAGAAGCAAACCACATAATATTCCTATTGGTTGTATAAATTGAGAGAAAAAAAGGTTATATGAAGTTCTTTATAAAGCTCTTTATGTCCTTGTTTTGTTATGTCCATGTAAATCTTTCTATTACCATTGTTTAAAAAAGAAATAAATTTTACAAATGTTTCATTGCCTACTTTTTTTCCAAATGGAAAACAAACAAACAAACCTCCTTGTTATAAATAATATCAGCAGTCAAAAGAAATTGTAAAGTAGCTAAACAATGAAGGCACATGGAAATGCTGTTTATTTTATTTCTACACAAAGCCCCACTGAATTCACAGGAATGAATTAAATATGCTGAGTGTGACTCTGGGTAAGTAGCACTTCAGTTAATACTGGGTTTAATTTTCTATTTTTATTAATTTCTTATAAATTCAGTTATTAATCTATGAGAAATGTATATGCATATAAAAGCACATTACTAATTACTATGAAAATCACATTGTGTTCTTTCAATTGCTAAAAGAATATTACTAAATATTCACCAAAACCAGGTAACTGAAGAAACCCAAGCATACTGTTGCCCCTAATAGCCTTTGCTTTGTAGTAAAAATGAGAAACATGCACTTATTCTATCCACTATTTCTTATTTATGGATATGCTAGGAGATTCTAGGTGCATGCAAAACCCTGGCTGTACCAATCACTTAAGGTACAGCCTTAAGGATGGAAAACAAATTAATTTGGGGCAGATTGTTCACCTTAAACCAAAAGCCGAAACCGTCCGTCCTCCTCCTTCCTCCTTCCCTCACACTGCAAACTGTGCACTGTTAATATTAACACCACAAAAATATTCAGTAACATTAGAGGCTTGAAGGTTTCCTGATGCTTTATTACACAATGATGAAAATATCATAACGCCTCTAACTTCATCTAATCAGACATTTCATTACAGCATCCTGCAAGTATAGAAAACTGATTGTCTTGTGTCAGCATGGCCCGAATCCAGTTCTTGCATACAAGACATGGTTACTAATGATCTTTGTAAGTCAGACAAGACTTGCTCTTATTTTTTCAGTTCTGCTGTACTATGAAGTGTTAAGACAGAGCAGAAAAGAGAAAGAGTTTATTACAGGTTATCATATAGTTTGTTTGACAAAGTGGTCAGTCAATAATAAGCCAGAAATTAATAATTAATTGTACTCGCTGTTTGCACAGCAGTTGATATTTTGTGACAATGTGAAGTCTGACATAAGAAATTATTGTCATCAATTTTTAGAAGGGAGCTGGAGTTTTGGGGTTCTGCTTGCACCATCAGTACTGGTCAAAAAAGGATGGTACAGGGAGCCAGAAACCTCTTCCTGATTTCTGTTCTCTGCTTTGCCTGGAAGGGCCTGGCTATGTGACCCAGGGGAATATCTGTGCTGCCAGCTAAGTAGTGTAGAGAGAACCATTTATTAAGCACAGACTCGCCCCAAATCCTGAGTACATGCCCAAACCCTTCATTCAGGTACAAACAGTCCAGTATATGCCTCACCTTGCTGGGTAAATTCACGGTAAAGAAATGCATCTCTGGTGAATAAGATTAACAGAGGTCTGTTCAACCCCTTTTGTATGCCTTGCATCTCCTTTCTCCTTCACTTCCCAAACTTCGAGAGAAGAAAGTGGGCAGCTAACTAGCTACACACAAGTTCAGAGTGCTCTCCAAGCTCTACATTCGGCAATTTACAGATAAACAAAACAAAGCAGGACAGGAAGGTCTGAACTAGTGCTAAGATATTTTATCTAAAGTTACACAATGAGCCTGGCAGGACAGGAATAGCCCTGGAGTTCTCCCCATCAGAGTTCTGTGGACTCTTCACCACAGTCCTGAGACTACATGAGTAAGTACGCTGAGGAGTCACATTTGAAGAGACAGCTTGTACCATTCAACTGCTCCCATTTGGGGACAGGGTAAAGATCAAAACTGGAGCCAACCCAAGGAGTGAGATATGTGAAAAGGAAGCATGGTGGTTTTTTGTATGTGAACAGTTTTCTCTTGAAAAAGATAATTATTTGGGAGAACCATCTACTTCTATTCTCCAGCAGAAAAAAAAATATTGTCACGTTGTTCCATTTCTGTGTTATTCTGGTAGTGTGTTTTAGTGACTGTATGCATTTCTGATTATTCACAAGTGCTTCACAGAGAGATTGAATTTACATTTTATCTAGACACCAGTCTTACCCAGAGAGATCTTTTTCATTTCAATGCTAGTTTGAAAATCCATTATTTGGTGTTCATTGTATGCAGGCTTTTATTTCCAGCAAGATTGCTGTGGCAGAAGAAATATAGACAAACTCAATGGCTTCACTAAGTATTCTTACAATATAGAGTTTTCTTACAATATAGAAAAAGCCTTTCTAGTTTCCCTGGGCACTGAGCTTGGAAAATGTGGGCCTGATTCTTGTTTCCTTTTGGAAAACAGTTTAGCACCCTCACCTCCCACTTGGAATCTGCCTCTCTCCCACCTGGGCCCTTCTGGCTTTCAGAATGGCAAATATTGTTTCTCTCAAGAAACAAAATAAATTTGTATTTAAATCTAGGATTCTGGATCAACTGGAAGTGCTGGTCCCGAAGCTCCGACTCAGTGTGATCTCAGTGATGGGAGCTGCTTTACGAACATTGATCCTTATTGGTTTCTTCAACTAATACTCAAGAGTTAAAGTTGTTTCAAATTCCTTTTCTTCCTGCAAAAAAGTTAAGCATTAGTCAGTTCTGGTGGCTGTGAGGGAAAACCAGTCCTGACTACATTCTTAAGACATCAAGTCCAAGTCAGGTAGTCACCATTCCACTATTTCTCTCAGGAACCCAAGATATTTATCCATGACCTGGTGCCTCTGTCTGGCACTCTGCCTAGCACAGTGATTCTTTGGTCCAGATCAGGGGTCCTTTGTTGTTCCCAAAGTGCCAGTACTTGTAGTCACTGTGAATTTTGAAAGACTACCCAGACAAAACTGGAACTGCTGGTTGCAATGCCGCTCGTGAAGAATGCTATACAAACTTCTGATTTAGAAGTGTTGCATGAGAGCATAGATATTTCAATTTGAAAGAAAGTGATATAACTTTCTGTCAACTGTTCTGTTTGAAACAAACTTTAAATGAACAAGAAATGTGAATTTTAAGTTTATTGAGATTTTCTCATCTGTAACAGTAATTTATCGCTGCTGTTGAAAGCAATGCATTTTTGGTAATGATATGATTTTGGCAAAATCAGTATTTTTGAATTTTGCTTTGAGAAGAAATTGTCAATCATTTGTATTGCGCAGCAATATTAATTGGTGGTCAATTCTACAACAGTCCAGCTCATTTTGGAGACCATCTTATGTTGCTATTAGGCATTTTAGTGCTGAACTAAGGAAGAATGAGAGGGGAATCAGGAGCTGATGCAATTGGCAAAGAGGGTGAGGAGAAAAGGTGTAAGATGGAAAGAAGAAAGGAAATGTAGAGGTCAAAATGTGCAAAAATAAAAGTTAAGTGTCATAGTCCACTGAAGAATACTAAAATTTTATAGCAAGGCACGGAACAGGCCAATCACATTAGTAACATTTACTGTGTATAGATTGTTCTTTCTGATCATTGTGCCAGTGTTCCTGCTAACACTGGCAAAATGACCTCTGTAGACTTCAGAGAACGTAAGAATGTAAGAACCACGGAGAGCTGGACCATACCTTGTGATTCCCAGGGGAATGCAGTCCTTTTGTCACATTGGGTTTGACACTTAAAGGCTGGAAACTAGAGGAGGCAAAAAACCTGAAGCACAGCAATAGATGTGAGGTGCCACAAGCTGGTCCCATCTTACCTCTCCTCTTTGTACAAAAGGTTTCTTAACTGTAATGACAAAAGCTTGTTCAAAATGTGTAAAACCCATAGAGGATCTGAGCCACAGTTACTTGGTCCCTCTGGAAGGCACAGGCATTATGCAGTGCTTCACAGCATTTCACTGCAATCTTGTCTTCAGCTTAATCTGGTAGTGAAATGCTTAAGCAAATAGCTACAAGAAAATGAGTTCTTAGGGCAGCTGCAGTGTCACCCACATGTGCAAGATAAGGCTAGCAATTGCTCTTCTCTTTTAAGTGAAGATACTCTGCTTCTCGAATATGAAGTTAAATTGTGAATGCTTCAGCAAGGGCAATAATTACTTATATTTACAAAAAGACAATGCACTGTTTTAAAATACATTTCTTCCAGGTCGCTATTTTTTCACCCACAGTTAAAAAAAAAAAAAAAAAAAAAGTCCCTTTTATACTTCCAGTCCTTCTGCTTTTCCTGATTGTTGGCACTTGCTGACAAGGAATGAAATCTATCACTCTCGCTTTCCAGAAATTCCCCCTGCCCCCACTTCTCTTTGCTCTTGACAACAACAGCACAGAAGAGTGCAGTCTTAAAGCGAAATTTTCTACAGTGTGTCATGTTGCTGCTGAAATTTAATGATATTCAGGCCTAGGAGAAAAGAGCAGCTGCCCTCCAGGTGGTGTTCCATAAATGCTCCCCAGAACCCAGCAGGAAGCTGTATAAGTTCAATTCAGTGAAGCAAATTCAATCATTTGCCCCTTTGTAAATGGAGCATAAGCAGAAAAAAAAAATTCTTTGAAGGATCCTAACACAACAACTACACATACCTAAAAACTTAGAAACACTTTTTTTTTTTTGCTTGCATTACTGTATTTCAAATAAGCTTAAGAGGAACTTACCTACCCAGCAACAATTTCACTTTGCAGGACTGTGGAAAAGACATAAGGAATTCCCAGAAATATCCAATATTTGTTTTACTCACAATTCAAAAATGACTAAAATGCTATAAGGTTAAGGGGTTGTCTTCATAATGCTTTTTTAACAAAAATTATACAGCTTTTCCAAGGAATTAACTTTTTGTGGCAAACCTAATTAGTGCAGCATTATTTGATTAAGTATGAAGACTGTTGTGGATTTTCAGTTCAGGTTATTACTATTTCATATTCTGCCTACAAATTAGAACTACAGTAGTAAATTTTTGAAGCCACAGATCCTTTTAATACTAATTGTGTTAGTGCCTAATATTTGCAACCATCCCAATTTACAACTGTCTTTATTAATACAATATTCAAAATTACGTGCAACTGTCTTGTTACAGCAGTCTGCCAGGTCTATTTATTAGAGGTAAGTAAATGACAATATTTGTACCCTAAAATATTTTTACATGTTTGAACTTCACCTTATAAACAACTTAAATGTTTTTCCTCTAATTTGCTGAACATTTGGCCGGATCTGCTTTTTATGTGAAATAGGTAGGAAACATATTAGAAAGTGATGAAAGACTTTTTCTGTCCTCATGGAACTAAATAATTAAAAATAATAAACAGCTTGGATTTGAAAATAGTAATTTGACAAATGATTAATGCATTATCTCTTGTGGCACTTTGAGGGAAAAAAATTACAGAGCTAAACCTCTGTGTGCTGGAAACATTTGAATTTCCCAGTGCATTTTCTGCTGGTAGTGTTTTAGAAAGACTTTCATATTCTCTGAATGTGTATATGGAAAGGAAGCAGCTGGATTCACCTGATATCAAACTAATGATCCATTTTTGATGAGTGCTTTTAGGAAGGAAGAAGGTCTGGCTGCGTATCATGAAAGGCTGTTCAAGGTCTCAAAATCTGGTTTTGGTATTTTTGAGTGGCACTGCATTAAGATGGAAAACCACAAAATCTTTAGCCCAGTTCTTAAAACTGTGTTTTCTTTATGGACTATTATGGTGTCACAACTCTACTTTTATAAGGTGCCTAAGTACAAATTTATACAACAATAAAATTTCTAAAGAAGCCATAAAGGTCTAAGGGATAAATACGATTGTTATCACAAAAGTATGCATACTAGAGTATGTATTTCACCAATGTGCTCACTTGCCTTTACCAAATCAATAGTCATCTATTTTCACAACCTTTTTGTAATGCTGCACTCTTTTGTAATAACAATCAGTCCACCAGCCAAGTGACCAAATTCAGGCTATCACAGGGTACATGCAGATTGCCAAATCACTTGGAGCTCCAGGTGTCACTCAGGCCCAGGCTCCTCCAGCATCCCCAGAGACACCAACCTAACAAAGCCAGGAGGATGAGGTGTTTGGTTCAGACTGAGCTTCCCATTATCAGCATGTCAAGCCAAGCGCCTTCGAAATCCACATTCCCACTCGGTTTGAGTCACGAGATGGTGCAAGATGGCATCGTCTGGCACACTTGCATTAGCTCCTTTGCAGTATTGCAGTAATGCTCATCTGTGGTTGTAGCAACTTTGCTCCACTTAATGGAGAGGGAGTTATGACCATTAGTCTGAATTTCTTTCTTTTTTTTTCCTCAGCTTGTTTCCTATCTGTATGTTGAGTACATATGAACATACACTTTTTTTGGGTTTTTTTTAGCAGTTCCCTGTTGCAAAGCACACAGAAAACTGCCAGATAGTGAGAATGTTATCCAGCCTAAAATTGCTCCTGTAGCTGCTGGACCATAGGGTTTCCCTTACCTCTGATGCTGGGAAAGAGCCCTGTTTCTCAAAAGAATATTTCCGATGCTGTCATAGAAATCACAAGTTTTGTAAATTAAACGGAAAATATTTCTCCAATTAGCTGAGAGCACTAAGAACAACTGTTTGAGCATTAAAGCTGTGAACTAATAACTTTGATATAAAATTCATGATCATTGGACCAAATACTCTTCTCTTGCAAGTTGTCCTCTTAGAAGATCAAGAGCACTTACAAGGAGCAGGAATAAATATTTGATAGGATCAGTACCTTTTTGCTTATGAAATTGAAGCTATCAAAACTTCCACAAAAAAAAAAAATGCTGCAGTTTGTGGTCTACTCCCCTGAATTTTTCATCTTTATTGCATAAAATTCGTAAGTATATGTCCAGTTTGAGCCTTCTCCTAGTAGGAAGTGGAAGAAGACAGAACTGTTTAATGTAATAAGCAATGTAGTCTGAATACCAGGATGTGAGCTGTGGCTGTGCCTGTGGAGCTGTATTAATTTCTGCAGAACTGTTCCTAATTTAAACCATTTCTCAGGATAATACAGTGATTGAATGTTTTGAGGATATTTCTGTGTGTGTTATCTGGGAAAACATATGCTCAAAACAGGGATAGACCCTGCTAGAAGCATGGGAAAGTAGCTGTCTTTTGGAAGAGTCTTTCAGTGTTTTAAAACTAAAAACTAAGCATGAAAAGTGGAATTGTCAAGCAATATTATATTCTGAACCAATTATTGGATAAATGTTAGCTTTTGAGGAATTTTGTTTGAGCCAGGAAGCATTTCACTTATCTGCAATTTTTTTTTTTTCCTTATATGCCATTCCTGACTGATTTGCATACTGTTCAAAGGCACTGAAATAGGTGACTGTTCTTTTTTTTTATTCCTTGACTGTGTGGCTAAAGTTATAGTTGTGCATCTGTGGGTACAACATAAAGGTTTTTTTGGGGGTTTGTTTGTTTTGTTGTTAAACACCTTTACACTATTTAATAGACTTTAATAGGAAGGGTTTCAGTAGCCATTTTTTCTCCTCCCACAAAATCATTTATTCTACTACTCCCAACACTGATGCAGGATATGGAGACTGTGTGAAAAGCAAGTGACTATTTACATCAACACCTTTACAAGCAGCTCTTTCAGCCAGAGTGCAGAGCTAAGTGTGCCTCTCTCTTTTCACCTTCTGCACCCGACAATGGCTCACTCAACCTTACCTGCAATCAGAGTGCCTGACCCTCCACAACCTGATGGGTCAGTTATTTCCTTCCACATAAGACGTGAAGGGTACTTCTAGTGACTAAACCACATTTTTTCCCAGTGAATTTCAACGGTGAAGTTGTATTGATACAGCATTGTTTTTGTTTTTCAAATCAGTCTACTCTTTTTTTCCTCACTTATTCATTCCTATTTGATGGTCTAAAGAGAATTAATAAGCCTTTCCTATTTTCTCAGTTTTTACTGCAAATGTTTCCCTGTTTTGCTTACTATTTAATAAAAGGTTGCATGAAGTCAAATCTATCTTTCACTAAATAATAGCTCTGAATAATTGATATGTTAAAAACACATCACCCAAAATACTCACAAAATTCTAAGCAAAGAAACATCACGTCATTTGAAACAACACTATTTTGATGTGGCATGTCTGAAGTCCTCTGTTGATTTTAGAAATTATTCTCATACCTGCCTACATGTGCTGATGTTCTCTTCCTGACAGTAAGGTTTTCCCGACTACAGAGGACTACTACTTCTCCACAGCTTTTGAGTAAAGTGTCAAGTCATAAACACAGAAAAATCTCATTGTACTTGGGAAATGAACAGTGCAAAGATCCATCTGCCTTTTACCACTTTATTCTATAATCCTTTGCATCCTTTGTTGCACCTGGCAAATCCAAATGCCATTCCGTGACTTTTTAATACATCCTTTTTTTCTCCATTTGATTTAAATTGAATTTATGGAGCAGGGTGCAGATACTAGGCTGAGAGGGCAGTAGAAAGAGAGGATGAAGTGCTAGTCTCTCTGCAATCAGTGGCAAATATTCAGTTACACAAACAGGAGCTGGAGCAGGAACAGGAGAACACATAAGCATGGTAGCTACCATCTCCTGAGATCCCCACAGATGTGTGCTGCTCTCATGAGGCCTTACTGCAATTGTCACAATGACTTAGAGCTTCTTCAGCTGAAATCTGAGCAGATGTTGGATACCCAATTCCTCCACCACCTGCCACAGGTGGTGTTACTCCTGTGCAGAGGGCTTGTCCTGGCCACTGTCTGGCCTGCCAGACCTGGGCTTCCTGCAGTCAGAGCAGAGGTAACAAGCCATGTGCCTGATGGTAGAATTTCTGACTAATTTAGAAGAACACAAAGATACACAAGGCCAGAGACTCAAATATACATCCTCCTTTTAAAAAGAGTAGTTTGTTTTTAATATTCATACCTTTTCTTTAGCACCAGATCTCTAAGTATGGAGAATAATTACACTCCTGAGCCTTTCTTTCAAGGAGAGTTACAGGCTGCGCAGCTCATTTCCAGTGCTAGTGCAGAGACAGAGTGGACGGGCTCATTTTCACTGGTGACCTACACAGTACATACCAAGGAATTCCAGAATTTTGGGTGTGAGAATTTTTATTTTTTTAAATATGACACCATGATTTAATATGTAAAGAAAGCAAATCTCCAACACTGAATTGTCCCATTAAAAACATTAGTTAACAATTCAAGTGTATGCTCTCTGACTTTAGAAAGAGTACCTGAAGCCAGTATGACGTCTTAGATAGATAAATAATGATAGAAAATTATAGATTTACAAAGAGAAATTTTGTACATATGTCTAACCATGTATTCAGTAAAATTTATATCCAAACTTAGTATTTTTCTAAATGTTATCTGGAGGGGTTTTTTTTTTTAATATCCAGGTTATAAATTCCTGAAATTAGGGTTCATAATAAAGAATTATTTATAACTCTTTATTTATAGCAGCACTATAGCAGATGCTGCAGTACTGAACACTATTCTCTAAGCTGTTCTCATTCTGGTATTCCAATCATCCATACCAATTTTTATCGTGAGCCCTCTAATGCAATGCAATGTACAGTGCGTCTGCCACACAATTCACATACACGTTTTTCACATGTCTGTGTGTGAGCAGAGCTCTGTAACTGAAAGCATTTTATCAGCTCTGGAGTAAAAGACATCAGGGTGGGAGGGAAGGGATTTAGGTACGTAGCTCTTGTTGATAATGTGAGCTTCACTGTTACTAAATGTTTACTAAAGATAAGAACTAAATATATTTGTGGCATGAACTTCAGATAATAATTTACCTACTCTTTGAGCAGGTAAGCAAAACAAACACTTGGCTCTATCATTTTCAGTAGTGAACAAAGCAATAATTTGCAGAGAAAGAAAAAAAAAGAGCAACCTTGACTCCGCTTAGACTATGCTAAATGGTGATATTTAGAGAGGGGCTAAAGCAGGGGCAGGGCAGCGCCATACTTCCTCTGGGATATTTGAAAAAAGACTGCACAAAATGCCTGTGATGACAGAGATTGCTCTTTTGTGTTCTTGACATGCTTTGCGATGGGTGGGGAAGGGGTCCCATTATTCCCTTTTTCTTGCCCATCCTCTTTCTGAGTGTGTTTTCTTGGAGCTGCCAAATTCTGACTGCTTGCTTTGCTCAGCTGGACTCTCAAATCCTTCCTTTATTCTGTGTATTCATGACAGACATACACCATCTTAACACAAGCGTTATTTAGCCCTCTGGTTCTGACACTACCTGAGACAGTCTGTTAACAAATGCTGCAGTCCCTGGTCACTGCATTTCCAGGGAATGCCCCAGCAGCTGGAAAGCCCCCAGGCCTCAGGTTCCCTCACAGGTGGGTGAATATCAGACATAAGAACCTTTTTCCTGTGCAAACAGAAGGCTAATTTATTGTTGCCATAACACTACCGTGCTGCTGTTCACAGCTGGACTTGGGGGCACCCCAGCTTGCTGTTTGAGTTGCTCACAGCCTGGCCCAGCTCATCAGGGACTACCTTGATGGGGTGTCCATGAATACCAGCATGTGTGTGTATCTTTTCCTTTGTGCCATGCCAGAATCTGAATCAGAGAAAACTGTGATCTGTAAAGTTTAGTTTCTAAATTTAGTTTAGTCCTTACAGTGGCTCTTTGGAAACATGGTAAAACAACAGCAATGAACTTCTCTGCCACTGGGGAGCCTTACCTCCTCATTAGCTCTCGAGGGTCTTCCTCTGCATCCGGTGAAAAGAGCTGCCAGGGCCTCATGCTGGGCAGACTTATTTACTCAACCATTTACCTGATTACTCACATGACAGTGATAAGGAGGATATTTGCTGGCAAACAGGTGTAACTCATCAATAATGGTAGCAGGAGGTCATTTGATGACATGCTTGGACACACTGTGTGTTTGTTTAGTTTTAAAAGTACTCATCTGTCAGGGGAAGGGCAGTTAAAGATCTACACTGCATAAATCAGAGGAAAGCCACTTTAGCTATCCCAAAATCCAACAGAAATTTTCAGTTCTCATACTGGCCATGACAGTTAGTCACCTTCATCACTTACCTGCTATGTTGGTTTGGTCTGGAAATGGGCTTTTCTCCACTGCTGGGAGGTCAGTGCAAGTGTGGCTCCTTGGCCAGGGTATGTGGTGGTGGGGACAACACGCAGCTGTTGCTGTGGGCAACACAGGCTGCACTGAGAGCCAGCAGAGCTGGTAGGAGCAGGGGCAAATGCCATGACCCACTGGAGCTGGCCAACACCTCAGAGCTGGGCTGGGTTCAAGCCTGAAGCCATTTCTGTGGGCAGATAGGTTAGACTGTGTTTTTCTGTAGGGTATGAAAACAGCAATTCACTATGGATGGTGGTGTCCCATCAGCTGTTCCAAAATCACGGCTCTGTAACTGGCATAAATTGGATCTATGATGAGAACAAACTCTCCAGACCTTTACACCCTTTCCAGATAAGTTGTATTTGGTCTGGTTCCAAACTCACATATGATTGCAATGGAGTGAGCAACTCTTACTCCACAGAAAGTACCACACTTTTCCTTGCTGTGGTACAATATCCCACTCATTTTCATTCTGGGGCCAAAAAGCATAACGGCTTTGCCATGTATGACATTTTTCTCGTATATACTGACAGTCAATCCCCACCCTGATTCTGTAGGCAGCTGCATATTTAGGATGCTCTTTCTGTTAAATGCCATTGCACACCCACTCTTCCACATCAGTTTTATGCAAAACCTGTAGAGATCCTGAAATATCCTTTAGAGACCAAACTGGCATTTATAGATACAAATAGGCTATTGCAATGGTAATGTTTGTTTTAATCTTGCATTTCTTTGTAATAAGCCACTGAGCCCTTCAGGTTGAACACTAGAGATTCTTATTATTTTGTTTTTGTCTAAACATCATTCTTCCAGAGAATGAATATGTATTATTGTAAGGCTATGATGAGGGTAATGAGATACTAATACTGATTTATTTACAATATATACATGTCTGTATGTTTGTATATGTGTATATATGTAAAGGAAAGCCATGAAAACATTTTGATATCAATGTTGTTTAAAAAAAATTGCAAAAATAAGCAGTTGAAAAGAACATATGTGAAAGAGAAGCAAGAACAACAAGAAAAGCACACTCAGTTACATTTTTGGTCAGTATCTATTTTTAGCATTTCCTACTATGGTTTGTTATGTCACTTGTTCTACACTGGGGACAAAAAGAAATTATTTTACTATGTGATTATCTTGGAGGGATGGAAGTACATGAATTCTAAGGATGATAAGTCTGTCAAGATGCAATAATGTTTAGTATTTGATTTTAAAGATCCCATTTTAGTATTTCTTCCTCAACAAATTTTCCTCTCATTTTCTTCTGCACAACTCCAGTTCTAGAGAGATGTAATCCTGCTATAACAAAGAATATTAAATCTGCATGGAAGAAAGCAGAGTTTAAGACAGAAATTCAGTAGACATAAATTAAAATAGATTATAATTAAAATGTGCCATAAAAGAATCTTGAAAGAAATATTTAACTGTTTGTGCTGCCTTCCCTAAAAGGAAGGTACTTTTTTGCTTTAATAATTCTTTTTTTAAAATTAGTTTTTTGGAAGTAGCTGTCAAGCTTCCTGTTAAAGTTAAATTTGCAGCAAAAAAGTTTTGACTGTTTTTAATTTGTGTCTTTCAAGCTTTTAACTGTGTATTTAAGAAGCCCTCTTCAAAGCGTGCAATTGTATAAACATGCATACATGTATGTCTTAATTATTGTGGTTGTTCTTTTAATCTTTATTCCATGTATACTTCATTGTGCTACGCAAACCACGGACAGAGTTGCCAAGGAAGTGCTTCCAGTTCAAACAGAAGAGGGAGATGTTGGTACCCAAGGTGCAGGACATATTGTCCTGCCAGTTTTGAAGGATTTATCCCCCCTGGACGGCACTTATTTTGACCTCTGTCCATGGAAAAAATTGCCAACACTCTGGGAAGAGTTTGAATCTACAAATACAGAGGAAGAGAGAAACAAATTGGGAGAGAGAATCAGTAACCGATCCCATTCAGATATGTCAGGAAAATTATATTCTTTTCTTGTTTGTGAAGTCCATAAAAGTGCTCAGAATAATTAACAGAGCTCCAGTAAGTAGTTCACTGTTGATTCACAATGTGGTGAGCCAGCAGCTCTCTTTTCTTACTGGGGAAGTCACAGAATTGTTGCCATTCATTCTCTCACTTGATTGTGGAAAGGAAGCCCAACCTCTGGAGTGCCAGTGTTGGCACAGAGGTTTGACACAGCTGTTTTGGCTGAGGGAGACAAACAGCCAAAAAAAAAGGAAAAGGTTCCAAGCTAGAAACAAAATTAGTGCATTTAGAAGTTTAATCTTTTCTCCTTGTGGATTTTGTCATCAAATTGTATAAGTTCTTCCTAAGCTGGTGACCTTGAAGGGGTTCCCCTCCTGCATCTTCTTGATTTGGAAAATGATATTAAAATAGAAAATTTAAAAATTCATGGACTACCTTGCCAGGTGTTTATGTTTTTTTCTCACAATCCTACTGATTACCTGAATTTAAATGATTGGCTCCATGCTTTTAATGTGAAAGCATATATGCATACATTACGTAGGGCAATTATCATACTTCTGACAACTTGCCCCTTTTCTGCTCAGTCCTTGCATATGCATGTTTGTGCACCTTGCAGCAACAGAAGGTCTGTCAGAAAAAGTCATGATGAAGCCAGGAAATGACAGAAAATTATGAAAATCTGAGAGAAAAAAAGATAAAGAGGAAGCCCCAAAAAAAGAGAACCCCAAAAAGGATTGTAATGTACATATGCATAGATATTGTAATTTGAACCACACTAAACAAACTGCTTGGATTTATTGTAATTTTCTCATTGTTTTGCTTGGAGAAAATTTACAGAGTAAAATCAGAAACTTTCATATCCCTCTTCCCTGAAGTACAGTTCAAATTCCCTTGAATTCTCTCATCTTGAACTGTAATTAGAAAATGAACCACGACATCCTGGGTGCTAAATGCACAGTCAATACAAAATTCTTTCTATAAAGGGGGATGCAATTGCCTCTAGCCCCAAACAGACCTGAGGGATTCTGTTTCCAAGTTCATTCATGTTCACGAAGCTCACCAGTACCACAGGTAAGGAGAAAACCTTATCAGTCATCAAATATCTGTGCACAGACCCAGTGTTTGCTCTGAAGAGTCATTTGTGGTGTCTGAGTTGGTTGTATTTGAAGTGTTTGCTATCATTTTCGTTGTTTAGCAAATATAATGGCTCAAATGGACTGCTTTATTTACAATGTGCAGGAATTAAATTTTTGTTTCTCTTTGAGACCAAATTTAAAGGTCTAGTTTTCCCTCAGTTCTCCATTTACTCATGTTTTGAACAGCAAATGGAAGAACCATTTTGTTAACACAAGAAATTCATAATCTTGAACTAAAATCTCCTCCTCGTCACTGTTGTGTTCACAGAGTAACCAGTGGGACCTTAAAGGTTGCTAAGGCAAGGCTCTCTAGCAACAGATCACTCTCTGAGGAGGCTGTTTACCTGCCTTTGGATGACATAGATATGAGGTACAAAACAAGAGGAAACACAAGTTGCAGTTGCAATTCCCTTTAGTCCTTCACCCACAGAAGGCATTATTTACTTGCTGGAACTTATTTTCATTGATTGATTTTGTGTTTGAGCAAGATGCCATCTTGATGGGTTTGGTGACTGACATCTTTCCAGAACAGATCCAGTGCTGATCATCAAAATGCACACTTCCTCCCTTTCTGGTACCAGCTGTACCCTGAAAAGGCTCTCTAAGGGTCAGTGTAAACTTTGTCTTGGTTAAAGGTAAAACTCACTGTTGTGCAAAGAGGACCCACTCACCAAAACTGGAATTCGATGATACTTTATATTAAATATAGAGTCTTCTACAAAGGATAAATTTCACCTCAGGTTCTTTTATTTTTATTCCATTGAGGCAACCAACAGAGATGATGCATTGTGCCACCACAAGCTTTTTTCAGATGTAGTTTTAAACCCAGAAACACAGTTCCAAATTTCTTTTGCAGCTACTGTATTGATCAATACAGAAGTGTGCCATGAAAAGGATGATGAAACAAATTTGGAAGACAATATTGAAATTAGGTATTAACAAAGCAGTGGTCCAGCTCATCAGAAAAAACCTGTGATTTCAAAAAAGGCTCAAGGCAATCTATTTTCTCTTTCTCAGGTGAATACATCTCAGGTGAATACATCTCAGGTGAATACATCTCAGTTTGCAATTAAAAATCTAACTTTTAAATCCGAAGATTCCTAGTATTCAGAAGGAAGATCCTCTTCTCCTGTAGAAATTAGTCCAAAACTACCTAGAAAAAATGGAAAAGAGTCGACTGCAATCTACAGTCATCAGCATGACTTGCAGCAGCTCTGATTCTGCATTAAAAAAATTTCTGCAAGAAAAACTGTTAAATTCCAATCTATATTGGACCTTTTCTCTCTATACTTCATTTCTGTAACATTTTGGGAAATATTTTAGCCAGAAAGGCATTTTCTCAAGAAAGAGGTAAATTTTATGGGCTGTTCTTAAGCAGAAAAGCTATGATGGAGAACAGCATAACAATAGATTATACTGTGATTGCATCCTTCATCTGACAAATTTAAAGTGAAAGTCTAATAACTAATGTCTATATTACTCTTTTGAAGCAAGTTGTATTTATTAAAACCATGTCACTCACTAGTAGAATCTGAAACAGGTAACTTCATCTGTATAACAGTACACAGAAACAAAGCTCAGTATCTTAAAATAAGGGGAAAAAATGGATAACATAAAATTGAAACTTCAGGATTAATTTACAGAAGTAGAATATAATTACATGAGTTAGAGTCTGGCTGAAAAACTGGCATCAACACCAATTCTTGTGAAATGTCATGAAATATTTAATAACAAGTTGCTATCCCAAAAGAAACAATCTCAGGACAAATATCTAGTCTTATGTTTCTTTTAAAAAGTTGTTAAAATGTAAACATAGAAATGAGATTTTGATTCAAGCTGTAAAATGTATTCAACACATTTGTGTACAGTATTTGGAACTCGTTCCTGCTGTCTCTGAATTTGTCTCTGCAAGGAAGTGGACTGGGATAGCTGTAGTGGAATAAATGAGTTAGCAGTAGTTCAATTGGAATACTCCTTTCATGGGAAGTGTATTTTAAAACACAGATTATTTTATTCTGGAATAATTGTAACATTTACGGCATTCACCAAGTGATAAAAAATAAAAAAGAGCCTGTAATACAAAATAGATTGTTCACAGATGAAACTGCAACAAACTATTCCAAATAGATATTGTAACACAAAGTATTGCACAAGAGCTATTCTGGCCAGTGCTGTTATTGGAAAGAAGTCTCAAAAATGGGCTGTAGAACAGACAATAGGGATTCTGCACCTAGTGTAGCTGTGTAAATTATATTGACTCTCAGGATTTAAATAAATGGTCACATCAGTTTCAGTTCTCTGAGGTTCTGTACCAGAAAGGCAGTCTTGGTGTTTCATCTGGTCTAATGTGAAATATCACACCTATATTCAGCTCTTTAAAGACCACAGGTCTTACACCATTACAGCTACAGCAAATTATTACTAGAGGGTTAAATATAGAAGGGTTTAACTCATCATGAAGATTGTCATGTGCTCGACTGTCCCTCAGTGTATCCTTTAATCCAGAATAATGATTCATTGTAAGAACAATAATTCCTAAATTGTGAGTCTTTTCCTTAAAAAATTAGTAATGACAGAAGTAAATAAAAAGAAGTGAGGTTGATAAATATCTCCATTATTTACCTACAAACCAATTTTTCCACATCTTGTCCAAAGTTCTAAAAGTGAAACTCCAAGGTAAATAATTGCTATCGATTTTAATTGTTTTTTTCCCCCATGGAATCTCATACCTGGCCTGTGAGCAGTTTTAGACACCCATGTATCTTAAAAACTCTACTGTGAAATGATGCCTATTTACTGAAAAAGCCACCCGTTGTGTGCAGCTCAGACTGTCCTGCACGCCAGAGTAGAAGGTGGCAGAGGCTGGTGTGAGCACTGGGTGAGCATTGGGTGCAGGATGATAGATGTGCATGGCACTGTCAGTGTTCAGAGCCACTTGGCTACATACACCCCGATTAAATCTTCTTCCTGCTGCTGATAAAACTGAAATTCTCTGCTGTCCTATTTTTAGTGCAGAATCACAATCCCTTACTTTGCTTACCCTGATAGTCACTTTAGATGTGTGCTGTGCTAGGGTGCTATTGCTTTACTGAGATATTGTAGAAAACCATTGTTAGCATTTTCACTTTTGAAAAAAAGCTCTGGAACCTTCAATTGTCACAAGTAACCAGCTTTATACCTCATGGAGGTGATAGTTCCAGCAGTACACTGATTCTTGCTGTGGTGCTCCAAATTGACTCCATAAACCTTGTTTTCCACAAGCTCTGACCTGCTCTTCTCACACTCTGCAGAAGTTTAACACAGTCATTATAGTGTGATTTGGAATTACACCAAAACAGAAAGGCTGACTGATTTCTTTGCTTTAGTTGTTTAGGTCTCTTGGTATGTAAAGACCTGAGAGCTCAGGAAGAAAACTGCAAGCTACCCAAAGAAAATGCTCACAGCAGGGTGGAAAACAGGCAGTGAATATTTAGCTGAGATGTTACAAGGCAAATCTTAACATGATACCAGTTTGAATGTGAAATAGTCTCTTAATGGAATTGATTAAATTTCTATCATCTGATTTATAATTTATCATAACAAAGCTTCTAGGAGTACACTCTCAACAGAAATACATTGGAAGGTGATGAATTTGTTGAGGCAAGAAAATAATGTTTCCGTAGAAAGTGTTTGACTTCTGAAAATATCTTTCAATTATTTCAGAGATTCATAGTATAAATGAACCTATTTAAATAGGTACTGAGGGACCTTTAATAGTCAGTAGAAAGAAGCAGAGGATTGTAGAATATTATTCATCAAATACTAAAGTTTGTGTGTTAAGGTAAATATCTAAAATACATCGGAAGTTTTGTTTCCAATAGGTGACACTCTCTCTCTTGAATATTGCAGTGTGTTCATGTACCAAGGTTTGGGTAGCAGGAGGGCATCATCATCAAGCCCAGCAGAAAGTTAAATTTGCTGTAAATAATGTTGTTAAAAAACATGAATCTCACCCATTGTGCTTAGCAACTTTGTAAGTTATTAAAAGTGGGAAAGTCTACCCCTTCTCTCTTACTTGCAAAGGATGCAGGCACAACTGGAATTCAGATGTCTTAGGAATTCTTCCTATCTGAAGGAGAACAGACCTGGCCCATCTCATCGGCTGGGGAATCTAGCAGAGCTCTCAGCTGCTGCACACTGTAGAAAGAATGGAGCCACTGATCTGGTCATTGTATGAACACATGAATTTCAGGATTAATTTTTCTTCACACAGACTCAAAAGAGAAAATATTTTTAAAAGCTTAACTCACCTTCATGTATGCTATGTGTATAAACAGAAAGTAAAATAAAGAAATTGGATCTTCTATGCATTCATAGCTATGTTTTGCTTCTTCTGTATAACTATTTGCCCATAATAAAGTCACCATGTTTGCCTCAAGATTGCTGTTAGGTCACTTTAAATTCTATTTTCAGTGGCATAAAACATTAATAATTTGAAATTGTCCAATTTAAATTATTTTATCAATTAACATTCATATGTAAATACTTTTATTGAATAATTCATAACACTTGTTATTTATTTCAACATTTTTTCAGAAAATGTTTTTGCAGGCTTTTTGTTTGGTTGTTGGTTTTTGCATTGAATCTATTATTATCAAACATGTCTGCCATTTTTTGAGAGAGGCTCAAACTGGTTTTGTTATTTTTCCCCAAGTTTTTTTGTGTTCTCTTTGTACTATTGAACATCTATTCTACATTTTTTTTGCTTTCTTGCAGCTGGGTAAAAAGTGAACAATGAAACAAAAAAGTAATTGAAAATAACTTTTCAGAATTCTGTTAACTTTTGGAAAGGTAGATTGGCCAATTTGCAGTGGTTTTCTTGTTCTTTTGGGTTTTTTCCCTTTCCATAACTTTTTGTAAGCAAATGAATCTTGTGAACAGCTGAGAGTGGTTAAAGGAAATAAAAATGAGATGTGAGGTGCGAAAACCTACCCTCAACTTAACAAGAATAGGGTTGAATACAGTTTCTCAGTGGTAACCTAAGGAAAATATAAAAGGGGAAATGTTTATGATGATTTAAACCTCTTCTAACTCAAAATCAATGTTGTGAAAAGGAGCAAATTCATCAGGAAAGTGCAGCTCCACAGAGGTCAGTTATTCAGCACTCCACTGCAGAGGAGCCCATTATGTTGATGCAAGCACAGTTTTGCTGACTGTGGCAAAACCCCACTCAGTTCAGAGCATCACTGATGAGGGCAGGTTTAAATTTAGCTTTAGAGCCCTCACAAGGATTATTAAGAGGGTGAAGCTTCTGGGCATTTCTAGCTCATTGTTGGCCATTTGCACAACTGCCTGTTCTCTGTTGCAGAGAGCAAGTGTCTCTTCACAGGTTGTTACTTTTTGTCTGGTTTATTTGGAGAGAAGATGCTCAAACAAACAAGTCACTACCGACTTCTTTGCTTTGGGGAGGTGTCTGGGAAATCTGTTCTATGTACTGGCTTCATAATTCTCTGGAGTGGCTTTGCATTTCTGGAGAAATGCTTGGGGAGAGCTCACAAAAGGGTGATGAACTACAGGATGGAAAACTGCTGTGGGATCTGTTAAAAACAACACAACAAACCTGTATGTTTTAACTTAATTATCTGCTGAATGCCCATCTTAGTCTGGTTATTAACGGTATTCAGAATATAATTGCAATCTTGATTGATTCACTATTTTCCCCTTTGCAGGTCATAGTAAGCACTAACACATTTTTATAATAATCATCTGCAATTAGTGAAGTGAATGAGGTTTTGAGTGTGACTTTACATTTGTCTGTTATAGCTGTCTATTTTCATACACCTATTCATAGACTTTAGTTACTGTGAAAAGCAAGAAAATATAATTAGAGCTATTTTCGTTAATGGAAAGGAGAAACAGCCTTATAGCAAAAAGGTCAAGTACATTTATCTACTAGGTGAAAATCATTGCATATCTTAAAGGGTGGATATTTTTAAGCACAGGGTTTCCTATTGATCTTACATGTTCGGGGGAAAGGGGAGTGTGTGTGTTTTGCTTTGTGATTTTCTTAAGCTGAAAATTTTATGTAACTATTCTGCAAAATTTTTTGGTTGTCCTGAACATTCTTTATGGTAAACCCACTTAAAAATTATTTTGAAAGCAAATGCCGCAGAAAAGAATTGTGGAAACTTTAGTGGATCATTTTCTTTTGAAAGACCACTTCTAAGGAAAAGAGAAAAGTGGTGTACATAAATTGTTGATTAACTCTAACTCCACATTGCTAGAAGACCATTTCAAACTCTATCTCCCTAGGAGAGCATTAGCAATAACTTGGCTGAGGCAGAGTGCCTGGAGTTATGGAGTAAGACATAAAGCACCTTAGTCATTTTGAGTGAGTTCTGCATCAGTGCCCCTCAGGGCAGAGCTGTCCTAAGTCACTGTTTCACTATCTCTGCTGTACAAAGGGGAGTGTAGTTTCTTTGCCCTGCCCATGTGATAACACAGCACGTCCTCCCCATGCTGGGGTAGGCTTCTCCCGGAAGAAATAATTTTCCACTTTTAGCCAGATGCATGAGCACTGCTCCGGGATGGATCTGAAAAACCCAAAGGAAAAGAGAAGGCTAGCAGTTTATATGGGCATGATAAAAGTAGGGAAAAAAATGGACATCAATGCCCTGATCTTGGAAAGTGATGAATGATTCCTATAAGGTATTGAATACTTCTAATTTACAGGATGTCTTCATGAATAGCTACATATCCATTACAACGCTCTCTTAAAGTCGACATTAATTGAAATTAGAATGATGTTTATAAGTTCTGCAATTATTGCAATATTTCTCATTTGCAAAGGGGAAACTGAGGGCCTGCAAGTATCAGGACTGGATGTACACAAGAATAAAAGTATAAACCCCACACCTCTGTGCACCTCTGCCTAATAAAAACCTCTCCTAAATCTGGTTGCTCACAGTTCGTACAGGGTACAGCAATCTCTTGTGAGGCTGAGGGACACAGGGTACTCCTACAGGGCCAAGAGCAGTCTTGTTGCTATGGGCTTAAGCTGCTTCTTTTCTGCTACTTTAATACACAACCATTGCACATAAAAATGAAATATGATTGAAAAGAGTGCCTTTGACCTACATATGTTCAACATTTGCCAATACTTAGAAGTACATGGACAATCAGCTGGAAGAATGCTATAAAATCACTTCTCATGAAAAGCCATAGAAAATCATCTAAATAGCAAGAAAAAGAAAACTCCAACAGTTTTGTGGGTGGTTTTTTGTTGTTGGTTTTTTTTCTTTGTTTGTGTTTTTTTTCTTTTTTTTTGTAGGTTTTTGTTTCATTTTCAGACTTGGATTGTGCCCATATAAAATTATCAGGATTATAACCCGTGTGGAAGTGTCAAAACACCTTTTATTACAAGCTGGTTTTCTATAAAGCTGTTATATTTTCCACTAATTATGAGAAATTCCACCTCTGCAGACATGAGGATATGATTAGCAGATGTGAAAGATATAATGCAAACAAACAAACACAGTAAGTCCCCCAAACTGGGTTTAGCATCAGTATTAACACTGGCTGTGTGCAAATCAGCTTTCATTTACTCTTTTCTCACATTTGCACATTCTCATTTTTTAGATTAACTTATAAGTTTTTCAGCGTTTCATATTTTATTACCTCTAAGATGTTTAAAGCTTTTCTGAACTTGCATGTGGTTGGAAAAAAACGTGTCACTCTGTCTTCCACCATTGTGTGTTGGCACCGTCTCAAGGGTGGGGAATTACAGCTACGCTCTGTCCCAGAGGTGGCTGTGAACAGCAAAAAGCCTTTACAGGGAAGCTGTATGTCCATGTCCAGTGTAGAGTTAAGGCTTGAAGGCTCTCCTATCATTAGGTTCACAATTCCCTGCTACCTAAACCAATACTATAGAGACTGCCAAAGTGGCCTTTGCTCTTTATTAAATTCAGTAAATTTAATAAATTTTTTTCCAGGTGGGATGCACTGAAGAGAAGTGAGGGAGCTGGCAAAAGAGGTCACCAAGCCACTCTTACTCATTTACCAGCAGTCCTGGTTAACGGGAGAAGTCCCACTTGACTGGATATTAGCGAATATAATGCTCATCTACAAGAAGGGTTGGAAGGATGATCTGGGGAATTATCAGCCTCTCAGCCTGACCTCAGTACCAGAAAGGTCATGGAGAAGAACTTCCTGAGTACCATCATACAGCACATGCAGGGATCAGGCCAAGCCAACATACGTTTACAAAAGGCAGTTCCTGCTTGACCAACTTGATCTCCTTCTACGACAAAGTGATTCACTTAGCTGGTGAGGAAAAGGCTGTGGATGTTGTCTGTCTAGATTTCAATAAAATGTTTGATACCGTCTCCCACAGCATTCTCCTGGAGAACCTGGCAGCCCATGGCTTGGACAGGTGCAGCCTCTGCTGGACTAAAGCTGGCTGGATGGCCAGGCCCAGAGAGTGCTGGTGAATGGTGCCACACCCAGGTGGTGGCCAGTCACTAGTGGGGTTCCCCAAGGCTCAGTATTGGAGCCAGACCTGTTTAATACTTTTATCAATGATCTGGATGAGAGGATCAAGTGAACCTTCAGTCAGTTTGCTGACAACACCAAGGTGGGTGGGAATGTTGATCTGCTGGAGGGCAGGAAGGCTCTCCAGATGGATCTGGACAGGCTGGATCGATGGCTGAGACCATTTGTATGAGTTTCAACAAGGCCGGGTGCTGGGTCCTGCACTTGGATCACAACAACCCCCTGCAGCGCTACAGGCTGGGGACAGAGTGGCTGGAAAGTGGCTCAGCAGAAAG
>VZRS01006704.1:34409-204662 GCA_013398055.1 Ifrita kowaldi
TCTGGATGAGAGGATCAAGTGAACCTTCAGTCAGTTTGCTGACAACACCAAGGTGGGTGGGAATGTTGATCTGCTGGAGGGCAGGAAGGCTCTCCAGATGGATCTGGACAGGCTGGATCGATGGCTGAGACCATTTGTATGAGTTTCAACAAGGCCGGGTGCTGGGTCCTGCACTTGGATCACAACAACCCCCTGCAGCGCTACAGGCTGGGGACAGAGTGGCTGGAAAGTGGCTCAGCAGAAAGGGACTTGAGGGTGCTGGTCAACAGCTGAACATGGACCAGCGTGTGCCCAGGTGGCCAAGAAGGCCAATGGCATCCTGGCCTGTATCAGCAAAAGAGTGGCCAGCAGAACCAGGGCAGGGATTGTCCCCCTGCACTCAGCACTGGTGAGGCCACAGCTCAAGTCTTGTGTTCAGTTCTGGGTCCTTCACTTCAAAAATGACATTGAAGTACTGGAGAGCATCCAAAGAGGGGCAGTGAAGCTGGTGAAAGGTCTGGAGCTCAAGTCCTATAAGGGAACTAAGGTTGTTTAGTCTGAAGGAAAGGAGGTTCAGAGGGGACCTCATTGCTCTCTACAATTGCCTGTAAGAGGTTGTAGTGAGGTGGGGATTGGTCTTTTCTGCCATGTCTGAGGTGAAACCATGAGAAGAAATGGCCTTAAGTTGCACCAGAGGAGGTTCAGATTAGATACTGAAAAAAAAATCACTGAAAAAGGGGCTAGGAATTGGAATAATTTGCCCAGTGATGTGTTGAAATCACCATCTCTGGAAGTGTTTAAGAGGTGTCTAGATGTAGGACTTGGATATGTGGTTTAGGTGGTTGTTGATGGTTGGATTGGATGATCTGGAATGTCACTTCCAACCTTGATGATTCTGTGGGTCTGTAACAGATGAATCATGTTACTTCATGCGAACTGGAATGCAATTCTATCAAATGTTTGTATACAAGCACTGTAGCATTTTTTGTTTGTATACAAGCACATCCAACATTTTTGAAGCTGAGAGTTTCTTGACTGATTTATCCTTGAACAAAGATTTTCTTCTTCTTATGGATGTTTGCTGTCTAAACGAAAACTTCATGAGCCATACAGAAACATATCTTTACAAGATTAAGCTTTATGGTAATTCTTTGCTGTAATACAGGAAATGTTTTGCCTCTGAAATTGTACCTCTAGTCTGTAGAACATTATCCTTACACAGAGAGTTAAGGCCTCTGTTCCTGGATTTCCCACTGAAATCTCAGAAAAGGATGGCTCTTTTTACAGCTGCATTGCCAGTAAAGATGAACATTGTTTTACACATGTACAGGTATCCAAAGAAGGGGGAGGTGAGCTAAGAGGAAATGACAGGGTTTGTTGCTGGGTTAGGTTGTCATTAGGACAATTAGCTGTAACATTATCAGGGCTCCAACTCTGTAAATATAACCACGAAGAAAAACCCTGCTGAATTCCTGTTGCTACCAAAAAGCCAAGTATAAAATTCAAATTATAAGAAGGTCAAGCTGTTTACATTTTACTGTCACAGTCCCCATAGCCTAAAACCAGTGATGATTTAAAAAAAATAAGTAAAAAAAAAAATATTTTACACTTTTTTTTTTTTTTTAGCATTCAAGACAAAAAGAGTAAATTGAAAATAAATATTCCCACCACCATTTACTCAGCTTTATGAAATTAAGATGAGTTCCTGTACAGACGAGTGAGCAATTTCTAGCATACACCAGGAGGTCATCACCCAGCATTTCTGGTAGCACCAGATGACAGACATGATAATGTCTGATGACAGACATTTTAATAATTAGCTTTTTCTGTGTCTTTGCAAAGCCATCTTTGTAGATCCATAGAATCCTTTCCTTGTTCATCTCCTTTTACCCTCATTAGCATTTCAATCAACTGTATTTTTCATTGGAAGCCAAACTGAGAATGTGGGGAATTAAGGTTTTTAATGTCTTTTTAATAGGAAAAAAAAGTTTTCTGAATGACTGTGAGCTGTCTGTTGCCTTTTGTTGTTGTTGCTATAATTGAAGTTGCACAGTATGGTACAGAGATGTATGATTTTCTTTCTATATTTTTTATCAAGTCTAATGTAATCAGTCTTAACAAGAAGACCAACACCAACCAGCATTAAGAATTCAAGCAGAAGAAACGTGAAAACTCATCTGTGGAAGGAGCAGAAGATTATAATGACAATGGTCAAGAGTTTGAGATTGTAGGAGCAGCACACAGGTATATTTAAAGAGAGAAATCACACTCTTATCTTTTCATACCTACACCACCCAGTACACATACACTGCCAGAGGACTCTGCCTTAAACTCTCTCCTGCTTCCAATACTCAGGACACCTTGTTTGGTGTCCATGGCTACATGATCTGGTGTCTGCCCACAAGCCAAACCAAACACTGCTGGCACACATTCACCAGAGGTTACAGTTCCAAGTGCTTAACAGCAAGAGCCAAAATGCCAGAACTTTCCATTTGGACAGGTTTCATATTTTGTGGGTCTCCTATGCACTCTTTTTTCTATTCCAAATGAGATGTGTTAAAGTGAGAGAGATGAAGAAGAGCTTGGACTTAATGAGAGTAAGTATAAATAAATAAATAAATAAATAAATAAATAAATAAATAAATAAATAAATAAATAAATAAATAAATAAATAAATAAATAAATAAATAAATAAATAAATAAATAAATAAATAAATAAATAAATAAATAAATAAATAAATAAATAAATAAATAAATGTAAACATGCTGTCAAGTTAAAAGTTATTTCAATTCTCTTTTTCATGAAAACTCAAGCTGTTATAGTAATTTATTTAAATTGACTCAACAGGGGTCTTGGCAAGGTAGGTCAAGGTGGATTTTCTGGTAGGAGAACAGTTCTGAAATTCTTAGTGGAACAAATTCCCCAGAAAATGAATTGTAATGCTTTCATATTCACATTAGAAAACTGAAATACAATGGAGAAAGGACTATGGCACATTTATTAGAGATTGGTGACCCATCTACAAGTGTCACACACTCCTAATTCAAATGTATATTTCTCCAAAAAAAACTTTGGATTATTTAAATTAAGTAATTTAAATCATTCAGTAAAAGGAAATGCAGAATTTTGACTTAATCAGTGAATGAAGTTATGATAGTTGCATATACAAAACACACGATATATCATCTGAAGGAGGCCGGGGAGAATCTTTGTACTTATTACATGATTGTAGGATTGAGGTCTAATTTTAAAACAGTAATAGGAATAGCAATCCTACTCATCTTTGATAAAAGGTGGCTGACTGAAGGGGTTAAGAATGTGGAATATACAGTGAAATGGTAAAACAAATGTGTGTATCTCTCTCCCTGTTTGGCTTGTAATAACTATACAAAGAATACGATGAGTGGTAAATAAAATGAAGTATGTGGTCTTTAAGGAGCATGTGGAATTCATTGCCACAGGAGGCTGTAAAGTGGTTGTAAGGTGGTTGTATTTAAAAGAGGATTATTTTACAAGCAATAACACTGAGCTAAATTGCATGGAGCAATGGAGCAACATTCTTCACAAGACCCCTGAGGCTGGCTCAGCATTTTCAGCTCTGGCAGCAGAGCATTTCATGCCAGTGGAGAGGAGCCAAAGTGGACGCAGAGGTGACACAACAAAAAGCTAAACAAAAGGCAAGTAAAAGCCAAGAAGAGTGAAGACATAGGAAGAGAGCATAATAAAACTACAATTTGTCCAAATTCAGCTGGGCTCCTGTTCTTATGCATCTCTTCTCCCCGTGTTTTCCTGTTAACTGACTCAGAGCTGCAACAGCACATGGCCAATGGGAAATTAAGCCCAGGAGCCAAGGTGGAGGCCAGTCCGGCTGTATCTCAGCATGGTGACTCAGCTTTGGACTGCAAATTTTTTCCATAATTTGCAGTTTTGAACTGGCTGACAGTTTACTGTGCAGGTGACTGTGAACTGGAACAGATTGCCCAGAGAAGTTGTGGAGTTTCTCTCCCTCACCGACACGTTCAAGAACTGTGTGCACCTAATCCTGTGCAAGGATAATCCTGCTTGACCAGGAATCCCAGATACCCACTGTGATCCCTTCCAACCTGACCCTTTCTGACATTTTGCTGAAAACGAGGTAAAAGCGGCCACTTGGGAGCTGGTGTGTGGGAGGGCAGCTTGGAGAAGGCATGTATGCAGAAGGAGGAAACTATGCAGACACTGACTCGGAGGTGCATCTAGGGCAGAAAAGCCCACTGCTAAAAGCCTTTCAAAAATTTGACTTCCTCTCCTCTGGGAATGTTTGTCTGCACTTTTCTCAGCAGGTTGCTGCTCCTTTTATCCTCCATCACTTCCCACTCTTAGGGCTTCGGGGCCATAAATCACTATTTTGGCCCTTCTTCCATGTCTCAGCCCCATAAGCTTCTTCTTAATAACCTGTTTTATGCTTCCCAGCTGGTTTCACATACTAAGTGAGTATGTGTGGGTGAGGTTAGAAGCAAAATTTGGCTGGGGAAGGAATGGGACAAAATCCTAAAAGGAAGACAAAGAATTGTGAAGTCAGTAAGCAGGACCACAGACAGTCAGACAAGAGAAGTCTAGGATGGTGTAGGTGAGTATGATGCTGAGTAAATTAGCAGCAGTGTTTTCATCATGCTTGATTGCTGAAACAACTGTGGTAATTGTAACTGTAAGCAGGAACCCATCCCCAAGCAAACTAAGAATTGGTGGCTAAAGAGTTGCAGCATTTTCCATGTGTCTTGTTTCCATGTAAGGTTAAAGTTAATAACTAAACATACCAGCTAGGAGTATGCTAAGTTGCTTTCATTATGAAAAACAGTGTTGCAAACCCTTACCTTGTTGGCATCATGGGCTTAGGGAAATAAAACTTCAATCTTCTTCATTGTATTGTCAGATACCTAAATCAACATGCCCATTTCTAACATTTGCTCGTATAAAGATTTCTCTAGGTATCTTGTTATTAAAAATAAGATAGTAAGTTGTTGTGGTATGTTGACAGTGGAAAATCTGGTTTTGGTAAATATTCACCTCAAGATTAATTTTTGTTTGGACAAGAATAACTTTACATACTCACATTGCTTATAAGAAACTTGGGAGATAACAGGTTAAAAATTCATATGGAGAAAGTTGCATATGCCTTATTCCCACTTGCAGAAAAAACTGGAGCTATTTTAATGTTTTGGCATATGGAGTTATTGTAGCTCACTGAAAAAAAAAACAACCACTCAGCCCTGTGTTAGATACCAGATCTCTCTTCCTATTACGTAATGCAGGGAAAAATACATACAGAGTACAGTTATTTTAAATACAAAGTTTAGCAAGAATTATTGTAGCTTATATGGAAATGGAAAGTCTGAGAAGTTTTACAAGTTTCAGAGTTCTGTGACTGATGCAAAAGTTCCATTTATTGTGGTCCTATCTGCAGCTGGGAGTTCTGCAGGAACTGGAAGAGACAGAAAACAGTGAAAATGCAGCCTGAGAATGTAAAAATGCAGGCAAACTCTTTGTGCTCTTCTGTGGCACTGATATGTAAGGCTAATAACAGCAGCTTCACTCCATTCTTTTCCTGTCCTTAACTAAGAACAGATCCAGATGTTGCAAGAACATCACCACAGGGAAGCAGGAAAAGGAAGGGTGAGTTATACAGAAAGTGTTTGGACTGAGGGTGTGCTGGGTCAAACTGCTGAGCTCCATGGGGCGGTATTGAGTTGGGCTCAGGTGGGCTGGTGGAGCTTTGCTCATTTTGCCAGGGTTTGGGCCATTGTCCTGGCTCTAGACTGCCACGGTATAATGGCACACCTGGCACTGTGGAGCCCTGGTTCTTCCTGGTCCATACATGCCATTACTATTTAAACTTCTTTGTAAATCTGAAGCACTTCTGCATTTTGAATGCAGATGGTAACGTGAAAATCCTCTAGTCAAGAGCTGATATTGTAACACTTTGCATTGTCCCAAGATATTTCATGCCAAAGGTGAATATCTTTACACATAAAGTGGGTGCCAGCATATGGCAGGTTCCAGCGTGTTGGGAACTGTGCCCTTGGCACTGTTCAAGTGTTCACAAAAACAGCAGCAGGAGCTGAAACCTTCTGCCACCCTTCTTGAGGTTTTTCCTCTACAGATTTTTCAAATGTGTATCTCCCATGGTCCAGAAGTTGGATTATTTGCTAAAACCCATGGTCCCCTGTCAGTCCTCACTTCATAAAGTGAAAATCTCTCAATTCTGTCACAAAATGGATTCGGCTATGGTTGATTTAGGCCACCAACCTGCTCCTTTGTAAGACAGCTGCAAGCCCTTTTGAGTCATATATTTTGCAATGATGTTTCCTCTGTTTGTAAAAGGCTTGTTTTCATATACTCTATTTTCCCTACTGGTAACAGTGGCTCTGTTCTTGGTTAGCCCATGGCTGATGTCAGTAAATTTTTGAAAGATCATATACACAGGGAAATGTGCAAGTAAAAGCAAATCAATAGAAGAAAATTAAAAACACAACAGCAGTTGTAGAGCAACACACATCACCCAGTCTTGCATAAGTCTTGCATTAGCTTTTGTTCTTCTTCTTGTAGATTTTATAACTCACTATAAAAAAAAAGTCTAGTGGAAAGATTTTATTTTAACTGCAAAAGCCCAGTGGCTGAATTTTCTGCAGAAGAATAAGACTTTTCTCAAGTGACATCAGCAACCATTATACGAAATTATCATCTTCCGCTCTGTTCTCATTCTACACTGACTCATGAAAGTTTTTTCAGGCAAATACTGTATATTTAACCATTAGGTGTGCAAGTAAAATCAATTCCATGAGTCTAAAAGCAGACTCTTTTATGATATTTTTCCTTTCCCCAAGCTGTTTTCTCCTTCCTGATAATTTTCTTTTAACCCATAGTATATTCTTTTCTTTTTGTTTATTCTCTTTCCCTGTGTGCTTTCTTTTCCTTGGAAAGGTTTTTTTTGCCTTGTTTTGATTTTTACAGGATATTACATTTCCTTTTCTTGGTTGTTTCCTCTCTCCTCCCATTTTCATGCTCTGTGATCACTTCCCTTTATGTTGCTTTTTGTGATAGAACCGTGGCCATTTCTCTATAAACTGGAGACAGCCTGTCTCTATTAGGCAACACCTTGTCAGGTGCATGAGCTCTGATGCCATTTCATCATAATTCCCCATGATCTCATTTATATATTCTGTGGTCACCAAAAGTAATTTTTGGTATTTAGTGAGAATTTGGCTCTAACATACATAATTATTCATAGGAAACAGTAAAAAGAAGGCGTCAAATCTTACTCATTCACTTTTGACATCATTTAAATAGTAGATGAGAGGGAGGCTCTTATATTAAAGGATGTTAATCACCCTTCCCTGTTGGCTTCATTGTGAACTTGATGTTGGGTAGTGTAGAGAGTCTGTACTGGCACTGGTGCATTAGTGCTGGCCCTGGAAGCAGCTGGCTGTGCTGCTGGATTGACAGAAGAGTCTCTGGCAGACCTTCTGCCTGTGGCAGCAGAGCCTGTACGTGTAGGAAGGTTTGTGTCTGGGCAGCCTGATTTGGAGGGCTGTAGGGGTGGATGTGGCCAGGTTGTGCTGGTCAGGTCAGGCAATGGCTTTGCATGTCTTTCTTTGCTAGAAGAAGTGGGGACTGTGAGTGAGAATCTGCAGGGTCACAGCACATGGATATGAACCCTGCACATCCTGAATGGCTCCTGGGGATATGCATGAGGAGCAATGCCCTTGGCTTTTCCTGCAAGGGGCAGCATTCACATGTGACCTTTTTACAGCCAGGCTGATTCCCAGGAAGAGCATTTCTGAACTCACCCCATTACTACAACTACACCTACAGTCCCCACCTGTGCAGCTCTTCCCTGTGTATTTTCAATGCAAAATATAATGCCTGGAATACTATGAGTGCTCACTCCAGTGCTCACCTTGCCAGCAATCTCTGAGTTCCTTCAGCCACAACTCTTGAAGCATTTCCTTGAAACACTTCAGGGCTGGGATTTGTTCTCGTGTCTCTTGCCAGGCCTCTGTGAATCATTGTGCACTCACCTCCTCAACACGTACCAGGAATACACGTGGTAGGCACCAAGCAGCAGATGATGAAGTGGCTTCCTTAGTGGTCCATTTTTCAGTATTAGAAAGCCAAGTTACGTTACAAATACCAGTAAAAGGTAACTTCTCCCACTAAAGGCACTGCTCAGGGGAATGGTAAGCACATGCTGAACAAAAGGAAAGGGAAAGCTACCAAGAAAAGCAGGAAAAATGAATGAAATATTGAACTTGTATTTGATTCATTTTTAGTTTATTTTCAAGAGAGGTAAACATTAATGAAACGGCTTATTTGTCTCACTGAACCATTTATTTGACAGAGAATGGACTACCTAGTTTGAGAAGCTCAAGATCTTTTTATATGATTCTGTCCAAGAACCCTGAACAACATGGATTTCTCCTGAAAAAAGACAAAATGTCTTCTATAGCCATGCCAGTTCAAGTCTAGCCTTATATTTTGTGATGGAAAGATTTTTTTGTGGTGCTTTTCTGACATATATCCAGTTTGAAATCAATGTACCATATCATTTGATTTTGGCTAGTTTCCTGTATAAAGTAAAACAGACATTATTGTCATTGTAACCGGTCTGCACTGACAAATAGTCCCAGAGCTGGAATATTATTTTCTGGCATCTAATGATTCATTCAGAGAGTTCTCAAATTAAGACAACTTCTTACTCTAGAAAACCTCTTCACTTAATGGAAATACGTGAACAGTAACAAATGCACATTTACTGATCTACATTTGTAAAAAGAGAAGTGACTGAATTTTATATTTAGGAGAATCTGGAGGAAGATGGCACCTGTGACTTGAAGAGGTCATTGAATACTCTCCAAAAGAAGGGCATTTGTAACCTTTTATTAAAAAAAAAGATGATGACAAGTACTATTTATTGTTCCCTTTGCTTGTCTATTGGTTTTTCTTTACTGTTTTGACTTCTAGACCACAGTGTCCTTATGATTTGGTCTGAACAAAAGTCCCTTTGGCTGCTTCCAGTATATTTGCATTTTCAGGTGTATAATTAAATGCAATATTGACTCTAGTGTGATTGCAAACACAGCAGAAATTATGAGGATCCCACCATTAAAATTTATCATGAAATATCTTATAAAATATATTTTAAATGTTATAACATGTTCCCTCATAGTCTAGTTAAACTCTACAGTTTTATGACAGATTAGAGTAATTGCAGTTATTAAGTAGGAGCACTGTTACATTATCCAGGAGAGAGCCTTGACAGTTGTTGCAGATAAATGTCAAACTGAAGCAACAGATGTTTTGCTCTTTGTTGCTTATAGTAAAGATTTTTACAAATATAAAAGCTTTTATAGGTCTTCCTGTGAGCAGAAGATGTGTCAGGATTTATTATTTGTCCGTTACTAGTTTGAGAATCATTATCTAGGTATCTGCCTTTCTAATTCTCAGCAATCCATTGCAGGTTGGTTTTTGTCTCTGCCTGCCAAAGCAACAGTCTTTCCTGAAGATTTTACAACCCTCAGAGATAGGTACAGCGCTGTCAGCTACTTATGCTGTACTGTGGCTTAAACTTCAGCTTGTTCCAGACTTCAAGAAAATGTTTATATCAGCAGCTGAAATATTCTTTGCTCTTGATTTCTTGCAAGGGTCTTCACTGCCAAATGGCAATCTCACTGCAAGCAGTGGAAGCAGTTTTCTTTGTGTGGTTCTCCATAGTGCTCCACAGGAGCTGAGGTTCTCAGCACTTGGGACTGTGACATGCCATCGATTTGCAACTACAGTAAATTATGTTCTTTTATCTAAACAATTATTTTTCCAGCCAACGTGTAGCAGCTAACTGTCACCTTTATATCCTACAGAGCTTTTCATGTCTAGCTTCTGATGTGTACTGGGTCAGCCTCTAGAGCCATTTTGCAACAACCTACTACTGCAACAATTGTTAGCCCTTGAAATATTAGAAAAGATCAGAAAATCAAAAGAGCCAGACATGGAATGGAGTTAAACTAACAAGCAATAAAATGTGTAACAATAAAACATTTCATAAGCACATTAGCAGCAAGTGGAAAGTGGGAAGGAAACAATGGGCCCATTATTCAAGGGGACAAGAATGACAGTTGCAGAGATGCAAAAATATTTAATGCTGTTTTGCTTCAGTTGGATAACATGATCCTCATTTGCACTCAAAGGATAAGAATTCAAGCCAGAATAAAGAAAAACAAGTTAGAGGGTACCTAGATAAGCTGGTTGCTTTGGGCCTGATGAGATCACAGGGGGCTGCTTGAGACCATTTTATACAAAACAGGTGAGGTTACAGAAAACTGAAAAGGAGCAAACAGCTGAAATGTGCCTTATCTAGTTTTAGACATGTACAGAGTGGATGTCTGTACCTGAATAATCAACAGAAAAAAATTGGCATTTCAATGGCGAGATTCTTTTGGTCTGTTTTAGATACCGACTTAAGGATTTTATAAATTGTGCCCTAAACCTCAGTGACTTTTGATTAAAACTACTTTGATTTGGGTGCATGATTTCTTTAAAAACTGTCCTTTAATAGCAGTTGTCAATTGCTCGCTATTAAACTGAAAGGATGTATGAGGAGGGTGTCACTAAAGATCTGTCCCATGTCTGGTAGATTGCTTGGTGCCTTCATTAGTAATGGGGATGATGTAGACCAGGGAGCTGGTTACCACTTTGTCAAGGTGACTGTAACAGAAATAGCTCCATACATATCAAACTGAGCATATCAAACCGATCCCTACAAACTAGAGAGCAAGCCTGGGAAAACATGGATGAAAGTCATTGAAGACCAGTGCAAAATATTTTACCAAGATCAAGTAGTTGACTACACAAATATGACTCAGGGACCACCAACACCCGGCAATTGTGGAAATAGCATAGCAAACCAGACCAAAACCCCAACAGGTAACGTTTAATGTACAAACAGGACTGCAGCATCTAAAATAAGCAAAATTATGCTTCTGATAGATTCAGCACTGATGTAACTTCACAGTTTCCCAGGCTGAGATAGCAAACAGAAAATGTTTCCCTGTGTGGGTGTGAGGAGCAATCGGTATGAGACAGGTTTGGCAGAGCAATTTGGGCACCTCCATCCTGCAGTATTCACCACATGGGATGAAAAAAACCGTCATAAGTCCTTTGGAAAGACGGCAGCTAGTGTATATGTAACTCCTACTCATCCCATCCCACAGCTCATAGCTACACGGCCCAGAAGAAAAATAAAGCTTCAAGAAGCACTTTGCTGACCTGTTGGATCTTCTGGAGGACTACAGGTAGTCTTGCCTGAATTTTAGGGGTTTATTTGGGGTGGGGTCGTTCTTACTGTTTCTTTGTTGTTACACCCTGTATAAGAACACACTGGTGCCACATAAAAATGTAGGGCCCGGTTCCTGTCTTCTGTTCTGGAGGAAGGGAGGGAAACCTTCTCCTTTCCCTTTTTTGGGATGATTTCATCCACCAAAATTCCACTGAGCAACTGCATCAAAATGTAAATAATATTTTAGTTCATTTTACTTCTCTGTGGTCATCTGTTTATTTTCTAGAGCTGAACATTAGCTCTTAGAGTCACCATTACTCTTAAAATTAGGATAATCTCTTTTGAATACCTAAATTTATCAACTTTCCCAAGTCAGAAATGAAGCTGCTGAATAATCAATAATCTTGTTCAGTAGGAACAGCTGTCTTTGCAAGGTAATGGACAGGTCCTGCTATAATGAAGGCAATGGCAAGTTTCCATTCATTTCAATAGGAATAATATTGGACCCTGGATTAAAGAAGCCCACCTGAAGCAGGTTTGTAGGGAGAAGTAATTATCGTTTTTACACCAGTCGGAAAACTAGAGAAACTTTGGGACACAAAGACTCTTCTTTAGATCTGGAAAAGAAATGCCAAACTTCAAGTTCATTTCAGGAACTGTTGTTCATGTTAGTCTGCTTATGGTTTTTTTCTCTATTAAATGTTTTAAGACAAAAAGAGTGACAGACATCTGGGAAAGGAAGGATAGACTAGTAAAGGTTACAAAGAATTGGAGTTCAGGATTTTATTTTTCTCTGTTCTGCATTCAACTAATTTAATTCTTCAGACTGTGTTTACAGTTGTTTGAGACTACTCTAACAGTTTTCGTTTTCAGTTTCCTCTGGACCACTGGTTAAGGGACACAAAGACATAAATGTTTGGCTGTGAGGTTAACATTCTTTTATCTGCTGTTGTGAGGGCTGAGGTGTCACCACTATCTTTCTGAAATAAGGAGACGTTTCGTTCAGAATATCCTTCCATCTAAAACTAGTCAAAGTTTTGCAATGAAAGAAAATCATTATTTCTATCATTGTTTTTGATGGTTATAAACTTTATAGTGGTAAATCTTTGGCTTCCATAGCACAGACTAACAGGACATATCATCTGTTACTTTGTGACTCTGAATAGAGCTTGCTAAATGAGAATTTCAAAGGCTATTTGGGACAGAAACTACTTTACACAAAGGTCTGTTCAGCGTGTCCCTAAAATATACTTTTCAATTGCTGTATGTATTAGACACTTTATCTTACCACAGCTGAAAATCTGGACCCTTCAATTTCTGGGGTTTTTTGTGTTACTGTTCCAGTCTCTTGGGAGATGTCAGTAATCACTTTGATATATTTAAAAGATTTTCAGTGTTGTCTATATTAAGATTTCCTGAGGAATGAAGATTGACTAGAATGAGGCAGCCATGTGATGGACAAGATCTTCTTATCTGTGATGAGGATTACACCAACGTGTATTTTAATATCATTGTTCATAACTGGCCAGAAGTGAAAATTCTCCTGTGGTAAGGATAAAATCTTTCAGCTATTTTAAAAATGTGACTCAGACTGCAAGTCTTTTATGTGATTTAGCCAAACATAGCTACATTGCTCATAGCTGGGAATCCAATGCGTGTGGGACACATCCCTTGCCATGGAAATTGCTGATCTCATGGTCTACAGCTGTAATGTGCAGAGCACATTAGCTAGTAAAATAGCAGCAGAAGTTAGTGATAGAGTTTCATTCAAATGTCCCTAAAGGAATGCCCAAATAAGTAAACGTAAAACATTGTATTAAACAATAGCTGATAACTTGGCTGAACCAACAGAACCTGTGCCTCTGTGCAATGTAAACCTGTTCTGGCTACATGGTTTGGATATTTGCCAGAAGATTATTAAGCAGTATAAGAAGTGTGAAGAGTCCTGTGACCAAGAAGATGCTCTGTGCATGCATTCCAGAAACCTTCAGCTCCACATGGTGCTGAATCCAATAAATAAGTTTATGGAATTACGCACCTAAATGGCAAAGTCCCCCACATCAACTATGTTGAGGAGGGAGGTGCTACAAGCAGGGACAACTCAGGGAGGATCTGTGAACAAGGTGATAAATCCCAACTCAGAAAAGAGATATAAATGAGCAGTGGAACGTGGGAGTTCAGGGAATCAGCACAACACCCACACCATGAGCATTTCAAAGGCACTTTGCCATCCGACACAGCTCAGTGTTTTGGATGCAGGTTGTGATCTGTGCAAGGATGGAAAGGATGAGCATGAGTCAGGCTGTCGACCGGGCTGCCTTACTGAAGGCTGGGATTCAGCTGAACAAGTCATTTTGTCTGCCAGTACACAGACTAGGGAGTACTAGGGAGATGGATGATCTCCCTAGTAAAAGTTGGTTTTGCTGGTCGGTAGTTCAGTTTGAAAATGAGGCCCATATCAAGAGTATAAGGTGTTTTAAGGAACCGGAAAAGGCCATCTGGCCTCACAGGCATGCATTTTTTTTAGTCTATCTTAAACCTAATTCCCTGCTTTTTCACTATGCTTCGTAATCCTTTGCTCCTCTATGAAAATCACAGAGTCACAGAATAAGCTGAGTTGGAAGGGACCCACAAAGATCATCAAGTCCAGCTCCAGTCCCCGCACAGCACTGTCCCCAGGATTCACATGACATGCCCGAGAGCATTGTCCAGATGCTTCTTGAACTCTGTCAGGCTGCTGCTGTGACCACTTCCCTGGAGAGCCTGTCCCAGTACCCAACCACCCTCTGGGTGAAGAACCTTTTTCTAATATCCAGCCTAAACCTCCACTGAGACAGCTTCAGACCATTTCCCTCAGGTTCTGTCCCTGGTCACCACGCAGAAGAAATCAATGCCTGCCCCTCCTCCTCCTCTCTTGAGGAAGTTGTTGCTGCAATGAGGCCTCCCCTCAATCTCTTCTCCAGGCTGAACAGACCAAGTGGCCTCAGCCGCTCGTCATACGGCTTCTCATATAGAACTTCACCATCTTCATTGCTCTCTAAGATCTTTATATCCTTCCTATTTTGTGTCACCCAAAACTGCCCCCAGCACTCGAGGTGAGGCCGCCCCAGTGCAGAGCAGAGCGAGACAAAAAGAGCTGCCTTTCAACTCATTTCTGTGCTTTGCTGCAGTTGCCTTTCCTGCTAACTTATTCCACATGTTTATTAAGCTCTACATAAAATAGTTATGCCTGACTTCTTAGTTTCCTCTTTATTTGAGATAATTTGTCATTTTTGCTTAGTGCCTACTCGGTCTGGAAACCATACATCAATTCCACCCATACTTACATATGAGCTATACGGATAAAATATGTATACAAACATATAAATATATAAACTTAAATATGGTTATATTTCCAATTGGCCAGCTTTTGTTGTAAAAGTGGCAATAAATAGAACAGTTTTAACTTTTTGTTATCAGCTAAGTTAGTGAAACCAACTACTGCTTTCTCCATTTTCTGAATTATGTTTGAAAGTCATTACCGTTATTAGCAGAATATGCAGTAACAATATTTGATGCGAGCATGGTGTGCAATAAATATACACATGATAATTCAAGAAAGAGAAAACCAAAAGTGAATCCAAGAGATTCATGCAGAAAAGCTAGATTCTGAAATAGCAAATGTCAGGTTTCAAGGCAAGGTTTTGGTTTTGGAATTACAAGAGCAAAATAATAAATAGAACTGCTTTTAGTATGTTACTCAGAAAATGCCTAAACTAGTACTATGCAGAAAATTATACTTACAATTTGTGTAAGTGAAAAAAAAAAGGCAGCAAATGTGTATTTTGCTCACAGACTTTTTTCAGGTTTTATTCTCTGCTTGTTCCTTCTTCTCTTGAAAGAAAAAACTAAGAAGGCAAAACAATCTCATTTCTTTTGAAGATGGAAATCAAGATTTTCCAAAGATGTTGTTTTAAGACATAATTTCTATTATTAAACAAGTTACCATATTACCGTCAGCCAAGGGAGTTTCCCTCCTAGCATATTTCTTTTTGAGCTGAACCTAGCAGAATACCAATTTAGAGGCTTCTGGTGAGACCACTTGCAACTCTGCCTGGAGGCATAGTGTAGGGTTCTTGCTCTGTAAATCACTCCAATTTGACAATAGTCATGGATTTGTGAAACCAAAGATGGTCATTGGTAAACCGGACACAGGCACAAATGGCTCTAAGAGAGGCTTTCTGGATATTTGCCATTCTGCTGATGGACAAGAATTATTTTCAGTGTTTACAAGTTCACCCCAGTCAATTCATATGTGTGTCTAGGAGTAGTTTGAAAATGACCTGCATCAAAACCCTTCGGACAACTTTATATTCAGCTTGTACCAGCTGATGAGGTGAATGCATTGGAATGCTATACCTGGTGATTTATGAAGAGAACAAGTCTGTAATCTTTCCCCTAGGTTAAAGCCACCTGGCAACTATGATGTGGGGATCTGCCCAGGACAGCATCAGAAACATTTACCCACAGAAAGCATTTCAGCCCTGCAAAAACCAAGCAGATCATTAGTATCCATCATCTTTTTGAAGCAGAAATGCTGTATTTATGTGGTAGATTCTTTGTCTTTTGATGTTTTTACTGCCCCGTCCCATCAATATATCAAACATTTTTTTGTTTAACTGGGCTTCTCTTGTGGGTGTGTTGTGTAATATAAGGAGATCTCTAATTCTCCTCTGAAAGTGCCTTTCCACTGACTGCACGGAGAGCCTAGCATAATTATACTCTTAACTTAAGAGAGCCTAAAGTCAAGGAAGCTGAATCTAACATTTTGGGGCTCCTTGTGAAAGCTAAATCCACAAGGACCATGCTGATATGAGTGAACTGAAATGAACTGGGATATGAGTCCTTGCCCTGGCACACAGTCATCCATACAGTTTCCGTTTCAGCATCATCCCTGACATAGTTTAGGCCATGGTCAGCAGTCCCAGCCAGTGCCTGGGCACAGTTCAGGGGTTAGCACAAGCCAGGGACTGCTTTCAATGGCAATTTGGACGCAGTCTCCCTGTTTTGGATGAAGATTGTGGTGGGGAAGAGACAAGACAATTCAGCTGTATGGATGTGAGTGATGACATGGCAGCTGGCCTTGGGGCTGCAGAACAGTTACTCGTGCATTGTATTTGCTAAGGCAAGTACAGCCAAAAGGACTTAACTTTGCACCCCTTAATTATATGCGCTCTATCACCAAGTGGAAAACAGCAAGACCCTCTCTTCAAAGCAAAAGCAGTGTTAGCAAAGAGAATGATCAAAGAACTCCTAGAGCTATACAGCAGGACATGCTAAGGAGAAGAGTAAGACTTGGGCCAGATCTCTAAAAGTAATTAGATGTGTGTTTTCACTTGGGATTTTCAGCTGTGATCCCTCTTGTTGAGATAGGTCCCTTAGGATAGAGCTTTTCCTACAAAGGGTCATGCTGAATACTTTCAAGGAACTCAAAATAACAGATGATCCAGGAAGAAGACTGAGAATGCAGATTAGTATCTCAGTCCTTAATTAATAGTCATTTATACAGAATGCAGAAGTTTTGATTGAACTAGACTCAGAACAAGTTTGATTCTGTAACTTGGCTATTAGAAAAATCACTAGGTACACAGTAAAGTCAAATTTCAGTTCCTTGTCAAATGCACTGATGCAAGGGGTCAAGAGAACCATCACACCAGAAAAAACAATCTTTGTTTCCCTTAAGCTTTTTTTTCTGAGAAAATAATCTATTTTACCTAAATCAGATAATGCATAATCCAACATGTCTTAGCCTAAATGTAAGCTGACCAGTGCAGTGGAGTGTGCTGAGATCCTGCTCTGTGGCTCATCCAGACTGAAGTTGTGGTAGAAGGGCAGAAGGACCCCTTCACCTACTCCATCCCATGATGAGTTTTCCTCTCTGGGTACTGGGGAAAGAAGGCAGTAACTTAGGTGCTTGTCTAGGATTTGGCCCGGCAGAGCAGTCGAAATCACTTCAGACACATTCAGAGTGGAAGAACTTGAGTGAATTATGCTAAGAGACAGGCTTTTATGTTGGATTTAAGTCTGATTTCATAAGTCATAGTATTACATTTCTGCACTTGCCATTTGAGATAGGTGCCTTTTATAGCAGAGAGCATTTTTAGGCCCATTATTTTGCCCATACAAGACATCTGTAAGATGATAACATTTATTTATAATGTTAGTACTTTATCCAGCACAGAGCTAGCTCACGCTGGTACCTTTCTCTTTAGCACTCTGAGTATTTCCAGCTGGTGACACCAAATAGCCTCCATTTCCTCATGTGGAACACTCACCAGTTGTTTTACTCCCTCCTCCTTTCCTTTTTATTTTTGCTGCTGGAAGGATGTGGGTGATGATTTATAGAGCATGTCCAATTGGCTCTGTTTGCCTGTGCTGGCCTGCTTCATGTACACTGAGGTCAGCGCTGTATTTGTAGGTAACCATCCAAGGAAAACACCTCACAGCAGGCAAAAAATGCTAACTAAGTAAAACAAACTCAGGAATGTGATCATCTGTTTAGCAAAGTTTTCAGCAGTCTTTTCCATTACACTAAGGTTTCAGTCCAGATCTGCAAATTCAGAAGTGAACATGGCACCAAAATATCCCAGGCAACCTCAAGTATATAGGAGATTTGATTTGCTGAAGAGTGTTTGAATGGGGCAACAGGGGTAGCTCTTTTAAATGATGGCGTTAGCAGTACGTACATTTAGTCCTAAACGTCAAAGGAAAAAAGATGTAGGCATGAAATAAAAAGCGATGAGGTTTGTTCAAGTTTTACAAGGCAAAACTAGAATTACTGAACAAAAATGATCTCCTGTTGCCCCATTGTTAACTGCAAGTGGGCCCTTTTGCCTACCTCTGATCTGATCCCCAGTGAGGAGTTCTGCTGATATTAAGGGGAGTTTTGATCTCATTTACAGAGCTGGGAGCTGACACCTGTCTCAGGTTTTCTGTAGCTGTAAGGCCAAAAGTATCTTTCATCATGATTGAGTACATAGTGAGTGCAAGAATTCCCAGTTCTGCAAGAGGGCAAAATGTACTGGCAAGCCCTCCACAGCGAGCATCCAGTGACGAGCAGGAAGGGGCTGCAGCGCGGGGGAGCCCCGGGCAGCAGGGGAAGGCCTGAAGTCACGGTCACAACTTTCTTGGTGGAGCAGGCTGGCCACAGGCAGAGTTTCAGGTTGTGTTTTCTGGTGAATGGTTTCCTTGAATGGCTATAAAAAAGGGCACATGGGAAGATAACTATGTGGAAGCGTGTGAGAGTTTCATGGCATCTGATCCTCCGCCGAATTCCCACAGCATGGAGTAAACGGGCCGCGCGGTAGAAAACCCCGCAAAAATGACAGGTAAAGTGCAACACATACATACCCCTCTGAATATCAGGTGGCATATGCTGTGCTCTTTACAAATTGCCTTCCCCAGCCCAGCCAGGCTCCCAGCCCCTCTTTGAGGTAGGAAGTCACACTGTGCCCATCTGGCAGCGCCGGCGGCTGCACCTGGCAGCTCTCGCTGCTGCGGCGGCTGCGCCCGCCTTTGCCTTCGCCGTAATTAGTTTGTATCTGATTTCAGCTCATATGGAAGAGTAGAGGGATAGCAAATTACTTGCAAGTGGTTTGTAGACTCTGTGAAACCGTTTTTTTCTTGCCCAGCATTGCTACCCAGCTGAAGTTCTATCCCTGCAAAAGCAGAGTTTGTTTTTTCCCTTTATTTTGTAAAAAACTACAGCTGTGTATATTCCTCTGCCATCTCCATTCTCAACTCTGATTTTACACTCACTTCCAACCCTCTCTTTCCTCAGCACACTTGCTTGTGAGACAGCAAAGGCAAACACATTTTTTTCAGTTTTATAAAAGCTCCACTGTTTTTCATGCAGTACAGAAGTTTTGACAGATGAATCTGTACCGGAGAGACCTTGTCCAATTGCTTCTAATTCAGCAGCCCTGAGTTGCTATAGTCTAATTCTTAAAACCCTTGCACAAGGTAAACTTTCCTAATGTGGAGACAAAATCACTTCAGATAATTCAGAGGAATTTGATCTGGTTTGTTAGTATCATGCTTGATTTTTAGAGACATTTGGGGAAAATTAATCTATCAGATCTGTCTCTGCAGCTGTGTCAACAATATTTGGGTCCCAGCTATTACAGAGGTAAACTAATCTGGCACAAGCCAAAGGAATGAGCTTTGCTTTAAAGGAAACTGTGGACCTATATGATAATAGGTGGAAAAGCAGGAAATCAGTTGCTACTGTCAGAATCCCTACATTTCTCTGCGTTAGCAAAAGGTTTAACAAGGAGTCTTACTACCCCTAAATGTGTCTGTGTCCCAAAATCTGTGTCCTACAATTAAAGGGGCTACATCCTGCTTTCAGGCTTTTTATGTTCTCGGTTCCGAGGTAGGTGGCAGGCATCTGCTAATGAACACGTGGCTTTATAGAAGTGTTTCTATAATCAAATAAATTCCTTTTAAACTTCATTATTTTTGGCCATAGAACTGTAGGTGCTATTGTGCTCCACCAGCCAAGTCTGTTACCACTAGATAAGAAAGAGATGGATCAAATTTGCATTTCTACATGTGCAAATGAGAAGTCCCCAGCTCCCCCTCCCCCTCTCTTTCTAATGCTGGTCCTTGCTTTTTCAAATCTCTTTTTTTTTTGTCTGAAATACTTGCCAGGTGGTTAAAAAGCTTGCTTTTCTCTGTAAACACCGTGTAATACAACACAATGCACTGCTTTATTTTCAGTGATATATTGGTTTCTATGTTTTTATAAAAATAGTCATGAGGCCAGAAAAAGCATCTACATGCTTTCCCTCAGATTTATTGCATATATTACACTTTTTCTACCTCAGTGGGCTTCTATCCCTGTGCCGAGCAGGACAAGTGCCTATATGACAAAACCCCTCCTTCTTCTGCACACATGCACGTACATATGAAACTGAAAACCTGCTTTTCATTAGCATAGCCAGCACAATGGAGGCAAGAGTGGAAGCAAGGAGAGAATTTGAGATTTATGGCATCAGACATCTCATGTGAACGAATGTTCATGCCTTAATGTAACTAGCCGCAGATAGAAGATAAGCCTAGCACTGAAAAGAAAAGCTGCTGTTCCATATTGTGAATATGCGCACTTACATTGAATTCTTTTTCCGGGTAGCTTCTTATTTAAATCTAATTTACTACTTATGACCTGAATCCCAAAGCACATTGACTCATTCACACTCGATGCAGATGTGTACATGCTAAGAACACATGTGGAAAGGTAAAACTTCTGTTAGAGCAGAGGGCAGCTTCGTCAGCATAACGGCTGCAGAGTTAAGGGCTCCAGGCTAACGCACAACACATACAGAGCCCTGAGTGCATCTTACTCTTTACAAAAAGTGATATAATAATTTGTCTTCATACCAAGAAAATGCATTTTAACCCTACTTTTCATCTCCATTTTATTTTAATTTTAGATATCAAATAATAACACCACAATATTTTTAACAGGAAGAAAATTTTTAGTATAAAAAAAGGAATATCATTAATTTTTTTTTCACATTCAGCTACAGAGCAATTTAGAAAACGTCTGATTTCCTGCTGAGAAATTGAACCAAGACACGGTTCAGTTATCTGAGCACAGCGTCAGGAATCACTAATTCTTGGGGGCTTTTTTTTCCTTCTGGTGACTTTCCCTGGAACTGTGATCAGGTTGTTTCCCTCTTTGAACATAAATGTTTTTTATAATACAGTAGATTGCATCCACATGTTCTGAACATCCATGCATTATAGGTATTAAGGAATCAGATCCAGGCTGCATGCAAGTGGATCCAAGCGGATGAAATTCAATGCTATTTAGTCAAGTTTCAGTGGCATATCCATCTTATTTAAGTTTTTCTCAATATTGACAAAGCAAATTTGAAGGTATACATTGTTAACTATGATTCTTAGATGAAGCCTATAGATGAGCCAATGTCCATTCTTAGTGAGACAAATTAATCAGTTGGGTAAATACTATGGTTTTATTAGTTATATCAGCAGTTAATTTAGTTTAATCATTTTTAGTGAATAAAAGTTATTATGTGCATTTCAAAACTGAATGAGCATATGGAAAAGGGGAAAAATTGTCCTATTTTCCCCACAAAAGTCAGTGTTGCTAAGCTGAAGTGTTGTTGGTTCAATAGTTACAATAAGAATTGTGTGCTGGACTCTCAAAGTTTTGCTCTTACAGTACTCTTCTGCTGAGGCTCCTTATCCTCACGGCTTTCAGTCCGCAGCAGTCAGACCTCTCACAGTGGAGAAGCAAGAAACAGTCTGTGTGGTGAACAAGTATGGTTTTGGCATACTAATAGAACTGTGTAATATTTTTAGAAAACAGCAAATTCGGCCAAAAATTGATTGTCCCCTATGAGTCCGAGTCAAGCTCCCAGCACGGCTCCAGCTGGCCAAAGCTCAGCCACTTCTGAGTTGTAAGACGTGAAGGAGAAGGTGAGAGCTTGGGTCATCTCCTTCCCTAGCCGTGGCTTGGAGTATCTTTGAAACCACCACATGCTACAGCAATAATACCTCCTCCTAGAACTTTTCTGCTTCTTATAAACCCCAGAAAAGGATCTTTGAGACAAATTAAAAGTACCATGAGAATGTACTAACTGTAAGACATGAAAGTCTGTCACTTCCACGTGGGCTGCCTGGCTGCCAATCCACGCACCCATGTGCTTGCACAAGTGAAGCAGCACCAGGGAAGGAGACTGACAATGTCCTGCTCCTGCACAGCCCACACTAGCCCAGGGAACAGAGCACAGTCTCAGCAGTGGAACGTGGATTTTTTTCCTTTAGGAGCCAATGGAGAAGTTTAGCATGTATCTTTTGTATCCTGAAGTTAGCACAAGGAAACACTCTCTGCTTTTTGCTCTCTAATTTCTGTTTAGTTTTACAATTTTAGGCAATTTATTTTGCTTTTCTGAAGCAAACTTGATCCCTTCTGCTTTAGGTAGTCTGGACTATTTCTCTTAAATGCAATTTTAGGGGAAGGGGGAGTTAAGAAAACAATTGGTTTGATCTGATTTTTTTTTTTTCATTCAACAGCCATAGTGAAAAATCAATTATTTACACTGCACAGAAGGTTCATGACCCTGACACAGATCCAGGGCTGGAGCAGAACCAGTGCACAATATGGTGCAATCCTGCATTATTTTTTTATTTAGCATACACCTCCTGAATCTTTGATGTAGAAATTTGGTCTTCATAAAAAAAGTAAACTAACCAGATTCTCTCTTTTTTCCCCAATCAATATTTGAATGAAAAACATATTGTAAGTGTATTGTTATTGCTATTATAATATCTATGTACCAGGCTCATGTCGATGTATCTTTCTTTACCTTATCTGATCAGCTTCTCTATAAGTAGAAAGGAACTAGCACTACAAGCCTGGCAGTCAGGCTGGCAATAATAACAGATCAGTGTGAATGTGGAAAAAAAGATAATGTTCTCTTTCTGGTATGCTTTCTACATTTGTTATAGGTCATGTACATTACTATAAAAGAGATATTCAGAAGATTTGCAGCAATGACAATCACAGAACCACAGAATATTCTGAGTTGTAAGGGAAGAGAGAAAGGAAAAGGAATGCTGGGAAGGAATTCACCTAGTTGTGAGTTTGTGTGGTGTCACAATGCACACTTTTTGTCAGAGAAAATGAGAAAAAAATTGATTTCTCTATAACTAACTAAGACATCTGAAAGACGGGATCTTCTTGAAACATTTCCATTTCTTCTTTTTAACAAAAATATGTAATTTACTGTTCACAATAATATTCCATTTTGATCTGGTTATAGCAATCAAGATCAGAAGTTGACGATGGAGTTGATTAATCCCTCATTTATTTTGTTTAAAAAGCCTTCTTTGTATTTATAAATAATGTTGAGAATGACTCTTTGCCCTTGGACATCACAAGAATCAAACAGCAGAATGCATTTTCTGTAACCAAATTTCTAAACCTCGTCTAACTGGAAGTTTGCCCCCAAATACCAACATAGCTGCTCTTCAGCATTATATCCCAGGCGTCTCCTAGATGCTCTCTGGTCTTCCTTGACTTCCTCTGTTCATTCTGCTACACAGATACACAGATGCACTCAATCAGCTCCACTGTTTGTCCATTCAGTGCTGGACCACTTGGATAGCATAGTCTACTCTTCACAGCATTCATTCTTTGGAAAACAGTTTTCCACTACTTCATCTGTCACCAAACAAAGGAACAGCTAGTTCTTCCATCATGTAGCCTCTGCAGAAAAGGTTATAGCCCAGGTCCAACCATAACATGAATAATCTTATACCATATAACCAAGGAAATATTCCCTTTCTTTATACTGCAAAGATGGTACCTAGCTACCTAGCAGGTACACCCAAACATCAATTAAAGTAATCCTTTTAAATTAGTGAGTATTATTTTTATGTAGTTAGTGAGGCTTGTTGCATGTCTTTGAAGATTTCTAATCTACCAAACTTTAAGCAAAGTCAAATAAATATAATTATTTTTATTAATTTAATTTTTTCCAGAGGCCTTCCTGGGCTTCCATCTCTTTCTACAGATAATACCAGGCAATAAAGTAGACACTTCAGAGCAATGGCTCTACTCAACACCTGAAACTGAGCATCCTAAGGTGCACCTGAGCACCTGAGGTGTAAGACACGGGCCTGTTTTCATCCTGACTAAACATATGATTTCAGAGTAATATTTAACTTTGAATCATAGGCTCACTGTAAATAGTATTGAAAATTATCTCTGAAGTTTAAAATATGATCTTTCAGTGTGTTTTGGTTATTCCAAACACAGATTCCCACGTCGAAAAAATAAAGCCCTGGAATTTGTAACTTGACACTTTCAGTTCTGTGGTAGCTGTAACTGCAAATTAAAAAAGGATATTCAGCTTTCAGATCTGTCTTAGATTTTATTAATGCAATGTTGCAGCTAACGAGACCTTCCAGATTAGTACTAGCTTTCTACATTTGTCTGCTGAAGTACAAGAAATCTCTGTCATGATTAACATCCAAATAGTCAAATGATTACCATATTTAGATATGAGAACTAAAACTAATGCGGTAGTAATGCAGAATGGGTAGTGGGAGAGGTCAGCCTCCTGTTTCCTAATGATGTAATGAAGTAGGTTTTTATTTTCTCCAATATGAAAATACTTCTGATGGATAGGGGAAGGAATAATAACAGTTAATATTAATAATATTAATTAATATTAATAATAACAGGATAATAGCAGTTTAAAGAGTGCAAAAAGAGAGTGTGGTAGAAAACTGGGAAGTCAAAATGGCCTTGATGGCTAAACGATGGCTGCTTTGCTCAGACAGCATTGATCCTGGGCTGCTCCTTGTGAGTGCTCAGCCAAAAGGATTGGAGAGGCTGTTGTTCCTCCTCTCTTTAGCAGCACGGCACACAGTAACTGCTCTTGATTACCTTTCTCATATAGTGTTGAGCTGATCTTACAGACGTGACAATGGGCCCTGAAGTTCCCACACATGCTCCTGGCAGGCACTGGGGTGTAGATGAGGGTGTGGCTGAACCCTGCATGGAGGCCACTGTGGTTGCATAAGGCTGTATGTGCTATGGCACCAGCAGTAAAGACATCACAGACAAAGTAACTGCACTCTTGTACTGCCACTGTCAGTGCTGTCAGCAGGACAGCTCTGGTCACCTCCCAAAACATGTGTGTTACCCACGAGAACCAATGCCCAAGCATGTCAGTGTTATCTTTTGTCATCCTGTAACAAGCAACCAGTTGCTGAGGACAACCTGAGCTCACCAGTGGTGGTTTGTACTCCCTGTCAAAACGGGGTAGGTCTAGGGTGAATGGAGATAGATTCAAAGAATCATAGGATGTCCTGAGTTGGAAGGGACCCACCAGGATCATCAGGCCCCGCTCCTGGCCCAGTACAGAACAACCCCAAAACCCATGTGCCCGGGAATATTGTCCAAATGCTTCTTGAACTCTGTCAGGCTTGGTGCTGTGACCACTTCTCTGCAGAGCCTATTCTAGTGCTTGGCCAATCTTGTTTTGAAGTGTCTGACTCTTCTGAGGCCTTGCCTTGAAACCAAGGCTTTCACCCAGTGCTGCAGATGCTGCCAGTAGTGCTGCTATTTATCAGGGGAGTGCCATGACTCCTTAGATCTTTTTTTGATCTGCCTTAGCCTAAGCCTTATATTCATGAAATTTAATTCACTCATTGTAACAGCAATTTCCATTCAATCACTCTCACTGAGGTGTTTTGGGTCTAGTGATATTTCATTCAACTGAGAACAGAAAATAACTGTTGCTGTGTTGAGGTGATACAAGTAATAACTGTTAACAGAGAGTGACTTTAATGGCAATGATAGGCTAGACTGCAAATTAATGGTCTGTGTTGAGCAAGACACTGAGTCCCTGAAACAGATTAAGAAGGAGCCTGTGCTAAGACTGCCCTAAATGAGACACTTTTCAGGAATCATCTGTGCAGCCTGACTTGATGGGTCCTCAGCTGGGGCCTCATGAAAATCTGGCTGCCGTGGTCATGCACAAAACTGATTGTATTATACTGTTCACAGTCCTAAATGAGTACACCCTAAGTACACTTGCACATCTGTATCTTGATCATAAAATATTATTGCCAAATTTCATTACTTTATTCTAAGTCTTGTGATATTTGGAAGTAGATGTTCCTCTTGGGGTCTATATAAGACTCTTACACTGCACGTTTATAAAAAAAAAGTTGTGTTACCAAAGTCAAAAATAAAAATCAATACAACCATGCTCTAGGTAATCAAATGCTACAAAGTGATAAAACCTAAAATAGGAAAAAAAAATTAAAGCAGTCTCAGAAATTTTGGAGACCCAATTAATAATTTTTGAATGTTTGAAATTACAACATTGGCATGTCACGTAATCAGTAAAAAACTGCTGGATGTGTGCATATTTTAATATTTTAATTTTTAACTTGTTCTTAGAATAGATATATACAGAGTTTGAACTTTATATTCAATTTCATACAAGAGCTAGGGGATCTCAAAGTGCTCTCCACAAATTGCTGGCTTATACATTTCCATATAGAATGAGGTTTGTGTGAATTTCCTTCATGGAAAGGGGATTGGTGTGCAATGATTTGGCACATTCTACCTTTATTTAACCCTATTGATTTTAGGATCACTTACTGTTGCACAGTCCTTCTGGCATATTTCCCTTTGTAACTAAAAGCCACATATACTTTTACCCATTGCACAGCTGTGATTTGAGAAAAACAATTTTATTCTTAAAGAGTTATTAAAATATTTGCTTAAGAAATTATCCAGTAATTATTTGCAATGGGCTTGTCTGCAAGTGGCCTTCTAGCTAGTATGACAGGATGCACTATTGTGAAGGGACACAACGAGACGTGGTTTTGGAGGCATGTTTTTTTTGACAAGGTGGGCACACTACCAGCTCACCACAATTGCTGCTGGTGTCTCTTGTGCTTGGAAGCAGGCAGGCCTGCCTTACATGTGGCTTCTCAGAGCTGAAAAACAGGGCTGGCTGGTTGTACTTTGCTTCTGTAAAAGTCAGGGTTTCTGAATCAGCAGGAGCTGAGAGATCCCTTGTGCTGGGGGGCAGTCCCCCAGTGGCAGGGTCATCTGGCTCCCATGGAGGTGCCACTGCTGGACTGGGAGGGAACTGGGCCCCACTGGTGGCTGTGTCCACAGCTGAAGATAAGGCTGCTCATCTGACTGCAAGCATCTCTGCAGGAAGCAGACACTGATCTCCAATATCTCAGTCTGACATAAAACTGGAATTTGTGGCTACTCAGGGAGTTAATAAAGCCTTGTACCAACTACAGACAGTAGATCTTTTCTGAGGGGAGCAGCTATGCCTCCCTCCTCAGCCACTCTCAGTTCTTGGGCAGCCTGATTCTTGCTGAGATCGGCATCATTCCACATTATTTGGAGCACTGCACGTATGGAGTCAGGTTTTCTGCCACTTTACATCTTGTGTGCTTGCTTACACCAGCACAGGGTGGATGAGGAATGCTCTGCTTTATCTTTCAATAGCATTAAAAATTCTGCAGTAATTTAAATGAACACACAAGATTGAGGGCAATGACAAATCTAGTCTGTACTCTTTCAATCCACATCAGCTATGTTCACAGATATTAGTTTGACTGGACAACATTAATACTTTTACTTTCTTTTTTGGCAAGTCTTTTCATTAACAGTAAAATGGCATAAGCAGTTCCCTGAGGAATCGAGGGTTTACCAAAGCTCCTTTGAAAAATGGCAAAGTAGTTTTGAATTTTAGAGCTGCAATTAGCTTCACAGATCAGTCATAAGGCTGATTTACAGAAGCACTGAGAACAGATAGCTCCTATATGCTCTAATTGGAGCCATGGGTTCTTAGTCTGAAAAGTCAGTCCCTCAGCTGAATATCTAAAAGGTAAAGATCCAAATTATAGTATTAACATAATGTTGTGGAGAGTGTCTTAATCAAGTAATAAGGAGAAGCAAAAATACTTCCTCACACAAGGCAAAAACTAAAAACTCTGTATTGCACTTCTTATGAAGATGTAAGAGGGCCCCCCTGCTGCTCTTACCCCTCAAAACTATTTCAAATTAAGCTTAAAATAGAATGGAAAGGAACTAAAATTAAAAAGCAACCAAAAGGTTTGAATCCCCTTGTTCACTTGGTTATTGCTTTCATAAATCAAAACTAGACAGCAAATGAATTGGCTGTGCTCACATTGTTGTTTATTTGCCGTGCAGTTATGGGGCCATGGCAAAGCAAAACAAGATGATCATTGTTTCAGCCAGACCTAGAGTCTTTAGCCTATCCCCTGCTGTCTGTTCTAGCTTTCTGGTCAGACTAGCAAAAGCAAGAACCAACGTGTTATTTGGCTGCTGCTTTATTTTCCCTCACTCTCAGATCCCTGATTGACTTGACTGTGATTTAAAGGAATTCAGTTTTGTTGTGGCAGTTTGGGGAGAAAGTCACATAACAAATGCCAACCTCGCCAAAAATGGTAAACACCATGGAAATCACAGTTGCTTTAAGAGCCAAAACTTGCAGGTATTTATGGAAGGTAATGTAATTTTAAGCATTTTCAGAAAAAAAAAAAAAAAAAAAAAACACCAACCCAGAAACTAAAAACAAGACTAGCAACAGGCAGTGTTATGCCTTCTAGGACCTTTGTATTACTTCTACATAATGGTTGCTTGACACTTAGAGCTGAAATGAAAGATGGCATGGGCAAGTTAAACATACAGGCAGATAAGATGAATTGCCCTGTCAGAGTGTTTCTCTTCATCATCCCCAAACAGCTCTGCAATTAAAAAAAAAAAAGGCCATTGTTTACTTATGTGTACATAAAAAAAGGAAAGACCTTCTGACTACACCATGAAAAACTTTAGTTTTTGTTATGGCTCCAACCTTCTGCCTATCCACTCTCATGGGCCCTCGAAGTTTACTGAGCTCTCAGCACAAGATCAGGACCTCTCACGAGCTGTGCTTTTCAATTGCTAGCACTAGTACTTTTCTCCTTTTCTGTATTTGGGTCCCAGAAACATATGGCTGGTTTTGCCTGGCCATCATGAATGATAGTCCCATATTGTCATAGCTGTCAACTTGCACAGAAAAATTCCCAAATGTCAAATTGTGTTTACTAATATAAACAAACAAATTGAAGAATACAGACTCCTCCCCATGCCTTGGCAACCCTCCTAAAGAAACAGCTTTGTTTATAATCTCTGCCTCAGTTGCTCTCCTTTCATGCTTGCTTCAATTCTTTTTGTTGAAGTTGTATACCCAAAGCAAATATTAAAAACTATGGGGAAAAATTCATCAACATCAAAAATTGCTCAGAGGGTGCATCAAGTGTATGTCACTCACTGTGTGATTTCAGTTTTAAGGGAAAGTGTAATTTTCATAATCAGCCATCTTCAAGCAATGAAAGATGTATTGAAGAATTTAGAGAGACACAGGACAATGTAGTCATTTACTTATTTTTAAGGTACTAAGTTAGAAGGACATTTCAGGAGTAGGTTCTTCAGCTTTAACATATGGTAAATAATGCCACTAAGTTGAATGGATTCATTGTGGATTTTCAGGTAGTTTAAGTGAAAACACATTTTTCCTTTAATATTAAAACATGCTCATTAAAGTTGCTTTTTACTGTGTTTATACCTCTCCCTTTAGCAGTGCCGCACTGTCTGGTGTGTCTTTTTTTCACTCAAATAGTCAAAGAGCTATGAAAAGGCAGAAAGCAATTTTACTGTTCAAAACTCCATTATGTCTGAAAAAGAAAAATAAACAAACCTAAAGACAAACCCATTCCCTCTGCATTCAATCACCATGATGAGAGAAAATGCATATTTTTGTAATCAAAGCTGTATGAAGCTTTCAAGATTCTGTGACATGTGGATGGCAACAGATTAGTGGGTCAGTTCATATGATCTGCATTGATATTGCATGCAAACACATTTCTCTAAATATTTCCACCACTTGTCAATTTTCAGTGGGGTACCTGCCTATTTTCACTGCATTGGAACTAATGTAGCAAAGGAGCAAAACTTGCATCCTCTGGGGTATGCAGTGGGAGCAGACATCCTCTGCTGGATCAAACCACACAAGTGGTAGAGTTTACCCTGGGCTTGCTCAGATCACCCGTGGAAGCTGTGGGAGCTAAACCACATTGATTCTGTCTGAAAGAGATTAAGGAAAGTTAAAACCAACTGCTCTGCCAGCAAAACTATGGGGGCAATAACTCTGGCAGGTTTAAAGAGAAGAGTAACTGGGAGATACTGGGGAGAAGAAATCTCATTCCCTTGCATGGGTGGACCGGGAGGAGGACGTCTGCCAACAAACAGAATGACTCTGGACAGGAGGAGCAGCTCCACAGTGTCAGGAGCAGTAGCTTTCCAGAGCTGATCCTCTGTCCTCAGATGGACAGACTTGAAGCAGAACAGGCTTGTTCATTCCTGGTCTGAGACAATACCCATTCAAATGTAGGGAAATATTCCCACTAACACAGTCATGCTGAGCAGCCTTTGGCTACTTCTCTAAGACTGTTGACAAGGGCCAGTAGTTACTGTGGAATATGTGGTTAAAGATGAAATCTTTTCAGTGATTTTGCTGGGGAGAGAGGCAGAGAAGAGGGTACAGCTGGTGCTGGAAGCAGCTTTAAGCCTTGCCAGTTGGGATGAGGAGTTTCTTTTTGCTCCTGGGGGAGCAAAGCCCCCGGGTGTTGTGCAGCAGCTGTGGTCCCTGTGCTCCCGCCGGGGGCTGGAAAGTCAGCTCCTAACCACTAACACCTGACATGCGCGAGATTAATTCCTGACTTGGAGGTGAAACACAGCACAATTACTGAATCTGTTTCAAATTATAACCCAGCTTGGGTACAGTCTGCAAACTACAGCCCTCCTTGCTCAGCATTTGTCCATGGCAGACAGAAAGGCTTAAATAAAGTTTATACACTGAAGCCAGCCTGACAGCAGCTGGGAAAATGCGGGAGCAGGGACAGTATGGATGGGGCCTAGCTCTCGCCTCCTCCCAGAGGAGGCAAGGCAGAGTCAGCTGGAGACTTGGCTGGGGGAAACATGCTTCCCACCCTGTCCTTCCGTGGGGCAGCATATGGAGCGGCCCCAGGGCACCGCCGGACAGAGACTGCTGCTCCTGCACTGCTGGCACAGGCCCAGCCACAGGGCAGGCCTGGGGCTGCTCTGCTGGCCACCAGCACGGCTGGGCAGCACGCAGAAGGCAGCCTTCCCTCCTCTTCCTCCCCACCGGGACGCTGTGCTCTGTCTCTTGGGGGCAGGTCAGGCACTGCTGTGGGGAGGGCATTCATGGCCTCCGGGCTGTGGCAGAGCCCGGCTGGACCTGCCGGCAGCGGAGTGAGATCAAGAAGCACTGGTGCATTGGCAGCTCTCTCTGAGCGAAATCCCTGAATCCCACGCAGCATTTGCAAATCCAGCTAGAAGCTGAGGCATGGTGCGAGCACTGCAGGGTGTTTACTCCCCACTACCTCCCTGCTGGTTGCTGCCAGTGTGTATCATTTTGGGGAGGTACCCCAGCATCTTGCTCCTACTTGATGGAAAGGCACAGAGGCACAGCTGTGCTTGAGTAGTAGAGGCCCCTCTGCTATTGATTCCTGCCCATTCAGCCCTGCTGTGGTATATAAAGTAGGTTTAGTGTGAGCTGTTTGCACCAGGGTTAGATTTATTCTCGGTGAGCATGGCTGTGCCTGACATTAGTAATACATCTAGTGCAGAATCTCATTTTTAACATCCGCTATAACATGCTTTATTGTAAAGTGTTCAACAAAGGAAAGCAGGATTTTTGGGAACAAACAAAAAGTTAAGGCAACATGTTACAGCAGTTTCTAATGTAGTATACCTGCAAAACCAGAGCTCACCATATGCTAAAAGTATCGTATATTTCTTATACCTATGGGAAAGATTTTTCTCTTCTATCTGAAATGGACTGTATTACAAACAGCTTGTTAAATGTGTGACAGATCGGCTTGAAACGATGGTCCCTGTACTCTACAGGCCTGCACATTTGCTAATAAACTGACTACATATACAAACAGTCTGTTCCAGGGTTTAAGCTCCTATTACACTGGTTCATGTTTCAACATGCAGCCACTCCGTAGTTTGTGTTTTCAGCAGAACGAGTAAGTGGATGCATATGCATTACAATTCCAGACATCATTCCATACCAGATGTGGTGCCTTTATTTTTAGTACTGCAGGAGTGTCTGCTGACCCTTTCTCACCCCATGTCTAATGAAAGATTGACTGCTCTGGGTTTTCTTATGTTGAATTATATATTAGAGGACAGTGAATTTAAAAATTAATTCAAGATTAATTTAGGGATGACTGCACATGGAATTATTTGGCCAACAGATGAAAAATGAAAATTTCACTACAAAGAAAAAAAATTGTAGAAGTGTCAAATTTTAATCCAATTTTCTATAAAGAATGATAATATTCTGAGACCCTTCTGAGGACTACAATTAATCATTCAGAGTGATACCCCTTTTCCACTTGCTATGCAAGCTCCCCTCTGAGCCAAAGCACCATCCGTGCTCCTCTGAAGCGGGGATTCATGTGCTCAGTCAGTAAAATAAATTAGCACTGTACCAAATGGCTCCAAATTCAGGAAACACAATGGCTGAAGCACACACTTAGGTGAAAGGAGGCACAGCTTTTTCTTTTGCATGGACTAAGGAGAAAAAAATGTAGTCCCACTTCTAGTCAGATTTACAGCTTCTACAAAGGCTTGTAACTTTTTAGGCAAATGAGAAATGAATCAAAAGCCAGAAAATGGTTCTCTTTCATTTGAGGCTCTGTTAAATTTTAATGGCAGTGCTAGATGTAATACAGACACCCCTGCTTCACTAAATCAAAAGGAACACATAAAATTGACTAAATTTTATCTTATATGTTTAACTGTTGTGGGATTTTTATATTAAATAAAATAAGAAGAGACTATAATGAAAAGCAGGCTAAGCAGGCTAACAAGGTGGATGCTAGGAGCTCAACTTACTGAGTAAGGATACAAATGTTTCAAAAAAGGAATAAATAATTCCTTTTAACTAGTAAAACGTAATAGTGAAAACAAGACTGTGTTAACTAAAAGTCTCAAATTGTCATTATTTCAGTGATATGGTCCCATTTTTATTCTCTTTCAGTCTAAGTATTTTAATATTGCATGATTTTTGTTGTTTGTAGGAATACTTTTCTGGATATAATGTACATGGAGGATGAAAAGAGGAAAACAGAGATAATACACGGTATTCTTCAACTGGCAGAATTATTTCTGGAGTGAATTTTTCTGTATTCTCATATCCACAACTTCATTCGTTTGGATTTTTTATATCAGTTCTTAAAATTTTACAGTGCCTATTTTTCAAAGTGGTGACTGAAATGTAGAGAATGAAGCCTCCTCATGCAAATGAAACTGTAAACTGAAAAGAATTGTTTGGAATTGAATGCACTTTCCATTGTGGAACATAGAAAATTTAAAGGCCCTGCTGCAATATCTGAATAGTACTAACCACACAATATGCTAATGACAAATTAACTGGGCAGCGATGGGTGCAGGATAAAAATTGCATCAAATCAAAGGTTGCAGTCTGCAGGAGCAGAGCAGCTGATCTGCATAAGCTCTCCCTATCTCCCAGCCCGTGTGGCACGTTTCTCTGGCTTGTTACCTTATTAGAGAGGAAAACATTTAAAGAGGGACTCCTGGAGGCTGGCTGATTTCTTGCTGAATCAGCCAGCTTGCTATTGAATTGATTTTTACATCTTCCACCTCAGGAAAGCTAGAAAATATTTTTAATTGAACTTTCCCTTGATTTACAGGGCATGAGAGTGCAGAAAAGGCTGAGAAATGCGAGAAATGCAACAAATACACCAAATGCATCCTCTATTTAGATATATAGCAATGATGTGGTCTTTTGGAAATGAATGGTTATTTAATATGTTATTTACCAAAAAGCAATGCATAAACCATTAAATGTATGTAACAGAAGCATAGATGAAGTAGCATTTGATTCTGAAAAATAAATGGAATCTAGTGTGGGGGGAGGTTTGGAATAGGGACGTGCTGCACGTGTACGGTGAATAAGAATAAGGCCCTGTTCTTCCCGTGATCAGACACCAATGACACTGGAAATTGTTTTGACAATAAGATCACTAGTTTTCAAATTAATCTTCTAAAGCTCAAATACATTCATTGTGCTAGCAGGAGAAAGGTAATTTTGCTAACTCTATTTTAATAGAACTTTTTTCAATCAAAAACTAAGAGTTTTTAAGTTAAAAAAAAAGGCAATAATCTTTTCTCATGTTGTGCAGGATGTATAAGTCTATTATTTATAGCCTTATGATAATTCTGTGAAAATCTGCAGTTTTCCCTATGTATCCAAAGCAATTTCTACTGGGAGGTCTGGTCTCCCATACTGTCCTAGCCCAAAGTTAACACAGATTTTGAGAAGTAGTACACGTTGGATTTACTACTACCAAAATTACTATCTACCATTTTTTTGGAAGTTTAGTATTTTTGGATGAAAACAGTCAAGTATACTGACCTCTGCAAAGTACTTGAGCAGAGCAAAGGGAAAAAAAAGAGTATGTAGTCAGTCCTAAAAAATTAACATTTAACACATCTTAAATGCTTTAAGATGTAACATCATCCTCTAAGACCAGCTCAGGGTGAGCAGGTCCAAAGTTTTATTCCAGCCCCTGCTACCAGTCCACTGTGTAGCCTTGGGGAAGTTTGCAGCATGGGGGATAATGATTACTGAGCTGTTGCCTCACTGACCTAAGCATTAGTATTCTTTTCCTGCTTTTTCAGTTTTTATCCCAATCTGTAAGTTTATGAGGCAAGGACAGTACCTGACTTCATAAGCAAGTGTTCTGGGAGGGATATAAATCTCCAGGCTTTGGGGCATAAGCCAGCCTGTAATGCTAAACACGGGAAACTTAGCTTGCAGGCAGATTATCTCCAAACTGCCAGCTGTAGTGTTTCTTTGTCTGAAGCAGCTGGTACTGACCACTCTTGGAGATAGAGTAGTAGGAGAGATGGATCACTGCTTTGATCCACTATGGCAATTCCCAGGCTCTTCTACAGTGCCAATAATATTACTGGCATTCAATAACAATAATAAGATTACTGTGAGGAATTTAACTAATGAGATCAAATAAAGAATCAAAATTTGGTGGGGTGGGGAAGGTCTATCATATATCCAGATGTCCAAAATATATTGAATGGAAGGAGGCTTTTTCCCCATAGTAATTTTAAATATAGATTTTTAAATTTCTACTTTTGGAGCTTACTAAAGTAATATCAGTGGTTGCATGAAAAGAAACTGGAGAAGGGGTGTGCTATACAATTAATGGAAATGAAAGAAAAGTGGGAGGAAGGAGTAGAAAGTTTGTAAAATTTTGCAGGGTAAAAGTGTGCAGGTTGGAAAGTGACAAATAGCACTGAATTACACAAGTAACTAAAAATGGAGAGGCAGGAAAAAGGGGAAAGCTTGTTGCACTGCCCTCAGAGTACATTATACAATGTGTTTTCCAACAACAGAGTCTGGGAGTCAAAATTATGCCAGCAGTTAGCAGCCAACATCTGAAAGCCGCAAAGCACTGAGTTCCCTCTGATGGAGGTGGACATTTGGAGATTGTGAGCACTAGGAAGATTTGAGCTTTGATTAGGGGCAGTGGCTTTTGCTTTGCTTCACTTTGCTAATAAATTCTGTTGTAGGAAAGGATAGAGAGCCCTGACTCTGCTGGAGCTGCGTTAGTCCGTAGGTTAGAGTACTGCGATCCCAGATGGTTGAAGAAACGCCAGCTGGTAGCACTTGGACAAAGAGTTCAGTCTGATGAAACACAGCCTGACAGCTGGTATCAGATGCTGGAGAGCTGTAAGTTTCAGTGAACGTGTTGCTATTGGAGTCATGACAGAAATTTCAAGGGAGAAAAAAAAATTAAATTTGAGAGACATTAGTAGAAGATCTCATCTGCATAGAAAGAGGAGCTCAGACGTGCTTTGCTGATGTTGCCAGCTGAAGACTTGGCCTGAAGTTTCTAAGGGCCTGTTTACACTACAAAATAGCAGGAACTTAGTATGATTTCTTGTTCAGAGGAGCCACTGACAGGTTCCAAAAGCATGCTTATACTTGAAGCCATTAGCTCATTTGCTAAACGCTGGATCCAGTTGCATTGCAGTATTTTGGCAATGGTCCCTTACTCTCAGTTGTAGTACTGAAGGGACAAGAAGTCAGGATTCAAACTTCATGAAGATTACAAATTAAAAGCCAACATTTTTGACTGCACCTAAAGATTGACCAGAAGAGCAAGGAGACATATCATAAACGGAGTCGTCTGCATGGGGATGTAGCTCCATTTTGTGCCGTTTGGGCTTCCAGCAGACACAGACTTCAATAAACTATGTCATGGGTAATGAGACTGAGATGTTTGTGAGATGAGTGACGACTTCGAAGGAAAAGTTCCTTAGCTTGGCAGAGGTGGAAAGACAGCCAGCCTCACATTTGACTGACACTGTGCCCTGACTACCAGCACCTCGGGAAGAATCCAAGGTACACTTCCCTTTCTTTCTTTGATCATCTGTGCCAGTAGTTTCTGGGTACTTTACACTTAGAGGTCCTCACACCCATGCCAATATTTCTGATTTTTGACATATCATCCAAGACTCTCTGTCTTTCCTGAGCAGCCCATTGCATATTTAAGCATATTAACACCTATGGGGCTGGGACTAGTTTGAAATTATTTTTGCAGTCTAAATGTTAGGCATCAAATCTAAGCTTGTCATCTGGGCTTTCTCAATAGCTAATGGAGAGAATAAAACATGATTGAAATAGGTGGTATGAATTATCATTGACAGATGCCTATTGCCCTCCTTTGGGTATAGAAAGAGAGTATAAATGGCCTTCTCAGTGTAGATGTTATTAGTGTTTGTTTAGTTAAAGTCGGGGTGGGTCAGTCCCACTGTGTTTGAGATTTTAAGACATATCCCTCTTGGCATGATTTGTTAGGTAGGTTAGGTGTGTCCCCATTCATCACATCATTGTGGTGACTCCTGTTTGCCAATAGCTAAGTCTTTCCCTTCAATGTAGGAAAGCCAGCATTTTACTTGGGGCTGAGACTCTCGTGGCAGCGCTGTGCCCTGAGATATCTATGCCCTTTTGTGCATTTATCTCTAAATACCGAACGAACAGGATCTGGGAAGTCTTAGAGCAATTTAAGTGACTGGATACAAAAGGAGGCATAAAAATGTGTGTCCATGCTGATGCACTAGGCACATGCCTACCACATACGATATTGTGACATATAAACTCAGTAAGAAAACCTCTTAAAAAATGGAGTATGAGTTAACCTTGGACAAGGGCCACACACCCATCCAGCCACCCAGTCACTCCCCCTCTGCAACCGGACAAGAGGAAAAAACAGGATGAGAAAACCCCTCAGTCAAGAAAAGTACAGAGGGATCACTTAACAATTACCCTCATGGGTGAACAGGCTCAATGAGGGGAAAAACAACTTAATTTGTTGCCAGTTAATATAGATTCGAGTAGTGAGAAACAAGGGAAAGCATTAACCAACACCTTTCTTCTTCTCTTTCTCATGTTCAAGTCCAGACTCCTCTCGCTTTCCCAAAGGCACAGGGTGGGTGGAGGAGATTACAGTCCAGACATAGCTCTTCCTCTCTGCTGCTCCTTCTCATTCCCACCTTTCCTGTGCAGGTTTTCCTAGTGGGCTGCAGTCCTGCAGGAAAGACCTGTTCCTGTGTGGGTTTTCCATGGGCTGCAGCTTTCTTTGAGGTACACCCGCCTTCTGAGGTACAAGGTGCTCTGGTCCATAGTGTGGATATCTGCTCCACTATGATCTACCAACTGTAGGGAAATACCTGCCATAGAGCTCTTCCTTTTCCTCTTCCTTGGCACCAACAACTGGTAAAGGGGCTACAAAGAAAGATCTTCCACCTACTAACTGTAAAGACACTTCTTTAGCTTTCAAATTTTCCCTTTCTACAGGCTTTTTTGTTCTTCATTTTTCTTTCCTTTTTCATCTTTTCCATTTGGCTTCAAAAATAAAGGGTGGAAGACAAATGGTGCACCACAAAAAGAAAAAAGCAGACAACTTATAAAAAAGAAAGCAGTCAAAAGGAAAGCATTTTGTTTTGCAGTTTTGTCTTAAATAAAAAAACCAAAACAAAACCCAAAGAGATTTTCCTAGAAAATATTTTATATTCAAAAGGGTTTTTTTTTTTCAATGTGTTGTTATGAAAAGCCAGCAAACGAGCCTTCCAAAACTAAATAATGAATGATATTGGGAAACCTTTTATCTCCTCCCTTAAGAGTGTTGTCAGACCAAAAGGGCAACCTCATTCTTCTTCCAGAGCTTGAAGGACAAGGCAACTTTTATTTTCCTTGGTGGCACCTAAATGTAATGAGATAATATCCAAAAGCCAATCTTAGAAAAGCAACATCAAAATGCTTGCTGTCTATTCTATGTATATTTTAATTATTCTAAATCAATAACCAATGCCATTTATTCCAGTGAGAATTATTTAATGGCTGAGGGAGATCAAGTCATAACTCATTCAATAAGTTGCACATATTTCCTCTTTTCCTTGTCCCTCTCACTGTTTGTCGCATACACCCGTTGTATAATGTTTTAAATTAAATGGCGAAATCGAGGGCAGAAAGTGTGTTACTTGTACATCTGTTTATTAAAATTCTCTTTTTCACTGGTGCTTTTAAATGTTGTTTCAACTGGAATAAAGAAAACTGGCATAATTTTAGTTCACTTAAAGAAATGAAATATTTATTACTTTAATTAATCCGTGGACTTATTAAACTGGATTTTCCTTATTTTTCACTGGTTTTTTTTCTCTAGTGAAATATGTTTATTTCTTTTTATTTTTTTAATTGATTTATAATTCTATTTTTGCTAATCACTATGTGGGAACCCTTGTGTTACACTACACAATTTTATCAGCATTGAAGCCTTTCTGGAAAAGCAGTAAGAGAAAATGAGATCCTCGCACAGCAAATCTGCACTTAGCAGAGCTTTATTTAGTGCAATTAAAAGAGCCATCGTTTTTCTTACCACTGCTTGGTGGTAGGCATCAAGCTGCCACTTGGAGAGGTGCCAACAGCACGCACCATTGAGTACCCTTCCAGCAGATGCGTAATTTACCAGAGTACAGGACTGAATGAGGTGACAATGGAAGCAAAAGCTGAGCAAAATAAGAGAAATCAACACTGACCTTTTGCACTGCTAAAGTCCTTGCAGTGAAAGGTGGGGATGACCCCCTGATCCACCGGGGGAGGGGACAGGTATCATGGCACTCTGGAAGTGCATTATCGGAGAAAAGAGCAGACTGCAAGCAGCAGCAGGAAAATCAGTTTCAGGAGATTTATGAGCAGCGGTGTCCAGAAACCCAGTGAGGAGCCTCTTGAACTGAAGAGCTGTGTTAGGAGAAGCTTGTTCCCTCCCTCTTCCCCAGCATGGGTACGCTGGGCAGGTGCTAGGACATTCTGATGTCTCGCCTTGATTTATTTATTTGATGAAAAATAATGAAAGGGATGATTCTCAAGAGTCCTTGGAGATTCCATTAACTCTGCAAATTGAGCATATTGATAAGTTGGTGATTATTTTGAAATGAACTAGACAAATTGAAAGGAAAAATGGTTGTAGGAAGGGCCTGTTTAATGTGCAGAGATTTAAAAACGTAGGTAATATTTCAAGTGTATCAAAATACAGTAAAAAGACCAGGGGTTAATTATACTGGCATGATAGTTGGAACCACATTATTATAATTCTCTTGGAAAGCACTATGGAGCATATGGAGAGAATGAGGGGCCTATGTGTGCATAATAAGTTCTGTATGGGGATAAGGTGAAGGAGCAAGAGCTCTCTTGTGTGTAAGAGGCACTAAATAAGGGGAAGAAAATGATTTAACTACTTGATGAACCAACTTTGTACGTAGCAACACGTTCACAGTGCCCTATCTCTTAAATAGCAACATCCATAAATTCACTCACTGCCATGATTCATCTTTACTTTACACAGCAAATACTACCCCAAACAGTCCAGAGAGCACATGCTGGAGAATTGGCTGTTCAAAGATGTGCTCATATGGCATCAGAAACTTGGTATTTTGTGCTGTGCAGAACTGTTAAATGTTTGCATTACAAGTTTTCTTCCCTGCTACTAATTTTTTCCTTAGTTATTTCTGAATAGATTTTGATGTTTCCGGTTCTCAAGTCACCGGAATTTTTAGTGTGTGCAGGCATCTGACTTGACTCTTAGGGAGTCATCTCAGTAATGGAGACTGAGAGAATACAAAAAACCTCCTTGAAGTTACTCCTCAATTTGAAAAGGTTCTGCTGGTGGCTTTGAAGGGTGGGTATTTGCTCACCTCACTGAAAATTAATTTTAATCATTTAACAATAATGTGTCAAAAAGTGTTTAAACCTCAAAGTCAGACTAGGGGACTAATTTTTAGACGACTAAAGAGTGGTGCAGTGAATCCAACCCAAAAGACTGATGCTTATTTAGAAGGAGAAATTACACTGGAAGAATACAGAGAGAATTCACAGAGAAAACTAACCATAAAGTGAGTCTTCAGCCTAATTTCCACTCAGTATAGTCTGTGCTGAGCAGAACCTTGAGTTCATGAAAAAAATATCCTACTAATAAACAGTAAATTACTCGGGAGATAAGAAAAGTAGCCCAGTTCTGTAGGTGGAGCTCTGAACTAGGGTCTGGTTCTACTTTTAGGCCAGCACACCTAAATGTTTTTAAATCTTTCAGGGGTGTGATCACATAATCAAATATTCCATGATGTGAGATTCAGAAAAAAGTGTGGAATTAAAGTAACAGAGGCCACCTGGATTTTTCCCCCATATAGAGTGACTGGTATTTTTTCTCTTATACTGTTTTAACACAATTGTTGCATGCACTAACTAATTAGAATAAGGTGTAGAAAGGCAGTAAATGCTGTGTTCACTGAAAATATTTACTGAGTTTGCCAAACTAATCTCTCATGCTCAGTTTATAGAATTTATAATACATTTGGGACTATATTTCCACTTTCCTTTTAATGTCTGCATTTACCTTCCCATCTAATGAATTGAGGGTACCAATATTGATACTTTAACTCGTAAAATTCTTAATTTACAGCATTTCTATTACAAAATAGAAAACAAACAAAAAAAGCACCAAATACTTTAGAAACCAAAATATCCTACAAGAACTCACTGTGTAGCTGATGCCACTTCTAGGAATCTGCTGGTGATGCCTACCTATAATTGACTTAATCTTGCATTACAAACAAAAGAAGAAAGAGAGACTGGAATTGTTTACATGATTGTACCATATAAAGGAACCATTTTCAGCAGATTATCGGAGTTGCATTTGGGCACATTAATCCAACAGCCATGAAAAGACCAAACTATATGGCACACAACTACATCTGTAGCAGGATTCTTCATAAAGCCTGTGTCAAAAAAAAAAAAAGAATACATAGCCTTAAAAATTTTCTTTAACAGAAAGTTAAAAAAAAGGTCAACCTTTCGTAGAAGACTTGCAAGACCCAAGAACTGAAAGTCTTTCTCCAAACTCAGTCCTGCCTCTTATTGACAGAATAGGGAAGCAGATGATAAGGCCTAGGGAATATGTTTTAAAATTTGTAGTAGGTATTTATGAACATTTTAAGGCTAATCATTGACCTTAAAGTTGTCCAGGTACAACCTGTTACAATAATGCAATATTTTTTTGTGTAAATAGGTCATTATTAGGGTTGTAGCTACTGTGTCACATCAATCCTCAAATATGGTGTCCACTGGAAATACTGTAGTGAATTCAGCAACAGATGGACGAATAAATTAGAGATTAGAAAATAAATGGGTAAATAAACCAAACCTATTTGGCTAGACGAAGAGAAGGATGAAAAGTAACTTGGTCACAGTATATACATAGTTAGGTTTGGAAGCTGAAAATAATTAGGCCAGGGCATTTCAGCCTTACTGACAAATGTATATTTATCTAACCTCAACTTTCAGCCAGTGTCTGGAAGCTGTTCCTTATGTAAGTCAGAAACTGTCCAGTGATTGGAAGCTGAAGTTAAACAAATTCAACCTCAAAATAAGAAGTTATTTCTTAACAGAGAAAGTAACTAAAGGTCAGAGCCTGGTTTTGCTTCACATGAAGATGGTGAATTCACCATTAGTTTAAATGCAGTTGTAAAACAGGGACACATTAATCCAGGTTCTGAAAGAAAACGTGCAGCCTGTGGGAAATGCTGAAGAGAGAGGACTGATGGGTATTTGCTACAGGCTGTCTAATGGATTCCTTGTTATTGAAAGGCTACAAGGCATTAATGGAAACTTTAGTCTGTCTTGTTCCTCTGAAGTGCTTTCATCTTACTCAAGTTCCCCGGCATGAGTAGATAGGGATAAGAGGATGAAACTCAGTGGCTTCAGAGTACTGAGGTCAGAGTACAACCCCTGACTTGCAAGCAGTGAAATGATGGATGTGAGAGATCTGCAGCAGATTTACAAGGAGTCCCTTTATGCCTGAGCTTTTGCACCAGCCACAGGGTACACAGCTCCAGCTGGCTCACTGCTGGCAGTGTTGTTGGATATCACCTGGGCTTTCCAGGTGGAGCTGTATTCTGGGGTGCCTAAGTTTGTCCAGGTTTACATGTCATTAGGAGACCGACCGTTCTGCTGACAAGATTCACATGGGTGTTCCAGTCAGAAACATGCACCCTTGGGAAGCCAGGAGGCACATTTTCCTAGAGATGAAACCAAAGATAAAAACAAAAGCAAGGGACTGGGGCGAGGAAGCTGAAGTTTGTTCTGTTTCAACTGCAGGCCAAAAGGGACACACCCTATTGCATACAGTGAGACCAGTGCTTAGATAAGCAAAGGAAATGGGGGAAGAAAACAGATGTGAAGTGCCTTTCCCATGATCACACAGCTGGCCAGCTGGGAGCCCATCCGGAGCCTACGAATCCTCCAGCATTTCTGGTGCAAGCCATTGACGTGAAATATATTTATAGTTATGACTCTTGCAAACAGAAGAAGTCAAGGGAAAAATGTCATTGTTTGCATCAGCTAGTTTCCTTACCTGCATAAAACAAGTATTAGAGATCTCAGGAAAGACATCCTGACCATTGTTAATTTTCAGTAATGGTACAGTGATGACCTAAATACAGGGAAATAAGTGACAGTATTTTTTCATGTTAAAATTGTGCCTTCTCCCTCTCTGGTGTCTTTTGTTTGATTCTTCATGTAAATAATTGGTTGTGTTGTCTAAAGCGTATACCCTGTTTATTGGGTGGGAGCATAAAACAAGGCTCCAGATGTCCGATCAGGACCTCCTTGTCTTTCTCCCTCCCTCATTAATGAAAACATTGACAAAAAGGCAATACCAACAAAAGAAGAATCCAACAGCGGGAGTTGTTCAGTGAACCTCTGTCCCCCTCCCGCACACTCCTCCTCTGTACACCCCGCTGTAAGTCACACACAAGAACATTTGTAACACATGCCTCTAGCCAAGGGTAGCGACTGGCAGGCATTCCCAATGTGCTGCAATGGGCTACAGCTCTCTGGAAAAGTGAGATTTCATCTTCACAGCTATGCTGAGCCAAAGAGGGAGCTGGAACAAGAAATGCTGCCAGCCACTCTGAACTCTTCTACTTTGGCATGGTAACACACTACCTAAAGGTATTGTGAAAATATTACTTTTAAGTAGAAAAGTTTGGTAAATTGGCTAGAATAATAGGGAACATGACACTACCTCACTGTCTCTTCTCATTATTTTCAGAAACCTCATTTTGAAGAACCAGAAAGACAGCTTTAACTTAATCCGTGTGCATTCTGCTATACCGTCCTGTCAGTCACTCAAGCCTTAAGGAGAGTCAGTTCTTGGCTTTTGAGAGGTACTTTTTAACTCTACTATTCAGTTTCAGCAAGGACCCTCCATAACCACACAAAATATAGCTATGATTTGATCCATACAACCACCTTTCTCGGGGACAGAAGGGGGAAGTTTGAGGAAGTAAACTTTTCAGCCTTTAGTAGCATATTACTTGTACAGCTTTTCAGCTCCTGTGCTCTCACAAATTTAGTACCAAATCATGCTTGATGCACCTATAGAAACAAGCCCTCTTCTTAGAAGCAACAAGGGCAGCTGCAACTGCAGTGTGGCAAGGGGACTTCCCATCACTGTGTTGCTGCCTGCTGCTGCCCTGGTCACTCCTACTTGGCTTTGTCCTGGCAGGCTGTGCTGGGCTGCACTGGGCTGGGCTGCTGTGGGCTTTGGGGAAGTAGGCTGCATTCCCACATGCCCAACCCCTTCCCACCTGCTGTCCACCCACTGCATTGCAGGAGCCTGGAGGAAACTCCAGAAAAGTTATTAATAGGCTATCTCAGAGTAAGCGTTAGCAGAGGAGAACACATACTGCTTAAATTAGTATTCTATATTTACAGCAAGAGTTGCAAGTTGCAGTCACTGGAAGCCTCTTGAAAAGATATGTGGCCTCTACGTTCATGACAAATCATTATTTCTTTCCCTGAAGTTATAAGCATGGACAACCACAGTAATGAGTTATCAGACATTTTAAACCAGGATTATATCTGTGCTTCTTTTAAAGGATGTGGTGTATAACACTGACTGATCTCAATAGGAGATTAGATGGAACAAAGCAAAATATTCTAAAAATTCCTAATAAAGACATCCCTCAGTCACGAATAAGCACATAAGCAGGCCTAAGAGTGCAATTTTTTTTTTTATATACATGTGATGGAAATAAATTATGTTAAATGAAACAAGTGGAAATAGACGTAGATAATGAAAATTCAGCATGGAAGTAATTTCAAACTTTTATTTTTCAGATTCTCACAAAAGCAAAAATCTTTTAATTTTACTTTATTTAAACACCTATGAACCAATTCTAGAATCTCACTGAACCTTGTGTGTTTAGAATTAGCTAAAGGAATGCAGCCTCTGCTCTTCATACCAGTACCCCAACTTGCAAGCTTTGCTGGTTCCACAGCACTGTGGTGAAAGTACTGTGAACAATATTATTTCCCTGTGAGGAGATACCATTTGGCAGATAAAACCTCAGTATTACACTTCAATACTTGTTCAATAAGCAAATCTTGAGGATATGTTTCACATAAATGACACATAAACAAGTTTTTTTTAGCTCATAGAGGAAAATGGACATCATGGAGAGAAAATAGATTATGTGAGACAACGTTGACCATACATAAAGTATAAATAAAGGAGAGTAAATGAAAATTAGGCTAGAATGGTTGACGACTTTCAGTTTGGAAACTTTAGGCTCTTTTTGTTTTTACAGCTGCCACTGGAGTTTCAGAAAATAACTTCTCAGTTCTGCAGCACTCTCCATCTGGGCATCTCAAGCTTTGTCCATTTTATGGTGTAGAAATAAGTTGAAATAGTGACATTTCAAGGGATAGTAAACGGAGCACCAGAAGCTCAGACAAAGTTTGACTTTTCAGTCTTTGGCAAGATGTGAAAACAGAAGTATAATGTCCTCATATGTAATTTCCTGCTTCTATAAGCTTGGCCTTTGTCAATATAAACCAGGAGAAATCCAAGCCCAAATTTCCTCCCACCAAAGAATATGCATGAGCTTATCCGAGAGCAGACTATGCTGCTGTTCTTTTTATAAGAAATAGCTCAGACCACACCTTAATACCAAGCAATGAACATTTGTGGCATTTGAGCAATTGATTTCCCAGACAACATTTCTTATGGTGACTGGCAGAGGATGTTGTGTGGGTTTTCTTTTTCTCTCTCGTCTTCCCCCACTCTCCACCCCCGCTGCTGGTCTTGCTGCTGTGTCTTTATCATACTTCATACGATGGCATGTCTACTTTGGGAAATGATGATTCCAGTGTGGGTGGATGGAAAGAGATCTGCCAGAGGGTGCAAATTTCAAATTGCTGCCACGGATACACCCTTCTGTGCTGTCTTCTCAAGATACCAGAAAAAGTCTCTAAGGAATGCCTGGGGCTTGACTCTTGGTGTAAAGATAGACTTCTACACCATGCATTTTTCTTTCAATATTAAAGAAATAGACAACATAAATAGAGCTAGTGAACTCAAATTGCCTTAACACTTTTTCATGGAGCAGGCCATTATGAAATCCTTACTGGAGGTAATGCAATATTTGTATATTTGTTTCATTATCGAGCTTGGAAAATTGTTTAAAATGCTGCTTCCAAGTCAAGGTGACTCAGCATTGGTGATCTTTACAAGGAAGTCAGACTACATAATTTTAAAATATTGAGAAGTACAATGTGTAAAAAATATTCCAAAGTAGGGTGTAATGCTTACTACTGTAAATGCGGTATTTTGTTATGTGAAATAGATGAGAAACAGAAACATCAAAGAAGTAGAAAAATTGTGCCTAAAATAATGTTAACAATGACATACCATATCTACCTCAGCAAATAGCATGCTTTTCTCAGATGAGAAGAGTGCCTGTCTTTAGCTGGTAAACTGATTACTCAGTTTCTGGTTCCCTGCATATCTGTCCTTATTAAAAGGAAGTGCAGAAGTTCAGCTGTGCTGTAGCCTGTGCTGCTGACTGTTTCAGGAGCAGGGCTGGAAGGAGATGATACAAGGAGGAAAACAAAGATTTCAGAGACAGAATATTTATAGTAAAGTATTAACTCAAGAAGTCTCTTGCTTAGGAAATATTTTGCTCAGATTAAAAAAAATATTTACATCCCTGCTTAAGGTTTCTTTTCCCTCAGTGTGGTGTATACTCCCAAGTGGATGCTTCACTGGAATTCTGAGTAACCTACAATGCCTGTGTGGATTTAATATTTTGTACATGAAAACCTTTGGCTCATGTAACTCCTTCATCTTCCTTGAAGAATGAAATTAGTAGGTCTAGTCTGCTCTCCATTAGCTTGCATACACGTGTGTGTTACCCAACACAATACTTATAAAAAAACTCAGCTAACTCATAGTTTCTGTTCCTCAGAGTGAGATGCAAACCCTGAGGGAATAAGCTGGTCTCTCTGCTTGTTTTGAGTCCTATTGCACATGGAGGCTGTATCCCTTGGATCCATTAAACTTCTTTTCTATAAGTACTAACTTATGTTATGCCTTCCTCTCAACATTCAGTCACTACAAATGCATAATGATTAGAAATTGTAGGAGTTGTTAATAATAATATGGATGCAGTTGCTTTCACAAATTACTGCTTGGAGTAGAGCACAGTGCTCTATATCAGGGTATTTATTTAATACAGGAAGAAAAAAGTGAATACATGATCTATGTCAGAGATTTAAAAATAGAATTATCGTATGAAGAAATCATAGGAATGAGATTCAGTAAAGCTTAGGCAGCAGTACCCTCTTGTTTCTTAGCTGAATTAGTGCTATATGCTGGTTACTGTGAGAGAGGGAAGAGCTATGTTATTTTCTTTCCCAAAGAACTTGAGTTCCTCTGCTATGAGGACACTTTCTAGGCTGTGTTAGACTCCAGGAAGTCTCAAACAAGTATAAAATCCATATTCAAGTAAAAATGGTGTTCCCTTGTCAAAGAAAATAGCCAGATTCTGATTCTATGTTTGGTTTTACGTGAACAATTTATTAGGCAGATGTATGAAGGCTTAATATTCTACTGAAGCTTCTTTTTGTTTTACTCCATTGACATAGAGGTATTTATACAGCTATACATTCTTACACAGTCAAAAAACCCCCAAACAGACAAACAAACAAATCAAAACCAAAAAATCCCAAAAATCCCAAAAAACCAACCAACCAACCAACCAACCAACCAACCAACAAAAACCAAATCACCAAAACCCAACCAACCAAAAAACCCCTCCCCCAACAAAAAAAAGTAACAACAACAACAAAAACCAGCAAAGAACCCCCCAAAACAAAACAAAAAACCCCCATAAACCTCAAAATAGAGAACTAGTGTGGTGTGACATGCAGTTATAATCACAATTTTGTTACAGTTTTTACAGGTGTATCTCTGACTATGGAGATATGTCCTCTTTTATACCTATTTGTACAACTGAAGATGGTGCTGCTAATAGACTTCCTGGTGGAAGAATCACATTAAGCAAACTCGGACCATTTAGCTCTTACAAACCACTTAGCTCTTACTATCTTCAGTGGAAAAGAGACACAGATATTGAAAATTGAGAATTGTGTATAGCTTATATTAGTAGAAAAATATTAAGAACATGAATATCATATTCATTATATGATAACCCATACCTTCTTTCTTTCACAGTCATGAGGGCAAGACTTTTGGGGTGGGGTCAAGCCACATACAGGTAGGTGACATATTGGCAGTGAAAGGGAAAAGAAAGAACAAAGGATAAGCAAAGAACGAATGAGTTGGGAATGTTTTAAGTGATTATTTATTTGTGAGTTTGTACTGGTGATTAGGTAAGATCTTACTAACATTATTGCTCTATCAGTAAATCTGATAGAGCAATAAATCCACATCTGTGTGTGTAGAAGGAATATATCTGTTCGTCACACATATATTTCACTTTGTGTGCCCTTGTAATATATGATTGATGCCATGATGATTTTTTGCCTTTTCTTTTATACCCCTTTTATATAACTTTTTTATAGCTTTTGTATTCTTAGTGTTTTTTAGCCTACATTTTTAGACTTTTTTGTCAAGTTAGGAGACGAAACCTCTTAGAAGCACCAGACACAAAGGTCCTCTCCAGAACACATTTTGTAAACTAAGATAGAACCATCCAGGGGAAGGTTCCTCGGGGAGGGGGGCTCACTTGAGCCTCTCATTGGGGAATCTTTGATAGATACGCTAATTAGTAAGACATATAACACTTTTACCTGATCTATCAGGGGTGTGCATTGCCATGTGCATGTCGGCGCGTTCCACCTGGACGTGGTGCACCTAAGGATCCTTAAAATAATTATAGAGGTAAAATCCCTCTTACCCTTCTAACCATGTTTGATTCTTGATTTTAAGACCATGAAAAGGCATCATGATAAAGATGTACCGAGCATGGTATCTCCCTATATGTTGACTCATACATGTTTGTGGGTATGTATATATACGCATACAGCAAGAAAGACAAGTATATTAAAGCTGTAAGAATCAGACTTGACAGCATCAGTGATACAACACAGCTGTTTTAAAATGGTTAGCTCACCACTTATCTATTACAGTCAGGAACAATATCATTAGGAACATTATAATTGTATTATAATAGCTCTAGATTTTCCAAGTAGGAAAAAAAAGGGGAAAAAAAAGGCAGATGCAAGTGGATGGTGTTTAGGAATGACAAATTGTATGACTTTTTTTTTTTTTAATGTGACAGACTGTACTTGAATTCTCAGTGGAATGAGAAGACAAAACTGTTGACTCTTAGTGTCCCAGTACAAACAGGTGCAAAATATTTGTTTTCCAGAAACAGCTTCTGTTCTTCACTGATCAGCCTACTCCTGAAGTGTTCTGCTCCTCTTGCATGGAGCTACATGACCCATGAAAGCAACTGGCTGCAATGTTGCTTCATTGGTGCTTAGAAGCTCTCACTTTGATAGACTCAAATTTCAAGATTTTGGCACTAAGCAAGCAAGCAAGCCTATATTTAGTCCATTTAAGCAAAACCACAGGACCCTGTAAAAGTCAAATGGACAATTCATATGCATTTGGAGCCTTTTTGAAGGGCTTCAGTAGGTGTTTGTGTATCTTCCTTCTAAAAGCATTTAGAAAGTCACTGCCATTGAATAAGACAACGCAAGGTTGATGGAGTTAAAGCTACTCTACTTCTTAAAAATATTTGCTATTGACACGAGAAAACACCACTTCTTCAAGAAGTCACCTGAGTTTGGGACCATAAATCTTTACTACATGTCCCTGAATCTTAAGTTAGTGAACTATCTGCTTATGAGAACTTTAACCACAGTAAAATGTGAATCAAGGAGCAACACTGAAGCACTTTTGCGCCCTCATATTCAGAAGCTTTTGAATAATTAGATTTTCTCAAAGTCTCCTGAGTCTGCAATAAGTATGCTACTACAATATACGGATAAAATTAGAAGAATATAATAGCATATATTCTTACAATAACAAGCATTTCAGTTATTACAGTTGGCAAATTATTGCTTATCAGACATGATGATGATGTATGAGTCTATGTGAGCTGCTTGCCTTGTGCCTGCTGCAGTAGAAAAACAAAATCTATTAGCATAAACCTCCTCTTTGGTCTTCACTTAGTTTTTGCAAGAAGGAGAAACATTCAAATGAGCCATTATAGCATCTCAATTGACAAGTGGTAACTAAGTTCTTACAATTGGATTGTTCACAATGGTTATGTCTCTAAAAAATCCTTTTACATTACAAAATTATACCTTTTTTTCAGCAAATAATTATTTTTCTGAAATTTTAATCTTCATCCAGTGAAAAAGAAGGAAGAGATTTTAACCTGTTGATGGAAGCATGCTAAGTATTGCTTTTACTGTATCATCTGAGGGCAGAGCTTCTGAGAATGGTTAAGAAAACAGATTTCAAAAATTTTGTAAAATTTCACAGTCCCAACCGAGACTTTCCTTCATAACATTAGTTACAGCAAACTATGAGGTGAGATGCTCAGGACTCTGGTACAGAGTTTGTTGCCTCGCTGAAATCCAGTGACATGGCTACACATTACACAAGCAAGAGTTAGACACAGCACATTAAATCCTCCTTTCACTAGACAGCTACAGACACTGGCCTACAGAATCTTCTTCTCCACTGAGACACCTTCACTGAAAGCATGGCAGAAGTATGCAAGAATGTCTGCTAGCTACTGAGTTCTGCCGCTACGGATTTGCCTGGACATCACTGGGCTCTCAGCTGACCAGAGTTACTGCGATAACCCTGTTCTGCTCACCTTGTTTGAGGGCTCTGAGATGGCGTCTGGGTCAATGAATACCCTACCCAGTTAACCTCACTGTCTGGCCAGGCTCCTGGTGCCTCTGCTCTTGCAGGGAAGCCCCACCCCTACTACTCTTGGACAGGACTCTCTTCTGGAGTAAAAGTCATTTTTATTCTGCTCTGCATTGTGAACTTAACAATAATTCTCTAATAAAGTTACTGTAATAGCGAATTTCTTCATGTAGATCAGATCTAAATGGATTTCCTATTTTCAGAATTGTAGGTTTGATAGAGGTCACCATCTGTAATCTGGAAAATCCTTTGCAGTATGGATATAACTTGTAAAGAATTAACAGTAGAGTTGTGTGAAGCATTTGCAATGAAGCTAACAGTACAAAATTGACCTCTTTGGGGATTTCATTATGAAGTGAGAAAAGTAGGCCTGTGTTGCCAAGAGTTTTTTAGTGTTTGCTGGTGATACAGGTCAACCTTGACACCTTGTGTTTTGCCTTGCAAGTCAAGCAGTGTTTGCAAGTCTTGTGGCTTTTATGCCACATCTGATGTAATACTTCCTTACTACATTTTGGTTTGTATTGCTGAACAGATTTCAACCAAATGTTTAGGAAAGAGAAAGTGATTTTAAATAGCTTGAAATTGAAGGAAAAATTGGCAAGAGTGTCAATGAAGAAATATCAGAATGTTTCTCATAAAAAGAACAAAACCCAGTATTTTATCAAAGACAGCAAGCAGGATAGCTCAGGTGTCTATTAGTCCGTTTTCTGATATCAGTGAGAGGAGAATAATAATAGAAAGTGTTGTACAGAATTCAATTAAAAAAGAATCAAAGGATCAGAATCTATTTAATGCCAGACAACAGGATCTAATAGAAAATAGGTCTTGTCATAGAAACCTGAATTCATTTTTTGATGACATTTCAAGTTTGATTGACAAAGAACCTCTGTATATGCAACATGCTTAGAGTTACGCCAGGATTTTTACTTCCTGGGGAAAAAGGAATAAAGCATTGAATTATTTCAAGAAGGCCCAGGGAAATGAATTCATAATTGGTGGACACAGTGTCAACTGGACATCAGCCAATTGACATTCAATCTGGACAGGCTGAACTGATGGGCTGACACCATCTGTGTGAGGTTCAACAAAGCCAAGTGCCACCTCCTGCCCTTGGGTTGCAACAACCCCCGACAGTGCTCCAGGCTGGGAGCAGAGTGGCTGGAAAGCTGCTCAGTGGAAAAGGACCTGGAGGTGCTGGTTGACAGTCAGTTCAACACGAGCCAGCGTGTGTCCAAGAAGGCCTGTGTCAGCAATAGTGTGGCCAGCAGGACCGGGGCAGTGATTGTCCCCTTGTACTAGGCACCAGTGAGGCCACACAAGTCCTGTGTTCGTTCTGCATCCCTCACTGCAAGAGAGACATTGAGGGGCTGGAGCGAGTCCAGAGAAGGGCAACAGAGCTGGTGAAGGGTCTGGAGCACGAGTCCTATGAAGAGTGGCTGATGGAGCTGGGAGCATTTAGCCTGGAGAAAAGAAGGCACGGGGCTGACCTTATTGCTCTCTACAACTGCCTGAAAGGAGGGTGTAGCCAGGTGGGAGTTGGTCTTTTCTCCCAGTTAACACGCAACAGGACAAGAGGAAATGGCCTCAAGCTGCTCCAGGGGAAGTTCGTGTTGGACATCAGGAAGAATTTCTTCACTGAAAGGTAGTTAAGCATTGGAACTGGCTGCCCGGGGTGGTGGTGGAGTCACCAGCCCTGAAAATGTTCAAGAAACAACAGGACATGACACTTAGTGCTACGGTTTCACTGACAAGCTGGTGTTCGTTCAAGGTTGGACTTGATAATCTTGGAGGACTTTTCCAACCTTAATGATCTATGATTCTATTCAATAGCATTTGAAAAAGTAGCTCTCTATGGCAACTCATCATCAAAGAGAGAGCTAAGCGGAAGAGTTCTGCCAGTATCAGTGTCATACCTGGCTCTACAGAACAACTCTGCCAGTGATTCTAAATATACAGATGCTAATGATAAAGTTTTCCACAGAGATTAGTGGAATAATTAATGGCAATGAGAACAAGGAATTCAAACAGAGATATCTGCTCTGCAAGACCCATGGTTCTGACTAGCTTATTGGAAGACTTAGGGTAGGTTGATTTTATTGTAGATGAATCTTCATGGGAAGAAGACAATAAATCCTAAAAGACAGTTTAACCAGGGAAAAATGATAGAGCATTTTAAGTCAAGCAAATTTGCATTAGAAAAATTACACAAAAAAATTGTGATTATTTAGGTAGTCCTATTCCTTTTGCTTATATGTTTATGTAAGAAGACCAACATAAATGATTCCTAATGCAGCATTCGTGGCAGCTCCATGACTTCCCTAATTTGGTAGCCTGTCTTAATTATAAGTCTTCAGGAAATGAATAATGCCTGAAGTTTTTTCAGCACCTCACATAATTTTTACATTCAGCATAGTCAATGTCCTTTAAGCTTTTTAGTCACAAACAGCTGTTTACAGCCAGCTATGCCACCTGTTCTTACTTGTCTCAGCCTGTTACATGAGAATATAGAATCTTTAAGAAATATTGATAGAAACCTTGGTTTAAAATGCTTTTGAAGCATTGTTGAGCACATTTTTCCTTGCATTGGTATAACTGTTTTCCTTCTACTATCATCAGTGGTGAAAACTTGTTAAAATAAAATTTAAAAAGATTGGCTTTAAAATTCTTGAAAGCCAGATAAGGACTTTGACACAGCACCTGTAGAAGTTAAGGTAATTTTTCTTTATTAATTTTTAAACAAGAGATTATTTCCTTCTGGGATACATGAGGACACTGTCTTCAAGACCTTGAAAAAAATTGAATGTTGGGTCTCATTAGTACTGTCAGGCAGCAAGATAATGATTTGAGAAGTAGCTAATGAATGAGAATCTTTTTAAAGTAATTCCTCTGTTTTATATTTTAAAGGTTATTCTGAACAAAGAAAATGTGCAAATTCTGTCTTTCACAAAATGTATCAATATTAGAATAGGAGAGTGCTTTGCAATTTAAACTAGAATAATTGCTCTGCCAGACCATGAGGCTGTAGTAGAGGCCTGGTCTCAGCTCAGCTTTTATTGAATCCTGATTTCTTAGCTGGAAGGAGACCTCAAATCCAATACTCATTGCGGTCCAATAACCTCTGGACCCCCAAAGTCTCTTCAGGTCAGCAATACAGTATATTACTGTAGTAAAATAAAAGAGTCAGCACAGAGAGGAAGTGTTCTCTCTCGTCTGTCACTGCTGCTCTGCTTGGTTGTGTCTTCAGACAGTTCAGATATGTCATGATAAAAGCATGGACAAATTTGCTCTTCTGAAACATAATGCAAATTTTTATTTTATATTTTGTCTCTGTCTGCTATAAGGAAAAAAGCATCAATACCTGAACTGAACAAATGGCAAACTATGTAAGGAGAGTCAACATGTTAAAAAGCAACTAGTTGTTTTTCTAGACTAACATAATATCCCTTAAAGCAGCCTAATCTTCAAACACATGTTGCTCAGTTTGGTATGGAACTCAGGAGTCTTTACAGTCTGTTCTCTGCAGGCTCAAAAATGGAGGCAACCAGAATTGCAAATAATCACAAAAATGTAGGTCAAGAGGTTTATATCATATGAAGATTCATTCTTTGTTCTTGATAATAATAATAATTATTATTAATCAGGACGATGAAATTGTTGAAATATCTATCTCATACCATTTGTTGAACAAGGCAGTTTAGGAATGCTGCCATCTGTTATTATGAACTACAGTGATTAGAGACAGGCAAAACTGAAGTCCTCCATTTCAGCACTCTGCAGATCATGAATATAAGTCATCAGAACATACCGAGCAAAAAAATCTGCAGTAATGGGAAGAAACTACTATATTCAAGTAAATAATTGTACAGCATCTCACCACTGAGTAGTGAACTTCAGAATATAAAAAAGAATCTAATGAATAAACTCCTCACTTATCACAGTGCCTTGCAAAGTTGTGACAGAATTATGGGGAGGTATAACAGCATTATATTGTTTAAAAACACCAAAACCAAATAAGTTAAAAACAGTTTCATTTCCAGCAAGCTACTCAGAAAGTTTTCCCCTCACCTATCTAGACTGTCCTCTCTTAATTGAACCATGACATATCTGAATGGGAGAAGGGGTGCATTTCTATTATAAATTTCACCCAGGAGGCGTTCTAGCCTGCAGTTAAGTTCTTCTCTGAGACCTTTTTCACCTGCAGAGTGAGAGTGCATGGCTAAGGCTCGGCCCAGCCCTCAGGAAGGCTCAGGGCTAGGAGAGAGGTCACGCCCAGAGCCCCAGTGGGAGTGGGGCTACAAAGGGGTCGCCTGCAATCAGTTTCCTACACACTGTCTTTTTCCCTCATCCCAGAGAGTCCACCTCAGCAAGTCCTTCCCAGGTCTGCCCAATAAGGCTTCATCGCTGTGCTGTGTCCTCGGCACACGGGAGTGCTAAAGGTGCTCAGCTCTATCCCTTCCTCAACAGAGTCCCAAGAGACAGAGCAGCAGGACTGAAGACCACTGGCCACATTTTTTGTTTAGATGTACTTCACAGTATCATTATGCTGATGAACCACTGATTTCGCACTGGAGGCCTGTTTCTCCCATCATTCACTCTGACTGCCATGAGAAGTCCATCGCAGTCACTACATCACCCTGGTTCCACCAGGCACAGGAATCTAAACCCTAGACAACTACATTACCTGGTGGAGAGAAAGATTCAAACCGTAGCAGATTTAGAGAATATTTCTGATGTATTTATCATCAGTGATTTAGATTTTCCGAGCACGTGAACTTCTCATGAAAATAGAGTGGTTTTGGAACCATCTTTTAAATTTTAAGTGCCACCTCCCCTGAAATGCAGCCTTTTCTCATTTAAGACTAAATTTACTCAAAATCCCTCCTATGACAATGTTTTAGTACCATCCAGGAGACTTCAGTTCTGGAATAAGGCTAGACTGTACCTAGGCACCAGCTTTTGGGGCAAACACAAAAAATTATATCAGGTTTATTGTGTTATTTTATGCAGTCCTCAAAAACGAGAGTCACTGCAACTGAAAGTGCTCAGTTTGAATAAAGAGTCTCTACCTGTTTGTCAAGACCCTATTATGTTCCAAATACATTGTTGGCCTGGTCATAGTCTCTTGATAATGAACTGCATAAAGCAAGGATTAATTCATTGTTAACTGCTTTATCTCAAACTATGCAGACATTGCAAATTCATTTGCATTTCAAAGCACGGATTTGCTCAAAATATTCATATTGGCTTGAGAGCACCTGCTTTTCAGATGCAGCAAATAAGGTACACACTCTTTCTGAAAGGCAAGTTTCAATCTTATCATGAAATTCAGTGTATCAGAAACCAAAGGATGGAAAAAGGCGATAGTAAATAACATCAGTTTTGAAATGGGCAAGCAGCATTCTAGAGATATTTTTTTACCTCCATGCTAATGCACAGTCATATATTGGAGATTGAGGCTTTTGCCAGGCCTGGAGTCACTTCAGCAACAGGGCAGAAGCTTCAGCAAGAGAGGAGAAGTGTGGGGTTTGCAGTGCTCTCACATGACTGGCACCTCACTGAGGAGGTCCCCAAAGAGCAGCTGCAGAGAAATGTTCTGCCTCACAACTTCTCATCTTCCTCATACATGAAGACAGCACATTAAAGGAATAAGAAAAAAAAATGCAAAGAGCATTTTAAGCAGTACTGGCAGAAATGTAGAAAACAGCTGAAAACCTTAAAGCCTTCTACATGGTATGCATAGGAAATACAGAGGGGAGGAGTGCCAGGGCATCTGGAAATGATCTGGCTGAATTTTTAAAAGTCTGTAAGTAACCATCAGGAAATGTTTGACTCTAAAATGTAGAATGACACAGTGGGTATCGCATTCTTCAAGAATCCAGAAAACTTAAATTCTGTCTTTTCTGAGGGGTTTATCTGAACATTAAAATATAAATAAAATTATCTCAGTTTTATATCTTAACTATGGAAAAAATAGGTGTTTTTAAATTGCACACAATTTTATTTATTCTGTATATGTGTATTGAGAGGGGGATGTGATGGCTCAACACCAAGAAGTGATTGTATCTCTGATATTTGGTTAGAAGAATCCCGTCTTTCTTTTTGAGAAACTGCTTAAATTTTGCAGTTAACCCTAATGTGCTTTATTCACCCATTTCTGAAGCAGGGATATTTATCTCAAGAAGAAAAACAAAGCTTAACCAGTTATGTTTAATGAATACTTGGATAGAAGGTATTACATGTATATACACTTCTGTGAGTAGAGAGCGAACACAATTTTTAATAAAGCCAATGTTATAATAGTCACTGCCAACCAAAAGATGCTGCCCAAAATGCAGCTGGGAAGCCATGCCAGTGCTCACACATGCAATGACATAATCCTTTGAAATAACTGTACCGAATTGAAGGTAAATGTCTCCAATAGCTTTCTTGCTTGCACGTGTGAAAAACATTAACTATATGAATGTACCAACTTAAATACTGTCCATGTAGAATCATAACACTTTTGAGGGAAACTTACCATTGAATTGATTGCTCAAGAGACATTTCAGCTGATGCCTGGTTGGAGAGTTGAAAGAAATCTTAAAAACAGACTTTCAGAAATGAGATTTAAACACTGAATTTTCCTGACCATCAGGAAATTTTCCCTCACAGAGAAATTCTCATGGGTCTCCTCCATTTATTCCTCAAACTTTTACTTGGGTCACAAACTTGTGAGACTATTGCAGCTCCAGGAGAAAAACTATGGATGTAGATAAGATTCCTCCCATCAAAACTGGGGCCATGGGCACCTGTGTTACAAGGACAGCAGACTGCGGCTATTTGGAAGCCATAGGTCAGTTTTTCTGCACAGCCTTCTGCAAGAGCCTTTATCTTCAGATATGAGATAGAGAGAATGAGCTGACCATTTCTCATTGTTTCCCATAATCCACCTCACTGAAAGGCCCAAATTTTAATGTAGTGATTCAAAAACTATATTTCCGTAAGTAATCCCACAACCACTCTGACCTTCTGAATTTGAAGGCACAATAGCAGGCAAACATGAAAAGAAATACATGTTCAGTGAGGAAGTATATTTGTATTCTAAGGGGACAAGGGGTTTGTTACTTTTTTTCTTTAATGACATCAGTTTATTGTAGATAATTTCCTGAGGTCCCTACCAAAAGGTATTATTTTGTGATCCTGTGTTTCTATCAATAACAGCTAGAACTAGAGTTCTCAAAAAATATTTCTGCCTTGTGAGGGCAAAATTAAATTAAAAAGAACCACAACCTTACAAGTTGTCTTAAAAGCAGTCTTAAAAACTCTGATAAAAAGTTAGAATAAATTTTTATTAATTTTTTTTCCTAAATGATATGTTGGAAATAATTCAGGGTTGCTGCACAGAATCCAGTGAGATTAAACTTTTCTAAAAGTTTTGCAAGTTAGAAGTTTAGTGTTCAGCGTTGTTTTAAAAATAAATCCATCGCCATTCCATTTTTTCAACACAAATTTATTTTTCATTTGTCTTAACCTTCTGAAATTGGAAGATGTTTTTGCGGGGATGAGGTAGACTGCCCATCACGTGAAGATTTCGCATTCAGATTGGAGGTTTCTCTGAAAGACAGACTGCGGTTCATTGGTGCTAAAGAAGGTGCTAAAGAAGGAGTTACTGGGTGAGACTGTATTGACTGAGTCAAGCAAGTAAGACTACATAATTATAGTGACACCTTTGGCCTTAAAAATCTATCTCTACCTGCATAAATAATGCATCAAGAATTATACATGGTACTCAATAATGATATGATTAATTAGCTCTGATTTTCATTACATGTGCTAGTCTATACTTACTAAAGTTACTCCTTCATAAAGGCATAATGTTTGGAAAATTGAGGTTATCTAGAAAAATGTGAGTCAGTGTGTTGCACAGGATTCACATTCATGAGCTGGGTGATCATTTTCTGACTGGTCTCTTTTTCAGTTGTTTTTATCCTTTTCTTTTACCCCCACCTACTGAAAAGTAGAGACCAGGATCAACTAATAGAAATTTTTTCATGTAGAAAGTCTCATTTCTTTTTCTCTATTCCAGTCTTTCTCCAAGTTTTGAAAGGGACTCAGTGTTTACCCACCAATGTAATTACCCATGTCCTCAAAAGAGTTCACAGCTCATTTTATCATGAAACATAAGAGTTAGACTTTCAAAAATGTTTTGAAAATCTTATCTTTATAGACACCTCTGTGCTTTGAGTTCAGCAAGGGTGAAAGGATTAGAAAGACGGGAATTAAAAACGTAGATGAAATGCCACTAACAAGAAATAACAATTTTTGAAGGTAGGGGAGGAAGAAAGTTCTGCAGGGAAACCACCCCACCACCAGACAGAAACACCTAAACTGGGAGGTGTGAAATGCAAAAGAGCACTCTGCTAAGCCTTGCAGAGGCTGCTGTGAGCATGAAGACTTGTCTGGGGCTCATTTTTCTAGAAAACAAATGAGCAGCACTTCAGAGGTATTCTCCAGACTTTTCTGAAATGTCAAAGCCAAGTTTGGCATTACTATTACAAGTAAAAATAAGTTACAGAGAAAGGCTGGTCAATTTATGCAGTCAGAAGTGGAAATCAGTGGTTTCCATTAAAGACATTGGCAAAGTTTAGGTAGATTTCAGTAGGAAAGAAGGATGCCAGTGATCACAATATTTCAATATGTGCTTCAACAGAAACAACTCCTTGTGAAAGATATTTTAATAGAAAATAACTGAAACCAAATAGAAACACCAGCATGAAGAACCTCTTGGAAAAATGCAGGGGAAAAAAAGGGTCTAATATGATAACTTTAAGGTTTTTTTCTACATATCAGCCCATATCACAAGATCTTCTGCTTCTGCTGGAAAAGCATAGAATTGCCTCTCTGAGGACAAAAGAAAAGCCTACAAACCAACACAACCAAACCAAATCAAAACAAACCAAAAACCCATCAAAAAATTAAAGGAAAGAAGGAACAAACCATGATGCCGGTAGACATTAGGAATTATAGCTGGAATCTTTAGGCCTGTCAAGAGGATTCTTGAGGTACCAGGAGGGTGTTATATGGCATCTGGCATGTGGCCTTCCAATACAAGGAGGGTGCAATCCTGCTCCAGAGATATAGTGAAAAGGTTTGACATTTATTTCAGTGGAGTCTAGTAAAAATCAAGGTCCAGATCTCCCCCATTCCACCCGTGGAATTTAAGCACCAATCACCAGTTAATGTCACAGAAATCAAAAGATTCTCTGAGATATTACCTAACCCTGGAGACTTTTGAAACTTACTGGAATCTTCCTGATCAACCTGAAAATTCCCAAGGTTCCTCGACTTGTGTTCCTACATGTTTTCAGGAGCACCTGGCTGGGGATTTGGCACTGATTCCTACTTCAGGGCCACTGTGATAAAAAGTTCAGGTTGAGAAGTGCCTGAGGCTGCAGCTTTGTATTGTTTTTTGTTTAATTTGGTGGTGCAGATGGCTGAGGAAATTCCTCCCCCATCTGTCATTCCTACCCCAGCACTGCAATTTGTTTTCAGTTGCTCTCTTGCAACTGTCTGTGGGCTTTACAGTAAGTGGGACTTTTACAATGACCTGTCTTTGGAAAAAAAAATTAAAAAATATGTACTTCAATACAGCTCACTTTTGCAGTCTGGCTTACAGCTTTGCTCCATGTGAAATTACATCAGAAAATTGATGCAGGCAAAAGTCTGTGATGCTGAAGCAGAAACACAGAGGCAGGAGGGACACAAACATGGTCAACAGCTTTTGCCATGGGAGAGGGTCACAGCACAGGTCCCCTGAGGGACACAGCTCACTAGCTATACTCTCAGCACGCTGAATTCCTTCTGTCAGTTGCAGGCACCTTGCCCCCAACCAACGTTTTGTGCAATAGTCATGAGGATTGATTTTCCAGCCAATAGGTACCTATGTGTGGGGTTTAGGCCTTGCCTAACACGATGGAGTTTAAGACATGGATTTTGTAAAATACCAGAATAAGCAGGTGCAAGGTCATGTCCAACTTGTTGAACTGAAAGTTTAGTTGCTTCTATTTTTTAATAATGGCTGTGCAGTGTAAAAGGGGAGAAACAATGAAACTGTAGCCCGACCCTGCTGAAACTGCAAAGGGGTCAATGTGACAGGGTGGAATTTTAATTTTTTTAAAAGCCCTGAATTTTACCTCTGCAAATTATCATAAAGCAAATGCTGCTTTCTGAGCTATTTTCTCTTTGCAGAACTACTTTTATGGTAAAGTTTAAGTCAACACTAAGACCAGTTGTTGGTTTTGTCTTGGACAGAGTTGGTTTTCTTCACAGTGGCTAGTATAGGGTTACGTGGTGGACTAGAGCTGAACACAGGGTTGGTAATATAGAGATAGCTTTGTTATTGCTGAGCAGAGCTTAAACAGAGCTCAGGCCTTTTCTGCTTTTCATACTGCCATGCTGGTGAGGTAGTTGGGGTTACATGAGACAGTGGGAGGAGCTGGGACAGATGACCCAAAGTAACCAAAGGGATATTCCATACTAGATGACATCATGCTCAGTGGTGGGCAGGAAGGAGAAAGGGGGGATGTTTGTAGTCATGGTGTTTGTCTTCCCAAGTTACCACTATGTGTGATGGGGCCCTGCTCTCCTGGAGATGGCTGAACACCTGCTTGTCCTTGGGAAGCAGTGATTTGATTTGTTTTGCTTGTGTGTGTGGTTTTTGCTTTGCCTACTAAACTGTCTTTATCTCAACACGAGTTCTCTAACTTTTACTGTTTCAATTCTTTCTCCAGTCCTGCTGGTGGAGGAGTGAGTGAGCAGCTGTGTGGTGCTTGGCTGCTGGCTGGAGTTAAGCCCTAACAGAGCAAAATAACTATTTTTTTGTATCTGGAATATGAAAAAAAAATATTTAAAAAATTAGGCTCATTAATGTAGTTCTGCCCTTCCTGTGGCAGCCAAAGATCTTAACAGCAGTAAAATATAAGGCCACATGTGACGCTTCCCTTATCAACAACTCAAAAAAATTACTTATCCTAATGGGGCACAAGAATGAACAGAAAGTGGGAAAGAGGTGCTGCAATGGCAATGTCTGAAGTCACGTTCTCTGGTGAGTTACCCTATGCTAAACACAGGCTATAAATGCCTTGCAGCAGACTGATTTGAATGTTTCCATGTACTGCTGCCTTCCAGGTGAATACTTTCTGGCACAAAAAGTAGGTTAGAATGAAAACAGATTTGAGAAGCATGGCCTTTTTGTTGAGCTGCACAGTTTAATGTGCCAAACTGTGCTTTCAGGCAAGTATTTTCAGGTCCAAGTTTGGTTCACTTCAAATGGAGACGGACTTGCAATTGGCATGAAAGATGCTGGCACAAGGCAGTAAATGATAGCCAGAAGTAAAATCAGGAGTTTTCTATTTAGCAGAGCGAGCAGCACTTCATGGAAGAGAAGCATCCACCTTAAGAACCAGAGGCAGCATTGTCTATCTCTGACAATTATCTCCCGTGCCTCGTCAGGGTGAGCTATGCAAACATCTCTGAATGGCATCTTGCTTGTTTTTTTTTTTCCTGTGGTGTTTGCCTAAGATATATCATGGGGCATGAGAGCAGAGAAAGAGAGAAACAACCCCACTTTTGAAATAATTGAAAATCCCCAAAGCTCTTCAGGATATTGGGTGATGTTATCCAGGCGTGTTTGTCTGAGGGTAGTTGTTTTTCTCGGAGGAAGCAGGGAAGTTAATTAGACTTTACTGAAGTAACAATGAAGATTTAAATCTCCTTACTTTGCTATTCATGAGCAAATAGACTAAAGATGGTTGAATCTGATCTCACTGGGGCAACTCACACATGCATCTGGTAGCTTTCACTTCAGCAGATTCTCAGCAGTTTTTCAGTTAAGGTTTTCATAATTCTTTCAGAGCCTGCTACTCATCTGGATAATCTAAATGTTTATTTATATGTACATACATGCACTTAGAAAATAAGTGACTGATGGAACGACTATATGTACTTTTACTCTGTGGACGTATGAAAGTATTTTGGTTTTAGTTCTTTCAGACTAGCATTACATATTAAAATGCAGCCAATGGTAACAGAAAGTACTGTGCAGTACTTTATTGTTTTCTATCACTTCTTCCTTACAGTGCAGAATCTGATCCCAGCCTGGGAAGGAGCCCAAGGGTGACCTGCACAACATTTCCCACAGGACAAAAACCTGAGTCACGTCATGAAGGTGGCAGAAAAGGTCCCTGCATCACAGAGGCGCATTAAGACAAGTCACCTTTCCTTAATTTCAAGCTGGGGTGATTTGCTAACTAATAAAGTCCTGCTTCATATATTCAGTGTCTAGAGGACAAACTGCCATGCAAGGTACAAATTACACCTTTCTCTGGCTGACACGCACAAACATAATCTGCTGGCTGCTGGTTTGGAGGAGCTCATTACTGATGTTCATGCTAGTAAATGGCCAGTCAGAAATTTTTCTGGGAAATATTTTTGTGTCAGAAAAGTGCTGATGCACCGAGGTGGATCCTCTTACAGGGAAATGCTGAGCTAGACAGAAGTTTCCATGAGAAGGGATGCTCAGATGCACTCTGCTCTCTTATCAAAGTCAAACCTTAAGAGAGAGGGAGAAGCTTTGTCACTTCACCCTCTCTCACCCTCAGGCCACGAGCTGACACCTTGCAAGCCTTTGTGTCTGCCCTGGCCTCTGGGAACAGGCACACAGCAAGCCAGGACGGAGGGAGCAGGGCTCTACCACCTCCATGGGTCTGCAGGGTCCATCCGAAAGCCTTCTCCCTGGGCTGAGCTGCCTCCTGCACCCCCACACACTGACCTTGCTGGGGACCCCAGCAGTATCCATGAAAAAGTGTACAGAATGTGTCATAAGGAGGAGACCCATAACTTTTCCAAAATATCCATAAAACAAGGGAACAGATTCTTGTTCTGCTGTTACCCACAGTTTATGGAACAGATTAGCCATGGTGGTTCGTACCAGACAACCCCTCCCAAGACATCCAGCCAGGCAGTAACACTTGGTACTGCCTTACATTTAATGAATGTTTTGCACGGAGCTCTTTAGGCAAGTTAGACTTTTAAAATTAGACTTCTAGTCCACACAGGAGATTGAATAATTCATTTTGCTACTACATAAATGGCAGTTTACTAATTTCAGTCCCTGAACTTGAGTGTCGTAAAGAACCTTCTGGACCATTTCTCAGCAGTCCCTCCCCACAGAGCTCTGTGGAGGCACAAATATTCCCTTCCCTGGCTCCAACCATCACAGCCGTTTCTCATATATGTGTGTATTAATATAGACATACAGAGCACAGGCAGGGACACATCACTACACAGAAACAGCTTGGCATACTGTATGCGGGTGGGGAGTTAAAGTAGCAAAGGGATGGTATGAATATACAATTTGGGTTCTTTTAGAAACATTCCAGACTAACAGTTTCAGATGTAGAGCCTGGCTGTGATTTTTGTTTAGGGTTTTTTTTTTTCCCCCACTATTGCAATAATTCTAGAAGCACATAAAAATTCTAAATTAAAGAAAAATAAAAATCAGAAAGGTGATTTTTGTTAGAAAATGGCAGCCTGATACTCTTCACTGACACCTCCTACATTCAATGTGATTTCTCCGAAGCTGTAGAACTTGTAGTGCACGGGCTTTTGCACATTTCCTTCCCACAAAGGACTCCTTCACTCTAAGATCTGCAGTGCTGTGACATGGACTTGCAACTGGGTCACTGGTAAATCGTCTCTACACCCAGGACCTCAAGGCAACATGCGATGCAAACTTGATAATTTATGAGCCCCAGATCTGACTTGACTGTGGCTCCTGGATGCTAAGCAAGAGGGTTAGATCTCCCAGGAACCCCGAGGGTGAATCCAGGCTGTAAGGAGTTTATAGTCTCACATGCATGGTCAGAATCTTGTAAGGTCAGCTTTCTTTCATGATCTTCATTCTCCTTCCAACATCTGGAATTCCTGGGTCAGTCTTCCAAAGTTTACAGTTCCAGGGTAAATGTGGCAGGAAGATTCCCCCTCTGGGTATCATGGGGCCTTCAGACTCTTAAGACTAGCCATCCTCCCCTTTAGTAGCAGCAAAATTAGAAATGCAGTCTGCAGAAAGGTTTCAGCAGCATGCGTTCCCTCAACACAAATAACATCTTTCAAAATTTGGATGTTACTTTGCTTTTTTTTTCAGATTACTCAAAATAAGCACATTGAAATTGCCCAGTTGCAGATTCAGCTGACTGCTCTGCATGCCCAGTCACAAGCTGTGCTGGAGCAGTGAGGTTTTGGTGTGGAACCCCTAGTCTTGGGGTGCTGTGCACATCGGTCCTGTTTCCAGGGCGAGCCCGTGGGACTCCTTTGGGACAGAAGGACACAAGAAGCACTGTTGGAGGTGTGCACTGAGCCTGCTCCAGCCTCTGATGGGTCTAGAGTAGTGACTGGGCCTTTGGGCAGCTTCAAACTATATGTGTCCTGGTGATACTCAGCCTAGACTTAATTTAGTCCAAAGTAAAGCCCCTGGACCACATGTGGTGCAGATGCAGGGGCTTCAGCAGCAAGGGCTTTGGTCCACTGGTCTGCTTTTATTGTGCTGAATTGCATACAAATATAGATAAATTCTTAGAGTATTACAAATATAGATAAAATCTTAGAGTACTGAAACTTAAGTCTGCACAGAAAATATCCAGGTTTGGCAAATCTGATCAGTTGTAATCTGTCAGTCTTTCAAAGCTCATATATAAAGTGTAGCAGAGAGTTCACCTCTTGAAAAAAAAAAAAGTGATTTTTATTACCCATGGTGTAATTTATTTTTTTTCTGCATGTCAGATGAATAAAAAGAGTCATTCTCCCAATGGCAGTGTTATCCACTGAGATAAATCAGATCCAGAATCTGTCTAACTTCAGATAAAAAACACTTTTAAAACTTTTCTTCTTCTTCTTTTTTTTTTTTTTAATTTGAATTGCACTGCTCACCTATCATCTTGGGCAAAAGTACACATTTATTAATAGAAAGTATTCAGTATCAAAATCACCGTGTGAAGTGCCTGATTTTCTATATTCATAAACAACTATATTGGCAAAATGATTTTTTAAAATTACCTTTTGGGGAATCCTGTTTATTTATGTCCTGTACTTGTTACTATTTATTTATAATCACACTATTTTAAATGTTTTGTTATCCATTTAAGAAGTATAATGCATGTGACACAAACTGAAGACTGTATACCTTTGAAGGATTAAATTAAAGAAGTTAAAAAGATGGGAAATGCAAGTACCACGCCCCACAGCACTTCAGTGCCCACTCCAGGGCAGTGGCTGATAGATTCACTAAGAACCTGCCATGAGGTACCAACTTTCCTCCATCCTTCCTGTGGGTCATCCCTGGGCTGTTGTTCCCTCACATTCATGCTCTAAGGTTTGTACTGAGTGTGCCAGGTCATTCTCAGATCAGTGGGATATGACAAAAAAATGTTTAAGTGCTGCCTTGAGACATTTGGCAAGCAAATGAGCTTGATTTGTGAATGAATAAAAAAAAGGAAATTGAAGATAATTCATAATTTGCAAATAGTTTGTTCAAAGTCATCACCGCATATTTCTGAATAGCAAATATTTTTAAAAAGATTCAGAACTCTCAGGAAGTTATTCACACAACCCAGAAATCATCCATATTACCAAAGAATGTTACTGCAACAGTACTCTAGTCAGCTGAATTTATTATTACTGCAGTCTGTAGGCATGCACAGTGGTCATAGCTTTGCAGTGTGGGAATAAGCGCAAACAAATGTAACACAGACAAGGCCAGCTAACATTTTAGTAATGTGATTTGGTCTCTGAACTCATAACAATTTGGAGTGATTTCCAGTAGAATCCAATGCAAAACATAAGATATCTATTTTGTCTGAGTTAAAACATGGAAATACAAATACCTCAGCTATTGTATTCCAGGGAAGGATGAGGACAATTAGTCAGGAAAATTTAAACAGCATGATGCTGTGGACAAAACTAGTGTCACACCAGACTGTATCAACAGAAGCATGCACAGTCTATAATGCAGATGAAATCCTCTTGGTACTCTCTGCAAAACAGCTAAGGCTTCAACCAAGCACCTATTCAGTTTTTGTATTCAAGGAACACAAGTCACCATCACAGAGAGCTCAGGTGGGAGCAGCAGAAATTATGAGAGTTGTGACCATGTTGCATGATATACAACTATTGCCTGACATAAATGGGATTGCTTAATCTGAAAAAAACCCCAACTTGTTAAGAATTTTTAAATGTGTAGTAGGTTGCTGTGAAAAGAAAGAGAAAAATGAATTTCTTTGTGTCCCTGGCAAACACAGTAAAAAGGATACAAGCTTAAGATGAAACATTCGGGAAAGCTTTCTAGGAACAGTGCAGCATTAAAAGTGATAGTGTGGAAAGATTGAGGAATATGCACCCAGCAACAGTTTTTAAGAACATATTGGGTAATTGTAGGCTATGAGTGACAGGAGAATGACATCCTGCCTTGGGACAGGTGAATTGGCTAGGTGGCTTCTCCAGAATCACTCTATATGATCGTCTCTTTCCTTGATTCTTTTTCTTAAGCCCACCGTAACCAAAACTTGCTGACTCCTCTCTCAAGTGCACCAGCTGCAGTCCAAAGCATTGTCAGCAGAAAGGGGCCAGCGTTAGTGCAGCATCACTTACAACATAAGCCACAAGTGCTAGAGAATGAAAATCCCTAGGCACATGGGTAACAATTTCCAGGATGTTTTCATCATGAGAACTGAAAAGTGTGGGGTTTTAAGGCCTGATCTTTTAGTTTCTGTACCTCATAAACAAACAAGGCTAAAACAAAATTCCCCACTTTGCTCCCCTCTTTGGGAAAGGAGCCTTGAAACCTTCACTTGTTACTTTGCTTTCAGGTAGTCTTCGGCTCTGTGCAACTTTTGGCTTGAAAGCTCTGGGAAGAGCACCTGACTTCAAAATAGATTTATTGTCATTCAGCTACTAGGTGGAAGTTCAGTGTAGCTATGCATAATACACAGCACTGAAATCTTTGATCTTTTGTATTCCTGTTCACATTTACAGTTGTGGAAGTTATACATACAATTTATTTCAGATGCTTATGAAAGTGTTTCCTTCAGCCTTCAGGGATATTTTCTTAATGCAAATGTATTCACTTGTTGTCATATTTCTTGATTTGGAATTGCTTTCCACAGACTGTCTCTGAAAAATAATGAGCACACACACTTTATTATTAAAATCACCCACACCCATTACCATTAGCAATGGAAGTGTCAGGGTTTTCTGACCGACAGTAATGTGTGAATTCATAACAAGATGTAGTACAGTCAGATTTTAGCATCCTGTCAAACATGTAAGTAGAATTCAATGTATTCAAATCCATGTTTTACAGTGCTCAAGTTTGCAAGCTTATTAGCATTGATGGTATGATTATATAAACCTTTTCGGCTATTTGTACTGTAAAATAGTGAGAAAAATTATTTGATAATTAATTACATATTCTTTCAAAAAGCTCTCTGTCTATTTCCATTTCTCCCTCTCTCCCTAATTCTGTATAAGGTTAATTTATTTTTTCAGTACATTATTATTCTTCAGTTCCTATTATATTACTACTACTGTCACCAGTTACACTGAACAGCTGAACTTGAATATGAAATGACATATTTTTTTCCAAATCAGTAAGAGTGCAACTACAATTAAGTTTCCTTGAAGGAAAAACACAGTCTGTCCACCTCCTTTATGAGGTTCATGGCTATTCAGGTAGCAAATGTTGACAAGTATGTTTCTTTTCATTGTGTGTTGCTTTATAAAAACTGGAGATTTTCCGGTAGTTTGTGGAGCTTGTGGCATGTTTTTATTGCCTCAGATATGGATTACTATAACAGGCTGCCCTGGTGCTTAACGTAAGAACATATGAGAATAGCATTTCTTCTTGGATAAGGCTCCTTTCTTATATTAATATGCACTGACATCAAGTTGATTTTTGGGTGGAGTTTAAGAGGACAGTTTTGTTCTGCTGTATTCAGCCCTAACTATGTGAAATAATTCCATCACTAGTATTATCATCAATGTACCTGAAGTTACATCCCTTAGTTTAAATGAGAAATATCCTTCAGCCAGTGTCCTGAAGGCTGGAATATGTTTGTTTGTTTGTTTGGTGGTTTTTTTGGGTTTTTTTTCCTGCATTCTGATAGAGCACTTTGTAGGTGCTTCAGAAGCTTTTACATATGTTTGTGGGAAAATGTAGTAAGACTGTTGGTCATTCTGAAAAAGGAGAGAGGGGTGATTATGTGGTGGTGAAGTCAGGACCTTCATAGATATTTGGATCTGGTGGTGCAGAAGTTGACTTTCCACAAGTCTGAGTTTGACCTGAGCAGCCTCTGTTACAGCAAATCAGTACATTTCAAGTCCAGGTAAATCTCTCTAAAAAATGGCTTAGAAAGGAAAGATGCTCTGCCATCGTGCTAGTAAGGTCATCCTCTATTTTGGGGTACTTCTTAAAACTGGTGAGTGATTAGTTCCAAGGAATCACATTCCTAGCAAAGAGATAGCAAGAATCAAGTTTTTCAGGGTGACATTGATTACACTGGAGGGACTGGGAATACTGCTGTCCCTGCTTCAGCCTGCTCAGATCAGAGAAGGCTGGGGTTATGTTTCTTTATAAGATTAATACTCTGTGCTTGCAGTACCAGATTGATTGTTTTGATAAATATGGCAAAATCAATCAATCTCTCAATCTCTCTTCCTTACAGTTTAGATTTATTACACCTAAATAGGAACTAGAATAAAACCCTTTTCTTTATTAATTAATGACTAAAACAGGCCTACCTGGACATCTAAAAATTGGGGGATTTAAGCCAGAAACTAATTTACAGAGAAACTACTGGGATCTTTTCCCATTCCATGTCTTCCAACAACAGTTAAGATATTTAATTATCTCTACAGAAACAGACATTTCTTTGCATTTGTGTTTCCAATAGTTATGAATGCACGGAACACAGAAACTGCAGATAATTTTGAATAATTTATTCTTTTAGAGCAAACTACACTCCCATTTCCAGATGCTACTTAATTTTGATCACTGAAACAAGCTCACAGTCACATTTCTTCAAACACTGTGCAGAAGAGTTGACTAGGAGATCTCATGATAAACGAGCAGCTTTTTTTCAGCGTGTACCCACTGGCTACATCTCTACCCTTGTTCTTTCTCCTCATTTGTCATTCAGAGCAATGTGCTGCAGCACCACCCTGACCAGCAGGTCACTGGGGCAGAATGGATTCCCTGACAAATCGTTAGGGCTGGTAGCTCAAAGGAAGGCAGTGCACTGCTCCCATCCTTCCCAGCCTTACAACTGTCACAGCTGAAGTTGCTGCATAAAGGGGTCATGGAGCTAAACATTTTTTTTTTCAGGATAAAGTAAGCTAAAAACTAACAATTCAATTTATCAGATCATAAGCAATGAGAATTACATTATTTAGGGACTCCTAGCACTTAGAACAAAGGGATTAGTGTGTTCCTCCATGCAATGGTTGTTCAATATCGCAGTTGGAAAACTCTGCCCATAAAATATAAATTAATTTAAAATAATACAGCAAGTAACTGTCTATATGAATAGCAGAAATTCAACTCCATTGATCAATAGGAGCAGATCCTAGCTAGAAAAAAAGAAGAAATGCAAATACCATGAAAGATCTTTTTGACCTCAATTGACAATATCAGTAATGGAAGTTCATGAAAGTAGAAAGCTTTTTTTTGTCCACAAATATTTTGGAGATCAGGGCCCCAGAACTATAAAAGAGTTTGCACCAGCTAAGACCCATCCTAGAATAAACTGGTGGTTTGTGTTTCTTAGCAGTGCTCCTGTTCTGAACTCCATCAATTGTATGATATTTTTCTGCTTCTCAGAACTGGAGAAATTAGATGGGAAAAAGACCTTATAGTTCTCCTCATCCACCCCCATGACAATGCAAAAGAGTCTACACAGAATATTTATTAGTGCATTGTCCAGTCTGCTTTTAAATGTCACAACTGATGGAGTTGTTCCTTTCCCTTGGGATATTATCACAAAGCCTAATAGCATCTACTTTCAGAAAGTTTTATTCAATGTTCAGTCTGAATTTTTCCTTACTCAGCACAATCCAAGCTGTAAAACCTTCTAACAAACAAAACGATCCTTCTACCTCTTTGTAAATGTCAGAAAAATCAGAAGAGGATAATGAAAATGCTGATGTTTTCTACAAAAAAATATTTTCTTACTGCTGATTTAGAAGAAAAAATATGTTTGTGTATGAATATACATTTTTATCCCAACCATTGCGAAACCCAAGGGATTTTTGGCAGCTGACTAAAGCTAGTCCAAGTCTTAATGATATATATATTCAGAACTCCACATAAAACAGGCTTCAAAATGCTCACTTGTGTAGAAGATGAAGACCACATCCCTTCAGATGCTTAGAACCTGGAAAAATAATAAGCAGTGCAGAGAAGATTTCCTTTACTTCAAGACTCATCTGGAAATCTGTCATGTTGGCAGTCCTTTGGTACATGGCAATTTCAGGCAGCTCCTCAGGTCATCACCAGAGAGAATACGTAAGAAAAGGCAGGCACAATCTTTTCTTATCTTTTTAATCTTTGTTTAAATTAATTTTCTGCCCTAGTTTTATCTCATTTTTTCCTTGCCTCTAGTTACTTCACGGTGTGGTTTCAGTTTTCCTACATCCGTGATGAACCAGAAGAGAACTGTGCGCCCCTGGACAAGACTGAAACAGAAGTTGGTGGAAATAAGAACTGACCTGCTTTGATATAGTTTTGTTGTTTTTTTTTTTTTTTTTTTTTTAATGACCCAGCCTAGAGGTTGAGGATATGTTTATTCCTAAACAGAATGATGTCAGCGAAATGGGAGGAATTTTGTAAATTTTTTTATGCTTGCTTACTATTCCCAGGATTTCCTTAAAATCTTTATTCCTCTTTAAAGTGAGATTGAAAGATTTTGTTTGAAGGAACCTTTTTGATATGCAAATTTTAGTGGATACATGTGAGAAAAAGCAATATGTTCTATGGAAAACAGGAAGGAAGATATCTATTTACAAAATATATTTTCTGTCAAAACCAGATTTTGATGGGAGCACTTCATTGTTTCATCTTAACCTCCAAAACTATTTTATTTCTGCTTGTGTACTCAAATACTGCTGATTTATTTCTGCTACTGTTAGCTGTGAAGAGAAAGGAAAGATTGGGAGAGGCTGGGGCGGGGGGTAGGAGGGCACTCTTTGTATATACTTTTTTTTTTTTATTTTGTTTTACTGGCAATTTAATTAATGCATTCTTGCTTTCTAAAACGTCCCAAAGAACATCAGCTGAGCCTTACGAAGGACTCAGGCTCTCATCTGGCTGCACTAAAATTCTGGACTGAGAATTGTCAATACTTCATTTTCCCAGGAAATCACATTAACGCATCAATCCCTTTTACAGGAATATTTACAGTCAGTATTCATACCAGTAAGGTGTCTGCTATGTGTATCCAATAGCAGAAGTTTACCTGCACTACTAGATTAACTGATAGGAAGAGGATGTGAAATTTCAGAAGTGCCAGCACATGAAATCTAGTTTGAATTTTGACTGAAGTACTCTGTTTTCACAACGATGGTTAAGTACAAAAGGAGTTGTTTGAAACTAAGCAAGATAAATCATCTTAGGGAGAGGATGGAAATGGGTTGCTGGATTTTTTGAGTCTACACAAAGATACTACCCCCCTGGAATATGACCCCTGAAATAGAACCCCTGAAAGGTTATCTGAATCATAAAAGTTTGTGCCTCTCATGTTCAAAGGAATGAAATGTTCTAATAAAAACTGGCACCTCACAGGCGTCATCACAACCAGCTATCCGCAGCAGCAGCAGTGAGCCTCGTCTACAGCTGAAAAGCACAATCTTTCTTGCCGTGCCCATCTAAATATGTTGTTTGGACAGGTTTGGGGTTTTGTATTGAACACGCTTTGAAACCCTCATGACATGTGATAGCACTTAGCTCAGCAGCAAATTCTCACAGGAAACTTACGTTACATATTTTACATCCCTAATGTAATTATCAGGCCAAAAAATATACAGGGGAGCAATGAAGCTTGGCCACTCAAACACTGCATTTCCAGTGCACGGTGTTATTCCTGACAGAGCCAAGGAGGGAGAGGAAATTCAGGGAGTGCTGAGCTGAATTTCAGAAGCAGATTCAGATTAATGGCAGATCATGGTTGGTTAATAGTGAGCTGCAACCTCTGCTTGGCTGCTGGTCTGTCTGAGGCTACAGCACGAGGGCTTCCAGCAGGGCTGGCGGCAGTTTCTATTGCTAATTTATGATTGCCAGGGACCTTTTGTTATGGCCACGCGTAGTTTTTTAATTGTTTGTTTTTTGGGGTTTTTGTGTGTAAAATCCAGGAAGCACAAACTAGTGTGTGCTTTGACAAATCGCTGCAGGCAGGCTAAACTGGAGAGAGGATGTACCTAATAATCACCAGCCCTGACTGAAAGGGGAAAAAGGAAGAATATCATTGTGGCTTTTATATATGACTATCAGGAGTGAAACTCTCCAGCTAGACCAGATAAAACCAGAAACGAAAGGAAACTGGAGTTACACTAGCAGCAGCTTAATAGCTGCAATTATCAGCTGGGCACCCAGTTGGAGTTACCACCCATCAGAGCCCGAGGTGAAAAATGTCAGGGGGATAGAGTGAAAGGCCTGCCTGAAAATGCAAAACCGCAGAGCATTCACTTGCTAAAAGACTTGGATGAGCTACTCGTTCTGGTCTTTGTGCTCTTTTAAATGCAGCCATCTAGTTGTCTTGGAGACAAGCACGTGGGAAAAAAAAAAGCACCACTCAATATTCCTATCCCTGACTATAATCCCCTGTTATGGATCAGCTAAGTAATAGTCTAAATACAAAATGTATAAAATATTAACCTGACAAACTGCTCTGCTTAAGTCAATGACATATGGATAGAAAATGTGGGTAACAAGAGGTTTATTAAAATGCTCCGGTTCAGCTGCAGCAGGAGTGACAGAATAAAAGCATGACTTGTAAAACAGAAAGGGTAGGGAAATATTAACACTGAAGTGCAGATGAGCAAATTCTCCTGGAAATCTCGGAGAAGCAAACAGCAAATGAGGTTGATTAAAATTACTATAATTGTGGTGACAAGTTGTACACCACTTGAACACCCTACTGTACGTAGTTCCAGATAGTAATTTGGGCTCTAATTTGCCCGTCCTTGAAGACAGTGATAAAACTCTCCTTGACTTCAAAGAGGAGAAGAAACAGACTCTTCAGTTCATAGGAAAGAAATAAATGTCTGGCTTTAATACGTAAGATCAGCAGCCCTAAAATATATCTTGAAGGCATCCCTAGATTTTATTGATGATAACTTCATATTAATTGCTTTTAAATTCTTTAAATAAATTGGAAAACTTGAGTTCTTGTCTACATATGGTAAGTTTGAATCTGTGTAACTAAATAACACCAAGCATTTGTAAAATACTTTTCAGGAACATCCAGGAGTAGGATCTGCATTTTCACAGGTAATGACTAGGGAAAACATCTCTAGCACAATGCTCTCCTTCAGATATGTAAAAGAGAGTTACTCTCACACTGAGCTCTCACCTTTAGGAAACCAGTCCTTCTAAAAGGTTTTAAAGCAAAACACTTATAAGTCATCCAGAACCACTAATCACTTTTAAAATTCTTGGCAAATGCATTTGTTTTACCAATTTAGACCAATTACGTCATGCTGTGTCTATGTATACTTCTATTTAATTCTGAGACAATCACTGTATGTTTCCCACCCGTAAGGGGATGTAAGGGGATGTACCTCGACCCCTCAACCTTCCTGAAGAGAACAAACATGTTTTAATATCTGAATAACTGAGGTAGAATTAACTGAGATGCTTTGACCCTAGCTCGTACTATTAGAATTTTTGTTACCATCAGCTATCAGGATATTTTTCTTCCTTATATCCTCCTCCCATTGAAGTTGCATGCACGGCCCCAGCCTTTTAAATAGTGTGCTTAAGCCTACTGCTCATATTCTGCAATTTGTCAAAGTTTTCTTAAAAAACCCCGAACAACTCAGCTAAGTATTCGCTAGGATATTTGCTATCATCTGCCATCAGAGATGATTACACTAGTAACAAAAGTTTGCAATGTCAAAGCTACGCTGAAACGGAAGAAAAGAAACTGCAGTTAGGTTACTGCTTCTGGAGGGCATTTGTGCCTCATCTATTCACTACACGCAGTGCTTTGAAACGAGTGCCCTTCTCTGAGATGCCACGGCATAACAGGCTGTGTTTTTCCCAGTTTAAGTCTACTGAAATTAGGAGATATGGAGTTCTGATATTTTCTTTTTGGTGATCCATGAATGACAGAAGCAATCTTAATCATGTAAAAAATCCTGCCTTCAGCTAGGCCTATGAAGTTTGAAGGCTATGAAAATATGCATACAACGACAGCAATTTCAAAAAAAGCCTGACTGCTAATGAAAAATTGTCCTGAAATCATTTGAAGGGATATTCAAGCTTGTGGTTAGGTTGATGCCAGATGTTGATGCAGAGGAAAGGGAAGCTGAGGAAATTCAGGAAAAATAGGTACATGAACCCTTAGGATACTGGGTTACCAGCCAGCTGGGAGACACCTGGAAAGCAGCTATTTAAATCTGTTTGAAGTAAGGGTCTCTCGTAGAGGGATTGGCCAGAGGCTCTGGAGAGCAAAGACCCTTCTGCTCCTCCCAATGCCTCCTACCTCCCTCAGCCTGCAAGGGGTAACTTCCAGCTCCCCACAGTCCCTGGCAAAGGGCCGGGCAGCCCGGGGGGAGGGAGCCGGCTGTGCTGGCAGTGGGAGAGAGCTGGGACATCGCCAGCTCCTGCCTGCCCAGGGCTGGGGAAGGGCACGGCAGGGGCGTGCCAGGGCGGCATTGGCATAGAGCTCTGGTGGGACTGAAAGAGCAAAGGTGATTTCATCGACAAGAAACAACCTTTCTTTTCTTTTCTTTCCTTTTCTTTTCTTTTCTTTCCTTTTCTTTTTTTTTTAATGTTAGTTTTCTTTCTCCTCATTTTTATATTATCTTTACATTAACAAGAAATTACTTTGTGCCGAATAGCAGATTAGTTGGCATTTATTTCCGTAATTACTTCAAATGTAATTTCATTCACCTATATCCAAAAGACTGCTGACAACTTTTATAGATTTCGTTTTTTCAAGGTCAGAAAATGCATCTGCATACATACATAAATACATAGAGAAATAGATAAAATTTAGTTAATTTCTACTTGTACTATTTATATAGAGATGTATAATTAAATCATTCTAATCTCCAGTTCTCTGAATTGCAATCTTGCTTAAGAATATAATCTTTCATTAAATATGTATGATATAGATTATATATAACATTATATGCTTTATATCTCCTTTTTTTCAGATTTGCATAGAAAACATTGAAAATGGAAAGGTAGTGCATTGTAAAGACGATAAAGGTGAGAGGACAAATAAAAAAAATTCTGTATTATTTGGAGAATTCACCCAAATTCTGTGACCTTAAACCAATTCAGTATTTAAGTAGAATTTATTTTATCTCTGCCACTGATAGCCATGAAGCATAAGAAAGCCAGTTGCTTTTTGGAGACTGTCTCTCCAGGGAACTCATTTTGATCACAAGCATTTCCTGCCTCAGTTCTCCCCCTGTGAAATGGGGATAACCATTTTCTCTCTGCCTGTCATGAGATGGGGAAATGTGCTTTCAAGGATATTTGGATATTAGAACAAGGAATCTGTCTAAACATTTCAGATGGAGGTAAACAGAACAATAAAAAGTTGAAGTGCATTAATTGATTACTTTCTGCTTTGCTTTATAGTTTTACCTTTTTGTGTGTCTGCTTCTTGCCTTTGTCTGTAATTTTGCTGAAGAGTTATGTTTCTAATTAACGAGAAGCTGAGTTTTCTGATTGTGGCTCAGCATTTGAAGCCTAGCTGTTGCATTTACTATTGTTCAGAAGCACACTAGTTTTGCTCCTGGGAAAAATCTAATTCAGAACTTAAATAGCCAGTTCAAACAGAGTTTGTTTTTAGCTGAACTCATCTTGGTCGCTTATTCTTGCAAATATCTTGGCAGGTGCCAAGCAAAGCACCCCAAATACCAGATGACACAGCAGAGTGGAGAACTCTTCTATTACTTCAGCTCCAGCTTGTGGAGGAGGATGTTCAGACACCCTCTGTCTCTCTTCTCCCTTCCTTGTTGTTACTTATCTTCCTCAAAGACATCTGAATTCCAAGGTAACAGGAGATACAGGGCTGCTCTGCTAAAAGGGTTTTTGGAAGGCTCTGCCTTTTCTTCAGGTGAATATAACACTTTCTTTAAATGTCTTCCTTAATCTGGACATTTAGCACATGACTGAGCAGTGCACAACACCATGCTTGAATCCTTCTTCTTCCTTCAAGACCCACCCACCCTTTCACAAAGTTCCTTGCCTTACACTCCAAATACATCCTCTGTCACAAACCTATGCCTCTGTCCCAAAAAGGGCCTCCACACATGGGGTCTCCAAGCTTGGCAATAGACATTTATGGCATTTTTGAGATAGCACGACATTTTGATAGTAAGTGCAGCAAATTAAAAATAATTTTTAATCCTTTTTCTGACAGAAATTTTGTGTAGGTAATAGAAACTGTGATGCATTTCATTCTCTACAGGAAATACTTTAAAAAAATTCTCTAGCTGATTATATCTGCTTTCCGTAAGCCTTCCTGATGTACACTAAAGGAAGATGTGGCTCTGTTGTAAAGTGATCCAGTTTTGAAAAAGAGCACTCTGATATTAGTGCATTTTAACACTGCTTAATGGGTTTATAATTCTATTCAGCATTTTAACTGGAAAGCAGGAATAGGAAGTAGGTGGGAAAATATGCCCATGTAGCCCTCCCTCTTATTGATCATTCTGCACCAAACACCAGAAAGATGAGCAGAGGGGTGGGGGATCTGGCGTCAGTGGACAGGTAGGAGACACCAGAACAGTAGTGATCATTTAAAACTTGCATTTTGAAACCAAAACAGCTGTGAATCCTCTGAAATTACTGAATATTTTAACACACATATTCTGCTCATAAAAATTCTCTCTCTTGCCATTGCTGTCACTTTGTCTACATTAACAAAAAACATTATGAATACAAGTTAAACTGGGTATTGCAATAAATGAAAATGGCAATTCCATTTACTTAATTGGCAGGTATCCAATATCTTTTTATTCTTAGAATGAAACAGCTGGGATCGTGAAAAGTAACAACTGCTCTGTAATAGCTGCTTCATGATATCATCGCTTTCATAGGAAGAAGACAGAGGTTCACCTGGCAGAGAAGACATGGCTAGAATACACATCATGAAAATATGAAATAAAAATCAATAAAATCTTTTGTCCACCCTATTCTTTGGGGAATAATTTTCTGGGTAACAGAGTCATTACTTTAAGTATTCACTTCAAGATCCATTCTATCACTGTTAGCCCTGATGAAAACTGTCTATTCCAAAGATAGCCTCACAGGAAGAGTCTGGGGTCTTTAATCCTTTCACTTTTCATACTGGCTCATTATGCATTACAAAAAAATAATAGCTTTGTTGATTAAAGAAATTATTTGTTGGGTAAAATATTACCCAAATTAGTGAGTAGTGTATTAGAATTTGTTCACATTGGTTAATCTTTTTGCGTGCTCAGTTCCCCAAGCTTCGTGGCCCTGCTTTGGGGATAGAACCATTTTTAGCAAGATGCCAATGAAGGATGAATACCAAAAGCCACATAATTAAAGATACTGGTGTGCAGATAAATGCAATGTATTTTCATTTTCTTCTTGATATCCCATCCCTCCTCAAATCCTTTATGAAGGAAGGATTAACAGGTTACAGAGGAGGCCTGAAGTACAGACTAAAAAAATTCTGGAAGATTTTTCTCCAAAGATTTGTGGTGTTTTGGACAGCTGCTGAAATATCTACCGTGGCCTTTTCCATTCTCATCACAACTATTCCTAGGTTTGGAAGCTCTCTGGAAGAGGGACTATGCATTTTGGGGGTTCTGCTCTAAAGACAGTCTGGCCAAAGCATTTGTGTATCCCCAGAAGTAACACCATTGATAGCATTAGGTAATTTCATAATGCTTTCTCAATACCCAGCCAGAGTTAGTGCTGCACCACCACCTGAAAATACATTTCTGATGATGTCAGAGCAGTTTTGACTGTTCTCTGGAAATGTTTATTATTCACCCTAGGATATTTTTGGCCCAACTGTAGAACCCCAGGCACATGTGTATTAATAGTATAATGAGAAGTGATATTTTAAATAAATTCATAACTTCTTAGACCAAAGGGATTATAAAGTTATAAGGTTATATTTCCTATGCATTAAAAGTTATAATGGTTTTCCCATAAAATTTTCTTTGCTGGGAAGCATAATTTTCATACTTTTTTTCATGCCACATCTCCAAAGCAAGGTTGGTGCATGAATATATATATACATATATAATATCTAGTTTTTGCATCTACAGTTGAACAACAAAACACATTAAATGTTGACTTCTTCAGTCTTTACCAAAAGTTGCAGCCAAGCAGAACACTATTTGCAGAGCAAAGAAGATGGTGCAGAGGACCCTGCATCTGTCCCAGCTACGTTTTGGGGTGATTTCTTTGAACCAGATCAAAACAAGTTGAATGAAAACTTCCTGGTTCTCACAATGTGAGGTGTGCTTCTCCAACACGCCTTCCAGGTTTGTTTATTTTATGTAAAAAAGGGACCAGTTTTGTGCTTTCTCACAAAATATGCCAATGTTCAATAAGTGCAGGTGATTTGCTTCAGAAACACACTCTGGAAGTGAAGGAGAGGAAAATTATTGAAGTGATGAGTTTTAGGACCAGTTGTGAGCAGCATGAGCTTGTAACAGACTTTGAGAATAGGGGAAAAAGGAACAGGTTGCCAAATTATTTAATGTCAGAGTCTTTTTTCAGGTTTGCATTAATATAATTGGGTTGAATTGTAGATTTTAAGGACTGACAAAGGTTTAGATGCGATCCCAAAATCACATGGAATGAAATCATAGGAAAAAAGTGAGTTACTCCACTGCTGGTGTAATAATTTTAAATTTTTTTTGTGTTAGATTCTCCACTTTTCAATCATACAAAAGATTCCAACAACAAAGCTCAACAGAGTGGTATCCATAATCAATATTCAACTAATGGTTTTAAGTCCTGTACGTCTGAGTGAGAGCACCCAGCTTAAATTTTTAAAGAGGACTGTTTCATGGAAATGTCTCAGAACATGGACAAGCAATTAAGTTAACATTTGCCAAAGTCAACAAAATGAATGAAACATCTTCCAAAACCAGAAAACCACACAAATAACATCAAAGCTAGAGAGCAGCTTCAATGGGAAAAATATAAGTTTAACTGCAAATGACTTATACCAGAGGGTCCTGGACCCCCTGACAATTTGTGTATTCCCAGATAAGGTGAACAAAATAGTATGTCAGATCTACTTTACTGACAGAAATTGCATTAAACTACCCTTAGTGCTACAAGTAAAATGTTCTCTCCCCCCTCCTCTAGAGTTTGGACACAAAATTGAGTTAGGGATGTAAAACAAGTTGTCAGACATTGGATGATAACCATAACTGCTTATAAATGTCTCTATCAGTTTTGGTCTGTTTTATTTGTGATGTAACGGGCCTTAATCTAAACTTCAGAGAAAGAGCTTAAATTACATTAATGTATATTTAGCCAGTCTAAGAGCAGAGACACAGAAATTCACTTCAGTGTGATTTGTGGGCAGAGAAGCCTCTTTAACATTGTCTTCTGCATGCTCCCCTCTTGTGGAAGAAAAAAATCCTCATATAAAAACTGTTGTATTGTAGAGGTACTACTGAAATAACTTATTCTCACAGAACAGAAAAAGGTTAAACTTTTTTTTTTTTTAAACAAAGCTAAAACCGCTGGTAACAGTGTCCAAAATCAATGGGAAGTAGAACTGTCCATGCAGAGAAGACAGGCCATTTGTGAGCTGAAGGAAAGATGTTTGGGTTGTGCACACCCAGCCATGCAGGCTTGACGAGAGTGGGATTTCCAGACAACATCTGTTTGCTCATTAAGAGCGCCAACAATGTTTTGGGAAAGACTTTTGCGCAAGAAGCTGCAGGAAAGCAGTCAGAAAAGATTCAGCATTTAGGAGAGACAGGCACGGCCGTTGTGATGGTTGTGGAGGAAGCATCCTAAGCCCAAAAGGAAGCCCGTGGAGGCTGCGGTGTGTGTCAGGAAATGCCACAGACCCAGCCAGGCAGACGGCAGATCCGGGTGAGAAAATAGCCAAAGCAGGGACAGGGCAAACCACAGCTGGGAAGTCTGCGGGAAAGCGCTGCCATCAGTCTCTTGCGAGTCAGGGAGTGCCCTTCTTCCTCCAAACCCAAGAAAGGCTGTGTGCTTGCAGATCCACAACCCACAGCATCCGATATCGGCTGCAAAGCCGGGCAGACCAGCGCTGTGTGAGCGCGGCGGGAGCAGATGTTAACACAGCAGCACCTCTCCAAACAGAAACAGGAGGCAGGTGTCCCGCCGGAGCATTCACGAGCTCTATTGCTCTCTACAAGTTGCTCTTACCTGTCCCTCTGTCCCCCAGAATTTTCACCCATGCGTTTATATTAAACTTTCCTAAAATAACAGTAAACCAGTGCATCAACATCTGCATAATGGGACTGCAAACACATGCTTTTTTGTTTTTGTTGTTGTATTTGTAGTTTGAATTTGCCCTTGCAAGTATTTGAGCTCTCTGATAGCATTGCCTAGTTTAAAATTTTGCCTGAGAATTTTCCTTCAACTTTTACTTATAGCTAGGAGAAAATCATCCCTGCTCCCCCAATAAAAGATATCAGTCAACTATAAAAAAAAGAAATATTTCATAAAAAAAATCAAATTCACCATTTTCAGGAGTCATTCTAATTGCTTTTATTTAAAACTATGCAATAAATTCATTTTACTCCAATTTTGAACAACTTTTCTTTTATTGAATGTCAGTATAGTTTTTCTTGTACCTTTTAGACATGTTTCTGACAACATTAAATGCATTAGGTAGGTAAATTGAGAGAATTTTTTTATGATACTGTTATGTTGTGGAGTAAAATTGATCAAAGTGCAAGATAACTACCTTTATTTGATCTGGTTAAATTGTTGAACTAATTAGGAAAATATCTAGATTAAGGACAGAGGGCTGCCCTGCCTGCTCTGAACAAATAACCCCTTGCATCAGCTTGTAAATGGAAAGTGAGCTCCACACATAGGTTTCAAAAAATGCTAAAAAAAAAAAAGAGAAAGAAAAAAACCCCCAACCTTAAAAGAAAATAGCCTGCTAGGTAAAAACCTAGGATGTGAGGTCCAAATGGGATGAGACACCAGCCCACAGACAGTAATCATGCTGATTTTCAGTGATATTTTTATTGTAAATCAGTTGCCTTAGTTGTCTGTAGCCTGCAAGACCAATTAGATCAAAGTGGTGTGTAAAAGAAGATTAGTTGCAGCTGGTGTTGAAATTTGGGGAACAGTGGAGGAAGGGCAGCAGGTTTGAGAATAGCCTTAGAGCTCCCCATGGCAAGGCTCAGAGACAGGAAGGTCTGTCCTGCCCCGTGTCCTTCACTCCTGGTGGCCTAAGTCTGTGCCAGAACAGGTCACTGCTGCCGGGATACTGTGCAGCTATTGCTGGCACACAGCCCTTACGGTGAGGAGTAATGTTGCTTCCTTCCCTCACTGTGGATCACATCCCTATGTTGCATCACACACCTAAACCCCCCATTCCTGGACTCAACATAGGCATAAACACTTGAAGGCCTGATGGTAAAGATGTACCTCAACATCATTAAGCAAAAGTGAACTCTTGGTGTCTTTGGGTTCAGCTAACTACCTGCACATAAACATTCAGAAAAGCAAATGTAAAAATCTAAAGCCTCAAAATCCCCTCCTTTCCTCCTTTCAGCTTTTTAAAACTCCAAACCTGGGCTGTTTGAAAGGAAAGGACAGTCTTGGCAGAAGCATTGCCAAGAAATATCCATGCCAAGAAGGGACATGTCATAGTGTGATGATTTCATTGCAGCAAAATTAAAGGTACATAGGTGGAAATGCTTCCAGACAGCTGAGAAAACCCCCTGAGGAGATATCTGGGCTGGAGGGTAGGCGCTCAAGAAGATGCAGAGAGGGCAAAGCATCTGGGCTGAGATGCTCCCAGGCAAGTCTGACCTTGCTGAGATGAGACATGCCATAGGAAAAGCAATTAGGTTAAAAGCAGAGGAAATGTTATCTCATATTTTCGTTTTATTCTAAATGTAGTTACCATGGCAGCAACAAGCAGTTTTGGGCTTGAGTTCCTCTACAGACATACAGATATCCTTTGAATTTCCCTCTTCTTCCATTGCCATATCTGTCCCCAGGAGTGCCGGCTGAAAACTCACTCATTTTTCCTTCCATGGGCAGTGTATCAGCAATGAGAACAACAATGACAAAACTACTATAAAACCTCCCTAAAACCATAAGGATAATATTTTTATCTTTCCTTCCAGAACACCTAACCCAACCCACCCACTTCAGTCCTCCATATTTTGTCAGGAACACAGTAGTCTCTGCACAGGTGTTGCTGTATCCCCTCCTCATGCAGTTCTTGTTTTTAGGGCAAGAAGAGAAATCCATCAACATCCATTTATATCTCTATTCATTTGCATAACTGAGTTATTTCTCTCCTGCACACCTCTTCTTCAGACTCCTTTTTGAACACAGCATAATTCAGGACCCTCCTCCACTTCTGGGTTGGGCTGACCTGGAGTAAAACACTGGATGGGGAAAAGGAAAAAATCCCATCTTGAGCCCAGCTGTAAGCAGGAGAGAACAAGTTTTCACATCGAGTCACCCAGTCATTTTGGCCACCAGAAGGCTATGACTGTGAGATATGGCCTGTGAACTCCAAATTTAATACTTAGCAACAAGAATCTCTGATTCTTAGTTGGCTCTAAACAAGCTCTCTTCTAGAGTAAAATCAAAGAATTGTAGTCTTAGCTGCTTTTATCTGAGTGTAAGTTGAGAGAGCAGAAAAAGAAGTAATATGTGACAGAGTCTGCTTTCTTTTGTGCTACATCTGAACTGACTACAAGATAATACAATAAACAAGATAACAAGATCAAAGAGAGCTTGAGAGGGCTTCTTTTCTATTCCTTGGTCCCAAAGGAGAATCAATTATTTCTAAACCATTCTTGAGAGATGTTGGACTAATCTGATCTTTGCTGTGGATGCCTGGCTAGTCTCCTCGATGTACCCATGGTTTCTAGGATATTGTAGGGGGTCCTAGGCAATTAAAAGCAAACCACAAAGTAAGAAGGTCAGAATATACTGGGGACAGTTCAAGTAGCCAGGTGTTTTATTTACTTAGGATTAGACCAAATTTTCATTATCTTTTCAATTGCTCCATTTATTAGCTAGTATGGTACATTAAGGCAACGGTGTTACCCTAGGCTGATGCTGAATCATACCTTTCCAGGGCTTACCCTCTTCCCAGGAAAAAAACTGCTTTTCAGCAAACCCCACTCAGGAAAGCACTACTCCCTTCTATTTGAAGATTAATTTTTTGAGTTGAATCACTTTATTTATTTGGTTTACAAATGAAAAGCATTTCATAACTTACATCAGCAGAAGAGGGGGATTGTGGCAAAATGCAGTTAGGAGTCAAGAATAAATGGTGCCAGCAGCTGGAGTGGCTGGAAGCCACAGTGTCCCAAAGAGCAGCCTAAAATCTGTATGGGTTTATAGTATCTGAGAAACTGAACACCAGCTCCTAGGTGAGCTTGTACTATGAAGAAAAGGAAAAATTATTAGTTCCACTTTTAAAGCCCATGCATTTGCAGTGAGCACACTGCCTTCCTCCTCCTGCATGGGAGGAATGTTTATCCAACACTTAATGCAGATCCCTCTCTACACTACTGAGTGCTAATTTGTCTTGATACACACACCCTCATAATCCATCCACTATTAAATAACTGTAAGTTGTTAACTTTAATTGCTGAGGTCTCAAGCATTGCAGCTCTCAGTATGTTCAAAGGAAAACAAAAAAAACAACAACCAAAAAACCAAAACAAAATTAAAAAATCAACTCTCCTGGGGCCTCCCCTCCCCAGACAGCAATGTCTAGTTTTCAGGAAAAGGAAGCATGGAAGTTGCAGACTCAATTAAATCCAAGCAGTTAGAATTCCTTGTCAAGGTGGAAGTTACTTTTGAGGCTACAACTCATTTTCAGAAACTGCTCAGACTTGGAGGAATACTCATAGTGCTATTTTGCAGTATACTGAAGGTAAGGACCTGAGTGTAGCTCAAGGGTAAGGGTAGCTGGAAGGCTGGTAGGGCTTCTCTATATAGCCTTGACTTTGTGTGTCACACCAAATGATTCCAGCTCTTGTGTGAGGCTTACATAGTGTGCTGGTTTGGTTAAAATTTAGTAATATTAGTAATTTAGTAATATATTTAGTAATATAGGTGTGGTCTCTCTCCTCCTCAGAGCTGGGTGAGGGCCCACCCCCTCGGGCCTCGGGGAAAATTTTCCCGATGTGTTCTGATGTTGTTGCAACAGTCTAGAAGAGAAGAAGGGCAAAAAAAAACCTAAAGTCCCAGGAAACAAAGTTCAGCTTTCCGTCTCACGCTGGGGAGAGGGGCAAGAAAAAAACTGGCTGAAGAAGCAAGCAGGATGCTCCCCCTGTGCTACTGCAGCCAGAGCACGCAGAGGAGTGAATCTCTGTGTCCTTGAGACACTGCTTTGAAAAGTTTGCTTGGTCTTTTTTTTTTTTTTTCCCCTCTCAAGCTCAGTTTAAAGGCACAGAAAAGGCACAAATTAATTGTTTGGCATAAAGCCATGATAGGGGATATACATGATGGAGTCACCTCAAGACACATGGTCACTGCACTGTCCTTCCATGATTACAATATTCTTGCCTCTCAGCTTTGCAGCCTGCAACGTATTTCTGCATCATTGAAAGCAGGAGGTCAGACATCCCATGACCTCCTGCTCCTCTGCTCTTCCACCTGCAGTCCTGGGTTGGTGGCCACATACAGACAACTGCATTATATTGGCTGCATGCTTCTTACTCCAACAGCTCTGAGGTATAACTGAGGTATAACATTTTTGTCTTTTTCTGACAACTGTCTAAGCCTCGTCTTTCCTCATCTTTATATTTCCCTCCTTTTCTCTGGGGAAGTTCTTGGAAGATAAAAATTTCTGAGCTCTTTTTCCTCCCATGGAGATAAGTTAGGCAGTTCCTTTAAGGAAAGTGACCATCCCATGGATGCTGCAAGGTCTCAGCTTCCACAAGGAAAAGAAATGTGACAAGCATTATTTCAGCAGCATTGACAACAGGCCAACAACATGTCCATAGTTCCCAGTGACCTCTCAGGGAGTTCCAAACTAAGATGATTTTGTATTATTCCTTTCTCTATGAATCCTTGACAAACAATTCAAAGAAGAGGCAGGGATTTAACTTTGGGATTGACCTTGTCATTGAAAGGTGAAATAGAGGCTACTTATCTAACAGGGTTTTGGTAGGATTTACAGGGTTGTGGTAGGATTGATACTTAGAAAATGGGGTCAAGTAGGGGGTAGAAGTTGTGGGTTTGTATTTGAACATTGCCTCTAACTTTGGAGCTTTATACAACCTTTATTCTCTTTCTGGAGTGCTGGGAAGTGTTTTGTGGACACCATGAGTGAACTGTGCTTTTGGTATTAAACATTTATTACATAGCTTCTATGTTTGCAAGCATCCAGATCAATGATTTAAACTATTCCCACCAGATCTATGTTTCTATCAACTGCTTTTTTCTTTTCTTTCAGAGAAGATACCTGGTTTCAAATGGGTAAGATTTCTGCTGAAAAATGCATTACGAAAACTAAAAAAGCTTTTGTGCAAGGGAAATTCTTCTGACACAGGGAAGGAGCCATGGACAACACCACGAGGAAACCTGTGATTAGAGTGTCACACAAGTTGCAGAAGACATTTGTTGGGGAAGCAAGGCAAACTAAGGTAAACCATCTCCGATTATCCTTTCAACAACTGCCAAATGCAGCAGAGAGCAGAGCCTTTAAATTAAGTGTGCAGTCACCTTCTCCAGAATGAACGGAAAGCTGCATCACATAATACCACAACTATAGATGCCAACAAGACATGGAACTTCCAAGAAGAGGGAAAATACACATCAAAATTAAAGCATCCTACAAGTTCAAGGAGTTTATTATCTTAAATGGGGGAATTTTTTTCATGAAAATTTGTCCAGTCTTCATCTATTTCTAGTAATAGTTACGTCTCTATTTTCAGATAAGAAAACTAAGTGAAATAACAAAACACCTAACTACAGACGTTGCCGACTGTCTTTGGCACCAATGATAACACCTATATTAGCAAATGTGTAAGTGTCCCTCCCGTATTCTTGAACTTCAGTGGTCTTCTGATAATGTATAAATCCTGTTAGCACTTTCCTTGGAACTCATGAAGACATCCCTGCCCGTATCCTCCCTGTATCAGCCAGCTCAGACAGCCGGCAGCTGCGTAATGAAAAGGAAATGAAATTTTCCTGTTAGCAGCCTCCTCCAATTCGGGGAAACAGGGACAGGCATTGCATCTGCCTGCAGTACTCTAAGGGCTTCTCATTTGTTAAAAATACTTTCTTAGAGAGACCGGTTAAATGTGACTCGTAGTAGATGGGTGAAACCATAATTCAGAATGTGTGGCTGGACCTTTAATATATTCTTTTTGACTGATTTAGAAGTTTCTTGGTATTCAGGTCTCTTTCACTAGCTGTAAAAAGACAGGAAAAGAAAGGATGTATTTGCTGAAGTTCAGCCCCTACAAAAATAATCTATAAGACCAAGTGATTGAAAGCTGCATGTTTTTAGAGTATACTTTTTACACTTCAGAAAGAAATAATCCATCTCTCAATATTAGGATGAGACCTTTAATATTAAACTTTGAATAATTCATTTAAACTACAACTCAATAATCATTTGAAGTAATTTGTAACTGAAAAGAAAGTTTAACATTGCCCTTTCAATTAAGAAAGAGAAAAATGTAATATGAATCAAATAAAGTGCAGTGCTTTTTCTTTTTTAATTTTTTTTAGGACTTGGATAATAAATAATAAATATTTATGCAACCAGGTCTTATTTGGATCTCACTGAGCAAAATATTACCAGCTTCCAAATTAATTATTTCCTTCCTGTTATATTTATTTAATCTGTCCCAGCTTAAAACATTTTAGTTCAAACGTGAGTCATGACCGTGAGTATATCTCCTAAAATGCACAAATATATTGCTCAAACTCCTTGAAATTACTATGAATTTATTTCAGATCAAATGAGATCAAGCTCTCTAATGATAAAGTCCATTGATAATGTAAATTCGGTTGACGATATAATGATGTGATTACACCACTCATGGCAGTTTGGCCTCAATATAACTAAAATTTGACTTACAAACAAAATGAAGCAAGTCTTAGCTGTGGATTTGAATGTAGGTGCTATTCTACCCATGTCTGTCCACTGAAAATATATTCTGGATCTGGGGTTTGTTAAAAGATGCTCTTTGTCCACAACCACTTAATCTAATGACAAATCGGCATCAAAAGTGGCAGTCACCTAAAGGGAGAAGAAGGAAAGCAGATGATCCTTTGGTTTTAATATGCTTCCTTCTCTATAATTATCTGATTATCTTTCAAATAGCTCTCTGCATTTTCAGTTTCCACTTAAGATATGGCCAGCTCACCCTGTAACATTTTTCAAGGTAGCATTTTAAGAAACTAAAATATTTTTCCTGTTAAAATCTTTCTCAACCCAATTTTCCACTCCTGTAATTATCCTCAAAAATCCTCATTCAGAAGGATTGCACCTCTACACATATTTCAGCCATTATTAACCACACTGTCGTTATCCCTGCTGACATTGTGGCTTCGGGCTGTGCTGAGGGCCTGCATAATCTTGTTTTCAGAGGCTTCTGCCTCCTCTGTGAATGACAGGAGGAAAGGAGAAGCCAGGTAAGATCCAGAATTTCTTCGAAGATTAAAGCTCTAGAAAGTGTGTGGTAATCCAACATCTGTTCCTTTGGTCCTGGAGCTGTGAAGTTGTGCTGCTGCTGTGCCATCTGCCAGGCGGCCGGGGAGGAGGGGAGGAGGCTGCTCCTGCACCAGGCGCTGCGATTAAGGTTGTCTGTGTGTTTGTGTTTGTATGCAGTAGGGAAAAAATTGATTGCACACTTTGAGCTCGGGCAGTGCCGTGTGTGATGTGTCAGAGGAAAATGCGGATCACTTTACCTGCTTGCATCTGGACGAAGCACGGGCAATAAATAAGGAAAGCAAAAGGCCACACAGTTATTAACATACAAATAGCATCCATGCTTCATGTGCAATTTACACCAAAGTCATACACCAATCTGATTTTATACCAGCAGGCACCCAAAACAGCATTAATGTAACACTGAGCTTTAAAGGAGTTTTGGTTTGCCCAGCTGCAGCGAAACAGACCTCTGCACCCCCAGAAAATAGTCTCAGAGGGAGGCATGAGGTCTACAGCCCAGGAAAATTAGTGGTGACTCCTGTACCACTTGATAACTTATCTTTTCATTAGTACAGAGAATAAATAATTTTCCTGTATATACTATTAAGGCATTGCCTGTTTCATTCTCACCACTAAAGTCTTTCAGCACACTCTGTCTACGTGTGCAGTGATTGTGCAGTGTTCATGTGTAGGTGCAAATCTTTTGGATCGACTCTGGCAGTAACTGTGTCCTCCAAGTCAAGCAATGAAGAGGTACCAGAATGAGTTGAAAAAGTGCACATGTGTAGGGGATGTCGCTTGAACATGGGATGTGCTCCTCTTCAGAACTGGGAAGAGTTCTCGCCCCAAAGAAGTGACATCTAGACCAAAAAAGTTAACATGCCCAAGTTATGAGCACTTTCACAAAGAAGGAACAGACACCAGACTTGATTTCCAAAGTATCTTTGGCACAATCCTTTGTTTGTCATCAGGAAGGATCCATGGCTCTACCAGGAACCCACACAAAATATACAGATCTGTGCTAATTTCTATCTCCTTCTTGAAGGAAGGTATTTTAAATTTGCAGAGCTAATTGGATCATCTATATAAATTGTTCCATACCAGAACGAAATGGTTCTAAATTTTCCCTAAATCAGATGTTTTCTGGAAGTTTTGGCAATTCCAGTGACTGGTACCCAAGTCAGAGGTCTGAGCTTCTGGACATTGAGTGCCTGACGTGACAACCAGAGGAGACACTGTGCTGCTCATGGAAACATACACAAACTGGATGTAAACTAGCTAGATCCAGGACCAGTCATAGTGTAGTGGTAGCTGGGAAAGCATTCTACTCCTCCAGAACACCCAGCTGCATGTTTAGTCGGCTGGAGGGAAGGCTATACTGAGACTAGTTCTTGAAGCTGCAGCCGTGCCAATAAGGGTGTGATTACCAGTGGATGCTGCAGTTTGTACAGCGAGCAGCTCTTGTGCACAACAGGGAGTGAGTTGACTTCAGCGGGCTCAAAAAGAGTAACAGTCTGGCTCGTGGTGAGTGAGTGCCCTGGCACCCCGGTAAGTTGACGCATGTGGATGGCACCTCCACTTTTTATTGCAAGAGCAAACTAGAAAATAAGGCAGGGCTTAATAAGGCAACGTTTTCACTTTTCTTTCTGTTCTCCTGCACCGAGCAGCCAACTCTGCCTTCACGCAGCATCACTGCCTCGGCGCGAGGCTCGCTGCTCCCGGGAGCGCAACCATTCGCTCCGCTGGCCATCAGCCGCAGCCCGGGAGCTCGGCTCCTCCTGTCCCTTCCCTACGGCATATCAGGTGAGCAGGCTGGGCTCAGCCTCCTCTTGCCATTTGCTGGAAGGCATCACTCGGGGCGGGGAAAACAGCGGAATGAAATAGGAAGGCTTTCTGCCTTCTGGGGCTGACAGCCCTGACAATCTGGCCCTATACTTACAGAAACACAAGGCATTCAATTGCATGTCATTTTGATGTTTCTGAATAGCATCTCTCTGGAGATGAAATAGTAATCATCACCAGAGCTACAGATTAGCAACTGATAGAAAAAAACTAGGCATATCATTAAGCTTGCACGCTTCCTTGTTATCTCACCACTTCTCATTCAATCCTTGTCTGCAAACAGAAGAAGGGAATCCCTGCACGGCTGCACTGCTGGGTTTGCATATAATCAGGTGTCGAAGCCTGCCTTGCTTAGACCTTTTGTTCAGCTGCGATCCCTGGATTTTTTTCCTGAGATTTGTGCTTTCACCTCTGGATAATAACATAACAAATAGCTCTTTGTCTCTTTAGGTTTGTTCATATAACTTGTATTAATATATTGACAATGTAATAAAGAGACATACAAAGAATCCTCTTGTCTTCCCCAGCTACAGCGAAAGCTATGACAATTATTTCTGATGTGAAGCAGGGTCTGAGACTCCAGTGAATAAATGTGAAAAAATGTAATTTTTGAAATTCAGTTGTAGAAATAAAATAAATATCAGTTAGGCCTTATGAGGATTTACTTCATGTTTAGCAAGGCCCTTGTTATTAGGGCATTTATCAGGTGGTATAGTGGTTAAAATTAATATTTTTAAAGATATTTTGATTGCAGCGGTGATGACATTTTGAAAAACCAAACAAAACCTAATTGACTTCTGGTAAGTTTTTCACTGGAGCATTATTGTAAAAACAGGATATTTGAATGTTTCAAACCCTTTTATTGAAAAAGTTGATGTTAAATGTGATTTTGAAATTTATTTTGTAAGGAAGGAACATCAGTCTGGATTTTGAGGATATTTATATGCTTTGAATCTCTCAGGGTCATATTGTGCTGCTAGCCAAAATCCCAGGTCCTTTTTGCTGCCCTAGTATTTTCTCACAAGGAGTGCAGAATCCTGTCTCCCTGGTAGGATGTGAGGCTTCAGTGCAGCACAGGATGTCCCTTCTGCCATCTGATGAAGAAACTCTCTCTCTCCCCTTCTCTGTTTCAGTAATAGCCTATCCTGGTCCTTTCCTTCTCATACCTTTGCTGTGCTTCTCCTTCTAACATGTAGGTACACCCACTCCATCATACCCAGGGAAGTTGTCTTTCCAAATAGGTCAAATTTCTAAGTATATTCACGTCTGCCTTTAAATTCCGGTGGTGAGGTACACTTGTATTTTTGTCTCAAAAATTACTGGGGCTTCTCAGGAGGAGCCTAAATTAGAGATGACTGTTAATCTCATCAATTCCAGCCTACCTCAATGTGGTACCTGGTAGGGAAAAGTTCTATGAAATTGGCTATAAAAATATTCATGTTAAAATATAAAAAGGAAAAAAACAAAAAAGGAGAGTCAGCAGCTAGGCTTGATAAATCAAAGGCAATATTGCTGACATGTAATAGTTCATATTTCCTTTTAATGAGGGAATATGGAATTCAGTTGTTCGGAAATCTGTTGCTGGTTCTGCTGTGGACTCATGATCCAGGACAGTTTTAACAAGATCTGAAAATCCTAAATAATATTTACCTGCATCTCAAAAGTACTGTGAAACATAGTCACCACATGAAACATTTTCAGATACACAAATGGAACACTTGTCTGTTAGGAGTAGATTTCAATGAAAAATTTGGTTTCACTGATACCAGTAGAAACTCTGTCATTGAGTTTGTGGGGCTAAAACTGACTGCCTTTATTGTTTTGGTGGTAGAGGACAAGAAGAAAATTTGGACAGTATTTGGTGCTCTGTTGTGTGAGACAGGCGAAGAGCTTAAGGGAGTCATCAGCCCCCAGGTTTAGTGCTGTGAAGAGGAGATTCTGAAATGCCAACCTTTATGTTTTCCCTCCCAGACACAATTTTTCATGAGGCAAGACTATTATTAGAGGCAAAATCCATGGAAGTCAGCTTGTACAACTGGTATTTTTACATCAAGCACCTTTTAAAAAATGATCAGGGGATGAAGAATGCTATGTGTATTACCTTGATGCCTCATGTAATTTTTAAATATTCAGTATTACTGGCCTTGAAAATTCTTTATTTCTTTCACACCGTTTTACCTATCACTAATTTTTTAGTCTCTTCAGTCACCCACTACTTTTTCTTTTAGAGGATCCACTTCAGGAAGAAAGAAGTTCACCTTAAAAAATACATATAAAGGCCCCTAAGTGTTTTACAAGCTAAATTCACTTTCCTCATGACATGGACATGATTCAAAGAGGATCAACTCAACAACTTACCAGTTTAACACTCACATGCCAATCCTTAAATTACAGATCTAGTTCATCATTGCTGAATATTATTAAATTACATACTTCACAGATAGGTCTGTAGATTCTGACAAAATTTTAAAAAACCTAAAAAACCCAAACCAACAAGTTTTCAGATGAAATGAATATTATGTGGAGGCCAAACATTGTTGCTAATGCAGACAATTTTAAAGTTAGTTGCATATTTCAGCATTCTGAATAAACCTATTTTTATATTCTCAAAATTTAGAGAGTTTCTCCAAAGTGTTTGGAAGAAAATAGAAAAGATTAAAATAATCTCAGTGAGCTCTACTGGTTGCTATAAACTTTAAATAGAGACAGACTTATTGGTGAGTCTTGGGTTGATTTCTTTGTTCTTTGGGGGTTTTTGGTTGGTTGGTTTTGGGTTTCGTTTGTTTGCTTGGTTTTGTTTTGTTTTGTGGTTTTTTTGTTGTCTTTTTTTAGGAAACAGCGAATTATTTGGGACTTCAGCTGAAAATGACTTATCTCAATTGTCATTTGGCATGAATTCATTTAAATAGATTCAGCTGGGAAAAACTCCCAACTAAACAAAAATGGGACAATAATCCACAAACCTTGTGAATCCCTGTTTGTTTCCGATTGACAAGAAGCTTGGGGATCCCCAGAGTTCATGGTGGGCTTGGAGGAGAGGCACAGCCTCCTTCCTACCTCGCAGGGTGAGCTGAAGGGAGGTGTTTGCAGCTGACGCTGTTCCATGATGTACGGGTAGGGATCTGCTGGTTCAAGGTCCCCTTGACCTTCCAGGTGCCCATTAGGGCCTGATGCAGATCCCAAGACGTGGTTAGGGCTTCCTCACTCTCCTCTGCTGGTGCAGTCCAGTTTCCCCGGCAACACATATATATTTCCCAAGCAACACGTGTCTCCTCTGAGAGCCAAAGTTGCACAGTCACTTTCCCAGACCATGGGGGGCCCAGAAACTGGGCTCCTGACAGCTTTTTGAGAGAAAGCACCTGCTATTTCTGATTAGTATGTAAGCTCTCAGAGCTGTGCCTTATTTAATTAATTTTGGCAGCTAACAGAAATGACTAAATTAAAAAAAAGGGGAAATCAACACATCATTTCTGCAAATCTATTGACTGATTACCCTGAATAAATGAGTTGCAAAGTGAGTTTCAGCTTCAGGGAGGACATGTTAAGCTGTCTTTTACACTTCATGATTCAAACTGAAACTCTAGTTGTGATGTATGACTTTCTGTTTGAGGCAGAGATTAGCAATTTATCTTTTTATTTGATTGTAATCCTTCTAAACACAAAACCGAGTTGCCCAGAGATGCGGTGTTTCCATTCTTGGAATCACTCAAAATGAGGCTGGACACGGTCCTAAGCCACTGCCCCAACAGACCCCGCTAGACAATCTCCATGGGTCCCTTCCACTCTGAACTACTCCGTGATTCAGTGAGTGCAGTGCTTAGCGTGGTTTAGTTGGCGAGGTGGTATTAGGCCAAAGGTTGGACTTGATGATCTAGGTGGTCTTTTCCAACCTTCGTGATTCTGTGGTTCTGTGATTAAGAAGAGAAAAAAACTTTGATGACAGTTGTTTAAAATACTAAAACTAAAGACCCTGAGTGCATTTTTGATATGCCAATTACTGGAGTGAGAAAGTAGTTGCTGGGCCAGACTTTGTAATATTTAATATAACAAATATAGAAGAGGGAGATATTTCCTGGCTCAGAACTATCTTGTGCCCTGCAAGTGTACGTAGAAGATTTCAATGATGATTTCCCTACATGCTACTGCCAAATAAACCTCTTTATCAAACAGTTTCTTCAGACATGATTTCTTGTTGTTATTAATAGCATGTGGCTATTAAGTGCACGAAGAATTTAATGTTCTAATTGAACCCAGAGTCCACTCAGGTCACAAGTTGATTTCAGCAGTTTTGTAATGTCTTATCAGTTTGTTAATTCCCTGCTATTAATGGTAACCTTGTGCTCTAAGTCCCAATATTATCTTGCATGGTTTGTTCAGCATTTGTAAAACATAATAAATGCAAGTGGGTGCTTGGCAGGGAGAGATCTGTCAACAATGCAGCATTATTGACTTGTAATATCAAATAACATTTCCATTTTCATAAAGAGGTTTTGGGGCTTGTTACAAGGTTTTTTTACCTCATTTTTTTTTCTCCCCTCCAGTTTTGTCAGTGAAAAAAGTTAACACAGAAAAATGTGGTCTGTCATTTTTGATACTTGGCTTTATGTCTTGCTAGAATGTCTCCACTACAACTCAATTCAAACGTCTGATTTGTTCCTTTCAAGTTTTGGATGAAGATGCTGTCAGCTTGAAGGTAAGAAGTTATCACCAGGAAAACATAACTTATTGAGGTGTGTATGTTTATGCAAAATAGGTAATTTCAGCTTTTCTCAGCTCAAGCATCAGAAAGTTGGTTGCATGCAGTTCTCGTATTGCTACTGGAGAGAAACAGGTGCCTGTTCAGGAACATGTGTGTGTTCAGGTCATGTTAGGTATCTAAGGAGACAAAAAGTAGTTCTGGAGATGCTTCTTCCTCTCTAATGGCCTAAAGAACACCAGCTTGGGCAAGGAAACTACTTTTAAATATGTTAAGTTGAATGAGGTAAAACACTTCCCTGGAGATTAAAACAATGTTTTTTGTTCTTCTTGGAATTTCATACCAAAATAAACCCTGCCTCTTCATGATTTTTAGCCCAATTATAGAGTCATAGAAACATCTGAACTGGAAGTGGCCTCTAATTGTCAACTGGTTCAATACTCTTCTCACATCAAGACATGCAATTGAAAGTAAAAGGTATACAGGTGTTAATCTGGTAAGTACCTAGTATACTTTTCTTTCATTGAATATATGTGCTTATCCAATATTAGGTTTCTTGGGACACATCTTCATGGCTTTTATGGTTTTAAAAATTCCTTGTGCATTTTTTTATTGCTAAAAGCAGATATAAGTCAGATTTTCTGCTTTATACTGTACTTAGCTTTTTGAACAGGATGCTTTTAAAATTGAGATAAGCTGTGGATGATGTAAAGGGAAAAGGACAAACAGAGGAAAGTTTACACCTCAGGCTCTTAACCCTGGATTATTCCAGTTGCTGTTAGCGTGAACACTGCTTTAGTAACAAGCACATCAGATGTACACCAAACTAACCCCCATATGTTCATTACGTATCAAACCCTTGGAGACCTTCTGGTCAAACCTGAAGAAAAGTGTAATATTCTTTGCTGGTGGAACTAAAACTTGCCGTAGACTCAAGCAGCATAGTGACAACCAGGAAAGAAGAGAGACACACTTAATCTGGTCCATACATGGCATCAGCCTGGTTATTGGGTGATATTTCGGGGATAACAAATGCTAGAGCAAGAAAGAAACGATACTTGCAAATCCAATGGCTACATGCTCTAGGCTTAGTCACAGGAACACACAAGCACAAACAATGTCATCAATATGCTCTTACATTTTAATAGAATTTTGAGGTTCTGCAGTGGACAAGAGTTCCACATTGGGTAAGTGCAATGCAATAGTTCTGATTCCTGCCCCAAAAACTTTACAAGAGACAGAGCAGCTACACTCTGTGCTAGTGCCAGTCTTCCTAAAGACAAAGCTTGTTTTCATTTATATCCTGAGAACACCTAGGAATTACATTCTGTGCTTGAGAATCTTGGAGCTGAAGTGCTGGAGGGAAGGATAGACAGGGCTGAACTGGAAAAAAAGCCGGGGATATGGACAAAATGGAGGTTATGAAGCCCAAATTCTGAGGAAGAGGTTGGCAGAGGAAAAGGACTGTGGTGCCCACATTGCCAATACATTGCAATATCTGCATGTCAGAGTGGAACACCTGCACCCCCAAAAGTGTTCTGGTCCTCGAGCAGGGTGGGAAGAGTTGGTTCCAGCTAGAGAATTTTCTTTTCAGAGGGAAATGAGTGAAACAAATACTTCATAGTGTGTAACTCCAAGGTGAAGATGAGTTCTATGAATTTAATCCATTTGAGACCCAGGGAATGCATAAAAGCAAAAGAGTTGCTGTTAAACAGCTTGTTCAAGCATATAATTTTATCCATTTCCAGGAGAATCAAATGAAAACAAAGGAAGGATTTCATCCACTCAGAAACACACACTTGCATGGAGACTGGGGAGAATATTTTGCCTTAAATTATCAGTTGAAAAATCAGTTGAAAGGTATGGAGTGCAATAGAGTTAGCCATTTAGCTTCTTTTTGGCATAGTGAAATTGTGATTTCCTATGGATAATGTCAGCTAGAAAGGTAATTATCTGAGTTAAATATCATCTAATGAAAGCTCTTGGTAGGATAGGAATACTGATGGCGGCATGAAAAACTAGCTTTCTTTTCTCTGTATGATTTCTTAGATTAATGCTTCAGTCCTGCAGAGTGCACAAACCCACCCCTCCCATCCCCACATCTCGCAGCTTCAAGGACACATGAATGCTGCATCTAGATCTTGAAGTGACTTAATGATAAAAATAAGCTTCATGCTGGTAACCAATCTGCATTTTATTCTGGCTTCTAATGTTTATATTTTTAAAAAATACCCTAAAACCCAACATAAACCAAACTGAAAATAACACTGATATTTCTGTGCAGCCGGAGATGTAATTCAGCATTGGCCTGGCTTTTCCTGCCTGGGTGTTCAGCAGCAGGATGCTCTATAGAAACTGTCACTTTTGTGGAACTGCCACGAAGAGAGGAGACTGGGCTAAACTGTTTTTCATTCTTAAACCATTCCCGCTAAAGTAAGCAGCAATCAAATGCTTATCATGATATTGACCTACTTGTGAAGTGCTTTGGGATATGTATTGTTATTTAAATGCTGTGTTGTTATTATTTTTATTTCATTTTAATTGCATTCTGTTATGTGCAAAACTTTTAAATCGTCTGTGTCCCCGGTCTAACATCTGCCTGCCTGCTCTCTGTAGAACAGCATTTGATTTTCGTAAAGGCAGGGTAAAACATTTTCAGTCACTTCAGAAGATAAAAAAATATACTTACAGTAAACCAAAGTCTCTTTTCCTCATCATTGTTAAAGCTAACTGTGATCATATGGATTGAAAGGAGACAGAGCAAAAACCTGTGAAAATTGACTTGGGAATAATTCCCATTATGATGAAACACCTTTGCTTGAGCTCGGCAAGGGGAAAACAAGGTTATAGGTGCTCAATCGCATCAGCTAAAATCTGAGTAGAATCCCTTCAATGCACTTACTGTGCCCTACATGATAATCAGGGTTAGCTGGTTTTCATTAATTAGGGGTTTGGGCAAGGACTGGGGTTTGTTCTTGGAACTATTTGTGCAAAAGACAGTCAATGACTCATATTCATAATTCTCCAAGGCCTTAAGCCCTGTCTAAACATAGAGTTTGTATTGCTTTAAATGTTCAGGTTCATTTAAAGTAGTAAAACTGCAAGTCACATCCCATCTTCCCCTTTTCAAGCCCAGCTATACTGATATAAAGTGATTATATCAGGGTACTTGATTCCAGTGCAGAAAGGGAAATGAACAAGCTATACTGGTATTAACATGCATAAAATGGTATGATTCTACCTACAGCAAAGGTTCAAATGGCCTGTGCATAATGTTTAAAAATAAATCACATTCTTAACTGAAGCAGTTGAACTGATAGGGAAGCAGTTGAACTGATAGGGAAGCAGTTTTGATAGGAAATCTATTTTAGGCTCAGCTTTCTTTCCCTGAACGCCACCACTAGCAGCAGCAAAGGACCATAGAGGGGATCAAACACAGGACTCTTTCAATGCCATTAGCACTCCTGGTGAATATCTCACTGATTTTAAACTTAGAACACACTTTGAGAAGATTTAGCAAAACAAGAAGATACTTTCCTCTCTTCCTGACCATCCAAAGAGCGAAGATAGGCTACTAGTGCTGCCTTTAAGAGCAGAAAAATTATTCTCTATTTTTTTTTTCTTTTTCCCAGAGCTTCTGTGGATGTAATATTTAACTTACTGACCCATTTCAGTCACCTCAAGACAAGTTCAATATTATGAGGAGTTGTGATCATTTCTCAGCACACAAGGTACCACTGTAAATTTTTGGAAATCACATTGCCACTGATCCTTGAAACGCCTAGAGAAGGTGTATTACATTTACTGTTTTGATAGATTATGACCAGCCAACATGACCTTCTGCAGACCACAGGTCAGAGAATTTCATCCTTGTCAGGCACTTTTCTCATTCAGCAGTTTCTTCTTCATTAGAGGGCATTGTGAAACATGGACATAGTTCCAGAAAAGCGATATCCCAACAGTCCAGTCTGAGGTAAGCCAACAGCAAAAGCACCATCAAATTTATAGGTCTGTTTTTGTAAATGCAGTCCAAGACACCGCTTAATTTGTAAATGTGCCACAACATTTTCCTTTTGGGTTTTTTTTTTGCGAATTCTGACTGCAGCTGATTAATAAAAAATCTGTCGTCTTCAAGGTTTTGTTTTTGAATTAAAGGGAGTTCTAGGGTACTATTTTGTATGTTTCCATATTTACTTCCTTAATATTTTATTAATTTTTTTTAGCTTCTGTGATGTGGTGCAGTACTAATTTATGTGTGTATTATCAGAAATTGGCACTGGAAAAAAGAACTGCTCAAAGTTTAACAGAAAACTTGTCATTTGTCTTGATATTTTAAACACTTCTTTTCACAAGTGATGCTTTTCTGAGAATGTTTCTGTTTTTGTTTTTCTGGAAGATATGGCATTAATAATCTTTATATCTAATGAAATCAAATTAATGTGACTGATAGAACCAGACAGACAAATTCTGATCTTTTCTGTAATTACTCTATAGACTCTAATGAAATTTCCTTGGATTTGCAGCATGAGAACTGGGAGCAGCCTGTTCCCTGATTCTTGCTGCTCAAGTGTGTGCCCCCTCAATGTGGGGTGCACAAACATTTCTTCAGCTCTTATACCTGGTGTTTTGGCCACCATGTCGTCCGTGTGTCATAACCCTTTTAATCTGTTTAATTTGCTTTAGATGTCTTTATTTTGATTTAATGACTGATTTTTTTCTTCAAAATGAAGAATGAAATAAATACATGGAGGTATTGCAGCTAAACACTGTCCTCTTTATCAGACCTGAAGAAAATGATTAATGGGGTTGAAAACCTCTGATTAAAGAATTGTTCTAGCCTTGTTTTTCCTAAACAGATTCACTCACCTACATCTGCTAATAATTGTTCTGATTTTCCCATCATGCCTTCCTACAATTCCCACCTCTTCTTGTATATGTGTAGTCTTTTCACACTGAGAGATGGGAGTAAGAGAGCATTGACACCAGTCTCGGCAAAATAATTTTTTCATAAAACCCCCAAAATTTCACATGGGACTACTGAACGACGTGCGGGAAGGACAAATCTAAGCCTTAGATGATTACTTCCTAAACACAAGGACAATTTTTGTTGTCTCTAATAGTTTTATTAAAAGTCTTGAGTTACCTGTGTAACCAATGATAACTATATGATCAGGCCCTGAACAAGTTAAAAAATGGGGGTACATGGTATTTTATCATTTCAAATATACTACTGTGTACTTATAAAATATACATTTTACAAATACAAATCTCAACAAATAAAATGTGCAAGACAAATATTCAAATAACAACTTTTCAACTGCTTGACCTAAAAAATGTCACAGTAAAAGACATGTACAAAACACACATTTTCACTTTACATTTTTGATGTATCCTGCTGGCTGCACGTTGCCCATCCTGCAATAACACTTGCATTGAAATCAACACAATGAAATGTGACATGTCAGATCAATGAAATGAACAGCACTTCTCTATGTGCAAATTGAAAAGGCATGCAGAAAGTTTGTGCAGCAAGAATTGACAAAACAGATAAATTATATTGTTTGGGGTATTTTTTTCTGTCACTGATAACAAAAGAGATGGCACATTAAACAGTGATATATCTTTTTATTTCTTGGTCATTTTTATGCCTTGCAATAACCATTATCAGAAAAAAAAAAACAAAAGAGAAATAATTTCTTAGGACAGTAAAAATTTTGTCTTTCTTATTTCTATTTTTGTTTCTTAACTGTTTTGCATGTTATCCTTGTTTTTTGTACTATGGTTTTGTCCTCTGGCAAAAAAACACAGGAAAAGATATTCTACGTATAAACACTGTCTCTGTTTTTATCTATTGAAATGAAATGATAATTCAATTTAATTTATTAAGCACATTTTCCTGCAATTATAAGATATATATTGCATACCTTCTTGCCTTAAACCACTTCATAATCTGTTATCGTCCACTTTCAGAAATGGAAGTGCTATAGTTATTCTTACTCTTTGCTTACACAGGATTCCTCAAAATATCACCAGTGACACATTCAAAGAAAAGATAATGATTTAATAGCCATTTTAAGATAGATCTTGTTGTTATTTTGAAATCTGATATTAAATGTACTTCCTCCTTGTAACACTAAAAGAACAACACGTAAATTAATCAAAGCGTAGGAGCACATTGCTGCTTAAGGCTTTGAAAGCTCTTCTATACATTCTGCATACTTGAGAAACAAGAAGTAATTAAATGGTTCCTTTCTTCAAACTAAGCTAGTCTTAAAAAAAATAAAATCACAAAACCACAGCCCAGTCTCTCGCAGTGGAGTCTTTTATGCCTGTGGACAAATACAGAAGTAAGCATTTTTACAAATATTCCTTCCTGGAGAAGGCACATTGGGATTTAATATTTGCCCCCAACAACGGGTTCACTTGGCTAAGCATCACTGAGCATCAATGTTTAAATCCTGCACTCTCATTCAGAGCCACTGCATTTCCACAATATAAGTGCATGAGACCACATGCTGGTATTCTCCACAAAAGTCACTTGTTATTTAAATCAGAACTACAAACCTGCTCCCTCACCTCCCCCTCTCCAGCCCCTAGAGGGGCATATTCTCATTAACATTCTTAATGTTAATTGGAATTACATGTGCACATCAAGAAGAGAATACACCTCCAGATGCGATATTTGCAAGCTTCATATTAAGCCAGGCTGTGTTGAAATAAAACACAACATTGAACACACAGTCCTATCTTGATATTGAACAGTAATATATGTTTTTATGTACAAAAATTGGTCTTACACACAGAGAAAAGTAAATTCAGTATGCTACAACCACAGCCTTCATTACTGTAGCATCTGATCTTGCCATTTTTCAAATGGAATGTGAAAAATCCTACTGCCTACAAGGTGTATATAGGCTTATGATCCAGCACATTTTTCTGTAATGGAAATTAGTTGCAGATCTGAACAATATTAAGTGATGAGAGAGCATGGTTTGAGCTCACTTGTTCAGAAAAGGAGCTGCATGGTTCTCTGCAAAAATTAATTTTTAAAAATTACATCTTTGCGCCCATATTTTCTAACCTTATGAAAAATAATGCAATTTTGTTAATGAAAACTGTCAGTTCTTAAATAATCTTCTCAGAAATGAGCATGAAAAGTATAAAAAGTAGCCAATACCAAATACACTTCAAAAATTATTTTAAAATTCACTGTAGTTTAACAGTTTGAATTATGTTTACGTTAAGTTGCCTACAATTTCTGTTTTCAAAATGTAAATTCAGGGTAGATTAGAAAGCAGTGCAATCTGAAATCTGGAAAGCCCAAATAGAATAGTTTAATCTTTGCAGAATATTCATGCTGGAATAACCTTTTCCTTAGCCTTTCCACTTCCATGTAATGGGAATTTTCTATTGTTAGTTTTAAGCAGTTCACCCAACAAATCATAAGCATCTCCAACAGAATTAGATAAAAGCTCAGTCCCAGAAACAAGGGACAGATTTGACTCAAACGGCATAAACTAGGGTTTTACTCCTTTGAAGAAACTCTTCTAAAATTGTTACAGAAACATACATTGAAATAATGTCAGATTCTAGTAGAAATCCTAATAAATAAAACCATATGCTGAAGCACCTCAGCTAGAATTTGCCAAGGCTATAAAACACATACATACAAGTCAGACAATATCAAGGAAAATGGGGTTGGAGCTGAGGAAAATATTCATTTAGTAATGATCTTTCTTCCTGTAGTGACATGCTAGGTTTAAGCCCCTGACATATTGGAAGTGCTCATGTAAAATCTGATTTGCCTATTCTTCCTTGCTATCAAAGATGGTCATCAAAATAAGGCTTGTTGGGGAATAAGTATTGCAAACATCACATCAATCTTGCTAATATTATAGGAATACAGGAGAGATGTACACCAGAATATTTTTTAAAAAGAAAACCCAATCCCCTCCCCACACTACATTAATATACTGAATGCCAGGTTTCAGGTATGTTGCAGTCACAAATGCACAGAAATGAGACAGAGAGGGAAAAAAAAAAGAAGAGAAGCCTTTCTAGGTCATCTATTCCATCCATCTGCTGGAGTAAGATCACTACCTTCTATATACATGCTAGAGCTTTTCTCAGTCTGATTTTAAATATCTTGTTTCCATCTGTTCGATTTGACCTTACCTATTTCATCTTGAATAGTTAAAATGGCTGCTGTATAGTGCAATAATTCAGGGCAACATCTAAAAAATTTAAAAAATCAGCATGCAATAGTCCTCTCATCCTTAGTGCAGCTAATTTTGAAGATATGTTTACCCACAAAAGATCAAACTGGACAAACGCCTATCAGGCTGTGCCGTCCGCCTGCGAAGCGTCATCTTTTACTGTATCATATGGATTAGATTCTGAGCTAATCAGTCAGTTTCAGAGCTGAACTGCTTTGGGTCCATCTTATAATGCAAATATTGGGGGGTGGGGAATGTTCAAACGAAGTCTTCTGCAGTTAATGAGTTGCCTTTTCCATTCTTATTAGCTAAAATACTTTAACCACTTTGGTTTTTTAAACTTAAACAATTATATTAGATGTAATCATTATTTTATTAACATTTTTCTCCAAGGATTTTTCTTTGTGATTATGAGTACTTTGCAATTTCAGACAGTATGATGGATGCTACTCTTCTATGACAAGAATTTTAACAGCCCTTCTTCAGCACTCAATGCACACCCAATTATGCGTCTGAGCTAGTAACCTTGAATTTATGTTACCATGGCGACAAACTGGTCATGCATTATGGATTATCATTGAAATTCTACACCCCTACCTAGCATAATGAGAGTTGGGGACTTAATCAAATCAGCCATTCTGTGTGACACAAAGTGAAGAACTAGCTCTCATTGTTCAGCCTGGAGAAAGGAAGCAGGCCTGATGGAGTGGCAGCTGCAGTGCCGCAGCCTGATAGATTGCCCTTATATACATTTGTGAATGTATAGACAGATGGTTTTCAATGCCTGGAATTTCTGGCTTAGGAAGCAGCTGTTCGGGTAACCTCTGCCGTCTCACCTTGTTGTCATGGAGCATTGCACGGAGACGGAGAATGCGGCGGGGCACATTGGCAGTGTGACCGTGGCACCCCTCCTTCATCCCGGGCGGCCCGGCTCCGAGGGAGGCAGCGCCGGCGGGAGCGGCTGGAGCGAGGAGCTCCGCCGTCCTCCGAGCACTCTCCTGCCTGGCCTGCACAGAAAGAGACGGGCAAAATTGTTGTGGGAAATCCTTCCTGGGGATTTAATCCCCTCTACGTCTCCTCCACTGTCTTGAAATCATGGTGTGACGTGTTATTCATTCACAGTTCAGCAGAGGCACCCGGGTTTCAGGTTGCCATACTGTGTTCTGTCTGAGAGAGAGCACCAGCTTTGCTAAGGTCATAGATGAAAAAGGTTTGATGCTAGAAAATCAGACCAAATGGATATAAAAATTAACAACCACTATAGACTTCTGTGTGCCAGAATTCTTTTCTAGCTTGTAACTCAAATTTCACTCCTATTCTGAGAAAAAGCTAAGGAAACTGCTGTGAACTCATTAACTTCTTTTTTTTAATGAACTTGTAGTAAAACTACAGCCATTTCTAGAAGAACTGGCCTATAATAAGCTTTTATAAAGGTTAAGTTTGTTTAGTGTAAGCACCTGAGTATTATGTTCCTCAGCAAAAGGAAGCTGATTGACATAGAATTACTCATTTGTTCTTCTCTTTAGTTTTAATTATTATAGGCATAATGCCATTATTTTTTCTCCACTTAGTTCTTCATCCCTCAGATCTTTAAAACCTTTAACGTTTCAAAGCTTCTGATTCCTCCTAAACACATACCTATTAAAAAATCCTTACTTTTCCAAGTCTTTATTAACCGATTATCCCATGCCACCCGTATATTTTGGAAGTCTAGATATTGCTGCTGCAATATAGCTTATTTACTTATTCATATGTATAAGGTGACCATCACCATGGTTTCTGCACAGGGAGTGCTAATGTGTCTGTCAGCCTTGCCATTACAGATTCACCAGACTGTGATTTCAAAGCATGCAACATTCTCCCAGAGTAAAACCTGGTATGACAATAACGTTTCAAAGAAATTCTTTATTATAGATCTAACTGCTTCATTAACACTACTTTTCTTTCTGCCAAAGTGTCTGTGTTTGTGTTTTGATGTATGAAGAGTATAACATGCATACGTTATGAGATTTAATTTTCAATGTGCATGCAGGAAGTGAATATTTCAGCAAGCTTTAAAAATGAGTCAATATACAGGTTATCCAGGAGCCTTGAGGAATCACACTCCATTATCTATCTATCTATCTATCTGTCTACCTATCTTATTAATCTGGATGTGTGAATAAAAACAGTCCCTCATCTTCTGTGCAACTTTTTACTTTAAAAAGAGCCCCTGCTGGTCTGTGTTGACCCATGAGATTGCAGTAGCTCCCGGGGAGGCATTGCAGTCTATACACAAATGATTTGTGAAATGAAACCTCCCAGGAAAGCCTAGGCACGAGAGACTGCACCCACTCAGGAGCCTGGTTCTGCAAGTCCTCTTCCAGCCAGAGCCGCCAAGGAAGTTGATCATGCCCTCCTTTGGGGGCTTATAATTTATTTTTTGTTACCGTCTTGTCAGTAAATTTGTCTTTAAAGCACACTGACAGTATCAGATTTCAATCACTGTTTGGTTACTAAAGTATGTCAGGAGACTTTTAGAATTTCTTGAATTAAAATACTGCTTTTTTCTAAAAAAAAAAAACCACAAAACAAAAAACCTCACAAAAATTGTTAATTCACACAAAAGTGTCTGACAACACAGTGACTGCTCGTCTGAGAGTAAGGAAGAAAATTCAGAGCTAAGGATTGATGGAATAAATAAATAGGCAGATATCACTATAATCTTCCTCAGTTAAAGAAGGAATGACGTTTTTTAATCTTTAATTTACAATGCCTGGAATTTCCTTGTGTTTATAAATTTAAACCAAACCCTTAAATCTGATGTTAAGATCAACTTTACTTAAATTAAATCTTTTATGGCAGAATAGATTTCACCGTGTGGGCATTTTGGAAAATGATGTTACAGTTGGGTCTAGCAGAGTGAGCCAAGAAAAATACTAGTGCATGCTTTAATTTAAAATCTGTAGACAAAAAATAAGAAATAAAACATGGACACAGGGAAGAAGGTGCTTCCTTCTATTTAAAAATATCCCACAAAAAAGGAGATTTTTGAATATTTTCATTATGTTTTAGGAAATCAATTTTTTATAGGGCAGGCTAACTTCAAAAGCAGTATAACAGGATGGTAAGGAAAATTACATTAGACTAAGGATAAATACTTCGGCACAGTACTTGATTTATGACTAAATTTTATATCTCAAGGAAAAAAAAGGTGTATAATACTGTTCCAAATATTATCAGCAAGGAAAGAACTAGATTTAGAATCTATTTTTCCAACCTTTGTTTAGGCTAAGTAGAATTTTTTTAGGACATACTTCTGTTGATCTCGGTAAAATTATTATCAGGAGTAATTTTTTCCTTAACATAATTTATGCTTCCAGAGTAGAATCTGAATATCAAAAAATTAGGACTCCTGAAACATAACAGTGTCATTAGCAAGAGAATATGAAGAAAACACTTCTGAGCTTTTGTCACTTTGCTTTTACACTAACTTGGGGCAGGCTTTGCTAAAAACTCTGTAGCTGGAAATAAGCTATAAGCATTTCCTTGAAAACTTTAACCCTGTAGATTTAAAATCTTGTCTCCTGACCTTTTTAATCAAGGAATCATCCATCCTATCCCCCCCGTCCCCCCCAATAATTAAGGATTATCCATTTCCTTCATTAAACTACTCAAAAATTACTATTTTGTGGGTTGAAGACTACCCAGTATTTCTCTTGCAACTTCCAAGAAGGAGATGGAACTGCAAAAATTCAGGTTAGTACTTTCATTTTTTTTCCCTCATATTATTCATGCACTTTCTTGCAGGGGCAAGAAAGCCCCAATAAACGTATACTGGGAAGGATTTTGCTACCATTTTACTGTCTTTCCACTGCTGTTGTGTGGCCCACCATCAGCCACAGGGCTGCAGGCTGGGATCTCACTGGGGTGGCTGAAGTTCACCTCTGCACTGTCTGATCTTCTTGGCTTTGGGTCTTCACTCTGCACGAGGAGGCAGAAGAAAGGACACACCTCTCGTCTGTCTTCTGCCCGTTTCAGTGCAGTGACAGCCCAATTGTTAGCACTTTAGGGACTCAAAATATAACACAAAATTCTTAACTTTGAAGGCTTTTTTAAAGAAATGTTGGGGAAAAAGCTGTATTTCATTAATTTTGGAACACGAGATGAAGAGCTGTGTAGGGTAACGCAGGATACAGGTAGTCTTGGAATTTCAGGATCTGAGCAAAATGATTTTTCCATTTCTGAGGAGCTATGACAGTTGGTATACCAGTAATTGCAGGCTTACTTAAAGGCACTGCCTCTGTCTGAGTATGGAAACCCCCCTGGTTTGCTTTAATTCACCCACCTAGTCTCAACCAGTGGAGCCAGATGATGTGTTTCCCTTCACTGAGAAATGCATTTAATTGCAAGGACTGAATGCTTGTGTAGTGAGAACACTTTTATAATCTGCTGCCCCAGCTTTCTCACTTCCAGGATCTGACGGGTGCACTCATGAAATCTTTTTGCTGTCACACTGAGATGTTTCATTCCTAACAGAGCACAGCTGATGAGAAACATCAGAGTTTATGATTACTCTGACAGCAGGACTACCACAAAAATATAATTAAAATTGTCTTCTTTCATGCATGCATGTGTGCAAGATGTTTAGGTTGGTCACCTGAAAAACCCACCCTCAACATGCCTTTCTAAGGGTAATTTAAAAGCTAAGTTTACTGGTTTCATTCAAACCACAGCTAAGAGTCTCTCCTACTGCATTTTGCTTGGATATTTGCTCGAAGCTGCATACACTCAGGGTCCTGAAGGTACCAAGAAGTGTAACTGGCCCCAACCAGACTCCACTCACCCTCTTAATGGGCCTGGAGCCCATTGCAGCAAACCTCAGGGCTGTCAGTCCCTGGCCCAGCAGCATCTGCTCCTCAGCCCTGCTGCTCCCCTCAGCTCAGCACTAACAGAAAGCTAAGCCTTTTTTCTAGTCTAACAGAATCCTTCAATACCTATATAAAGTTTTATGCTGCATATTTACTTACTAAATCATGCTTTGGCATATTGAGACACATGAAATTGTGCAGCGACATAATTTACCAGTTTGGGAATCCTGTGCACAGATGTGTGTATGCACATCTCCCTAATATGCATGAATGCCCTTTTGGACACTTTTCTCTCTCATACTCCTTTGAGTATACTCAAACTTGTGATTTATATAAATATTTGGGAGTATTGTTTCTCTTTCAACTCGTTCATGTTCTTAAGGTACAATGCATACACAGTAAGATGCTCCAACAAAAGCAAGCAGACAGGGAAGAAAACACAAAGAGGGTGAAGCTGTTCATTGGTGTGCTGCTGGCTGAGCTCTGGGCTCGTGCCATGGGTGAGTGCCTCTGCCTCCACGAGGGGTCCTGCCTAATACTGCTGGCTCAGCTCCAGCCACCACCACTGATTTACACTCTCTCAGCTTCTGATCCAGCAGGCCAAAAGCTGATTTTCAGAGAAAAGATGCCAGATAGAAGCTAGAGGGTTTGCAGTGTAACAGGCAACATCCAGAGGTAAGAGGCTGCTCTTATAAAATAAACAAAAGCAAAAAGTGATTTATTTGGGAGTCAATTTGTGGCACAGTTTTCTGATACCAAAGTACACGAGGCAACTCAGATGTCAGACAACCTGCTGCAGATTTAATGATGCTAATTGGGGTAGCTGAAAGCCTTCAGTAACGCTGCAGAAAAGAGGCAGCTTGAGATGGTCATTTAATCTGGAAATAGCTTTAAAAACTGGAAGACGTGTCCCTGAGGAGAGTCTCTGCCAGATTAACCTTCTGGACTCTGCAGCCCTCTCTGAGGTGGTGTTATTCTTTTACTTCAAAACTTTTAGGAGGAAGGCAGGCAGGACAGGCCTGGGGACAGTCTTATGCAAATGCTTTACAAGGAAAGGTACAGAGAAGGCAGGAGAGCTGTGTAAGCCACACTACTTTTTACTTTATGTTCATCATTTAGCATTAGGAATATTAAACGTAATTATTTCACTGTGGTTTTTCTTTTAGCAACTCTCCTTATGTTACAGTCATTTGATAGGAAACACCTATTTCTGTTATTGTCAAGACTTATTTTTAAGTAAATTTTCTTCCAATGAAAAAAGGAGAAACTTTCAAAATCACTTCTAGCTAGGCACAGACATAGAGTCTCTCCACTTTTAGCACCAGTACATACCACTGTGTAATTCTCTGCCACACAAGCCACTTTGATAAATACATTGACACTGTAAGGCTCAGTGTGTACAAAAGAGACCCCTTGGCACACTAATAACAAATAAAACTGAGTGGCATTAAACATGTCACTTCTGCCAGTGTTCGGCCAGTGACACCCATACACACTTCTTCTCACACATTATTAGCCCTTCTTCCCTCTCCCAAACAGATGTTGAGTAAAAGGGTAAGATGGTTTCATATCTCTGCAAAGTGTAAAGAAAGCATTAGGAAAATTGAAATAAAGTAGACTGGGGAATAAGTTTTGTATAGTAGACTAGATTTTAAATAGCATATCTATACAAAAGCCTTGTTGTCTCATGTGAACAGGCAACTAAATACGGTGATGCAATGAATGAACAAATGTAGATACTGAACTTCTTTTATACACTCTCACTCCTACCTCACCATATATGTAATGTGATACAATAAAAGCTTTCATTTCGTATACAATGACAGAGCTTAAATAAGCAGGCCTGTTTCTTCTTATAGACAACTGTCATGAAGATAAAGTTTGAAAACGGATACACAGAGCTATTCTTGAGGAAATAAAAAAACCCAAAACTTTGGGGGAAGAGCTGTGAGAGCTGATTTTTCATTTTCTGAGTAAAAGAAATGAAAATTTCTCACAGATATAAACATATTAAGTATTTTCTTTCCATAGATATGGATTTCATCTCGGAACAGGTAAAAAGAAATCATCCTTTGGCCTAGTTACAGAACTAATATTAGAGATGAACCTTTGTAGCAAGAAGGAGCAAATCTGGTGTTGCAGTGCTCAGAAACTGTCTGAGCTCTTTACTGAGGCAGGAATCACCCTGAAGAACTGGGTGATGGGCAATTCCCTGTTTGTAGACAGCGGGAGAGTAACTTATACAAAATAAAACTCTAGATCTTCTCGGAAAGGGCTCCTGAGTGCCAAAAGAGGGTGTAAACAAAATCTCTTATCCAATGTTCTGGGAGTACTCTGAAGTATGTGGGATAATTAGTGAAGAGGAAACACAAGATCTAACCACTCACAAATCACAACTGCAGACTTCATGTACAAATTAGTGCATGGGCTGGCCCCATAAAAATGATGGGATAGCACGTGCAGGACTCATGGCAGTGAAATCAGCAATTAAAGAAGACTGGATTCAGATTTTACTCATGTCTATATAAATAATGCACAGAAAGTCTGGTCAGAGTGGCCCCAAATGTTGTTGGAAATATTTGAACAGGTCAGAATTTATGTCAGTGCCCTGCTTAAAGCCTTTTGACACACTGGTTTTGAAGGCATGGTAATCCAGGAGAATAGATAGTCCCCTCAACAGGGCTATGAAATGCAACTTGGTGTTGTACGAACCTACAGAGGAAGCCCAACACTGCTGAAAATGTCTCAGACTTGCTGCAGGACCACAGTGCTTGAGTACTGTGGGCATGTGGGCTACGACACGCAAACGGGTAGAGAGGAGCGTGTGCTTAGCCATTGCACTGAAAATCCACAGGAGTTTTAGGACTTTAAACAAGAATAAGACCACTACATGTTACGAATGCTTGGCTGTAATTCTTCAAGATTTATCCTGCATTCATCTCTGGGGGGAAAACAGGCACTTGCCCGGAAAAAAACAAAAAAAACAAAACAAAAGCACTCAAGCACTCAAGCAATAATCTTACATCTCTAGCCAGCAGGTCAGTCAAATTTTATGGTGTTTTCCTTAAGTGAAGAAGCACGAAGTGTTTGAGTATTTTATGTTTTTATATAATAAATGTGATTTTAAAAAATCCATAAAAGGAGAGAGAGTGGTGTTTGAGAAACATCATGCTAACCTTTCTGGCAAACAAGTTGCCTTTGCCTTGGCCCACCAGTGGTGCCTCTGCCTGGGGGTGGGAACGTGACTGTGCCACTGAGTGCAATAGCTGGAGTGCAGGGATGCTGGAGCACAGAGTCCCTGAGCCTGGCCCAGAGGGGTGCCCACAGGGATGAAGGGATGACCCAGATCTTACTGTCTTCAGATTTTAGCTGCTTTTCCTAACTTCTAGGTGGAGTACTATTTGTATTTCTTGACAACTTCATACCCTACTCTCCATTTCACACCCTGTTATCCCTTGAGAGAGGGGAGGAACCACAGGCCTCGGTGAAAGCAGCTTGTGGCAGCTCTGGATCAGGACTCTATAAAAAAGATAAGCACATAATAACTCTGGGAGCTACCTTTGCTCTCCCCAGGAAAAAGGCATATATTTACATGTCATATTCTCTTCCCGAGTTCATTTTTTTTACAAACAAGCATCAGAACAATGGGATTTCTTGTTTCCTTCCAAATATGAAATATACCACATGAAAACACAGAGGTTTTAAAACAATGCACTTTATTTGCACACTTCAGTTAATTGATACTTATCCTGTCCTGCAAGAAAAAATTCATTTTGCAGCCTCTTTCCACAGTGTTTAGCTTTGATATAAATATGAGCAGTCCTCATGTAAGTTTTTTTTCCCCTTAACCAGAAGCAGTTGGGTGGAACATAAATTGATTTTTTGAAGACATAACATAACATTATGTGCTGTTATACAATAAGAGAATTGGCTTGTGTCTCCTGCCTTATGTTCTTTAGATTGGGACCATCTTACTGCCTCAGTGAATCTATCCCACTGTGTGACCTGCCTAGCTGTAATCATACCTTGGAGTCTTTGATTACAGTAAAAGCTGATGCCATGGTGAAATTCCCCTTAATACTTACGTTTTGAGACCTGATGAAATGATGCAATGTCCTTCTTATGTGAAGTGCATTACCTCAGTGTGCCTGTGAATCAGCATCATTAGATCTGCATGAGTTCATCCTTAAAAAGGATTAAAAAGTGTTCCCACTTCTGGGAATGGGGGGGACAAACAGTGCTAATAGCAATCTCAATTAATTTAGGGTTTATGACTTTCCTGTCCTTGTTCTGCTTTTGCTTTCATGTAAGGTATTTAACGTTTGAGAGTAAAACTGGTCCATGAGGATGGACAGAGATTTTTGGTGTCCACAGCTGTTTTTCTGCAAGAAATTCTTCAAATTTTTCTGTGCAGAAGAGAGTCTAGAGTATATATATATATATATATATTCCCCCCCCGCCCCGCCGGCATTTCTTATCAAAAGTGCTTAAATTGATTTACCTCTGTCTGCTGTCTGAATGTGCATGATGTGACTGCTATGGATAGTAGTTTACCCAAAGGACGGCAAAAGAAAAATAACATCTTCTATGCAGTGTGAGTGCCACCAACAATTCTAGTTAAATGTATGCTGTAGTTTGTATTGAAACAAGATTTTGTTGTTGTTGTGTTTAATACAAATAGTTTCATTTATAATAGTTTTTCTCAGAGAAAACAAATACAATTCAGTTTCAAGTACAAATTACATTTTGTGTTGTTTCTCTGGGTAGAATTTTAAGGCCATGTTATTTAATATGGCTTTTCCTGAAAAGAAAGAATTGTACTTTTTCAGTATTATGGGTCTCCTTTGAAAATATCATCAACTTTTACTACTCTTTGCACTTGCCCCAGCATCCCAGAGCGTGAAAAAAACCAGTTGTGTGTTCATCGGGGACAAATACCATGTGATATATAGAAAGGCTTTCCTTGTGAATGATAGGTTGAAACAAATTTTATGCCCACATTTGAATTCATCATTATTGGTCACTCTGGATGAGCTCAAGAAAGGAAGTGTATATTATTCTTTATGTGAGCTCTAAAAGCTCTTGCCAATGTGAATTGTATGAATAACTTTACACTATTCTCTCGCGCTGATCAAGATATCAAGACACAATTTTCCCCTTGAAGCATTTTGATGATATTTTGTTTCCTCTGACCAAAATTTTTCCTCATGTTCTTTTACTTCTATTACTGGTTGGAGTTTTGGCTTTCAAGAGTATTAGACCTCCAGAATTCTTCCAAAAATTAGAATTTTTCAAAAGCATTGCTACTATTGCCAACTTTTAAGTAATCAAAAAAGAAATCTAATATAATAATATTTTTTCAGAATTCAAATGACAATGTTTTACCATTGATACATGTGCATCAGCCAGAATGTTAAGAACTAGGCATGGTCACCAATATCACTCACTTTCAAATCTGGATTTCTCATAAACACTATAATTATTGTATGTTTGATCTATTCTGAAATAATTCAAAAGATTAAAAAAAAACAATCAAAGAAAAAAAGACTATTGGCTATATGTCTAGACATACATTTTGATTCAAGTGTAGTTTTTCTTAAAATCAAGTTATACCTGATCGAATTGGGTACCTTAACATTTGCTGTTTGACATTCCCACATGTAATCTCATTCACATTACTGTGAGACTGATAATGTCACTTGCCTGGACTGACTGATACTGTAGTGGAAATCCAATGAAACTACTTGTAGAAGCTGTTCAGGAAGTAAAAACTGCACTTGCACTCAGTATGAAACATCATAGATACTGAATATGTTTATACATGCATACAGTGATATGCTTATTTTTATTGAGTTTTGCGTCAGTTCTGATACCATCCATGATTTTTTCCTTGCTAAAGAATAAAAATAAATAAGAAAAATGCAACCATGCCAGTGAGAAAGTTTATTGTACAAGGTATGCATTTCTTATAAGTGGGGTTACATGCGTGTGGAAAATGCAGAAAAGATATGAAAACAATACTTGCATGAACTACATTCCCTTCCTCCTCCCAAAACAGGGATCAAGCTGCTAATGCTGTATGAATACAACCTTCTAGGATCACCATTACTTTATTTTGCCTCTATTTGTATCTCTCAGTCACTTCTCTGTCACATTCAGATGTGTTCTTCCTGCAGAAATCATCTTTTTGTCCTATATTTGAACATAGCCATGCTCTGTGATAAGATCTCTGTGCACTGGTACATAAAAATAGTAATGTTACAAGGCACTTTGACGCTAACAAGATCAAAAATGGCATTATGAGTGCTCTAGACTTCTTGGCAAGAAATGGTTATTGATACAGGCTCAGACAACCATGCCCCAGCTCTTTAGCATTTTATCTGGGAACTACCACAGCAAGAACAGCTTTCAAGAACCACTTCTTTAGAAGAAAGGAGAATCTGATGCTAGGAGATCTTTTGAAAAGTCTGAGGGACAGACACTGAAACCTTCAGTGCTGTTAAACAGTACTGGATTTTACATCTGATCTCATTTCTTCTGTTGGAAGAGATCTCACTGCTGGCAGCATTCCTGTCGGGTGAACTCATCTAGAAAGAGAGGTGGAACTGGCTCCTGATCCGCAGGGTCTGTCAGTGCTGTTGTGTACATCCCTGCCCCTCCAAGACACTAGAAAATACTGTAACCTGCTTGTTTTACTGACCATACAGCAAACCCAGACCACTGGGAAAGGGCTTTTAAAGGTTCTAAGGAAAGGGTGGGTGGGATTTGTTTTAAAACATAACACTACCAAAAGCTATTAAAAGACACGTCTTTGTTTATATACTTCCCCCTTGTATTAGTGCAGTTATCAGCTCATCAGTTGAATAAACTGAAGGAGATTTCTGTGTGAGTTTTCAGTGAGTAATACAAGGTTTTTTACTCTTCCTTCAAGAAGTTATATTATTCATTTCAGGGGCTTACTAAATCAGGTATTTAAACTTGGTCATGCTAATAAACATGATATGAGAAAAAGTAATTGCTTATTATAATATAGTCGAGCTAAAATTAGACACTGATCCTTCAGTGTCTGTTTAGCATAGGCCATTAATTTTTAAGGACTGTTTTCAAGTTGATATTAAATGGCAATAAGAACAAAATGTTATTTCCAGGACAAGTATTACAAATGTAAAGCCATATATTTAATACTGTTGGTTTTGCATTTTCTGGATTTCAATATTACAAAAATTCTGCAAGGGTCCCGAAAACAAATGCTGTATTGCTTCTTTTAATTAAAAAAACCCCAAAGCATGATGACTCTCGTGTTCTTACCTAAGTAAATCAGAAAGGCACAAGAGATAAGTGATGTTTGCAAAAATTCCTTGTGAGGAAAAATGTTAATTAATTGAAGACAAACTTCCTGTAGGAATTTCACAGGTTTTGACAGACTTTTTATTTGGAAAGACTGTTTAAAAGTGATGGCACTGTACAATAGTCATCAGTTGGAATATCCATCTAGCAAGTGAGAAAGGATCATAGGAACAAGTTGAACTTGAAGGTGGATAAGCCACCACAGGTACTGTCCAGAGTTATTCTATTCAAAGGGAATTGTTCCTAACTCCACAATCCTTGCCTCCTTCCCTTCGATAGTCAGCTACCATTAGAATTGGTTGTAGATGCAGAGTAGGCAATTGCCTGGTTGTAGAAAATGTCACAGCTTCCTCTGCAAAATACAAACAAAACCCCTCAGGTTTCAGCTATGTTCAGGGACTGTCAGAAGGTGTATTATCCCCTGAAGAATATCTGCGTTAATTTCAACTTACACTCAAAATACTGAAGGACAAAGGAGTTGCAAATGTCCAAGGAAAATATCTTTATCTTTTTTGAAGTCTGTTAAAATAACTTTCTACTAGTATCACTCTCTTGCTCTCACTCGTTCCAAGACTCTGGAGTCCTTCTAAGGGCTTACTTTTTTGCTGGTGCTAGAGTCCAGGGTAGGAAAAGACTCGGGTTTGTTCTTGGACCCTGGGCTGTTCTGAGACCATGGCAGCAGACATCCCTATTGTGTGTCAACATGCAGCCATGCTGCATTCTAGTGGATCTCTGTATTGCTACAGCTGGGGTTCCAGGTGGGTGGGACATGCTGAACAGGCTACCTTTCCTGACAGGCAGGCATGAATGCTCTGCAACAGTCCATGGTCTTTAGCTCTTTAGAATGGAAAGAATGGCGATCTGCCTGACACTGTCCTGGCTGTGAGTTATTCTGAAAGTTGCAGGTTTGCTAATGAAAAGTGGGCAATGCTCTACCGCTAACAAACAGACGTAGGAATTGCACATTTAACTCAGAAAAACATAGCTCTTCTCCATGGTTATGCTTCTCACAAAAAGCATGGGATATTTTTCAGGTGTCCCATTGCCTGAAACAAACTCCTCTGAAGCCAAACACAAAAACAAGCAGAAAGAAGTCTGTACTGATGCTAGTCTGATATTGAAGAAATTATCTAAATAGCCTTATTTTCTGTGTTCAGTCAGACAGAAGAAACTGTTTTTCTGCATCTTGTTCCCTTCTCAATATCTAATCCATGGGTAAAACGGGCTGAAAACAGTCAAAAGAGTCACTTTGCCATTTTCTTCAGGGGATAATGAATGTTCAATTACTTCACCCTCCACGATGGAAGCTGTGATAGAAGAAAGAGCTGTTCCATGGTGCTTTTATGCCTTGGCTGCCTTCTCTTTCCCTCTGCCCTGCTCCGTCCTCCTGCATGTGCGCTGCAACTTCATCAGCAGCTTAAGCAGTGGAGAGCTTGGCAGGCTTCAGGAAAAGAGCTGAGCTCCCCCACCAGGACCACTTTCCACGGTCACAAGTTCATGAGCATGGTAGAGTTTCAGACTTAGAACCAAATGTCTGTGGGACTTAAAAACAATTTCCCTGTCTGACTCTGCCGGCTGCTCCCACTCATTGATTTATGCTTGCGATGCTTGGAGCTGTGGCATAAATCTGGTTATGTAATAGAAACTTGATAACAGAGAAAGTCAATACAGGAGGGCAATAGAGCTGAAATTACACACTGGCACTACTTTTATTAACCCTTTCTTAGTTCACCTTAACTGCTTCTCACAGACAACTTGTCTGAATTTAAGAAAAATACTTTCTCTATACTTACTGCAACACCAGACTGACAATTCTTCCCTCTGTCTTGCTGGACTCAAATAGAGCATTTTTCTACAAACATCATCCTTTTGCAACAAAAAGCTTTTTATTTTTTTTATTCAGTTAATTATATAATGAAAAATTACCATTTCTTTCACATAAGGCAGAATTTCTTTATAAACAAATTATTTAAACAAACCTAGATATTTAATATTTCAGAGTGTTTCCAGCTTGGGCAGGTTTTCTGAGGAAAGCTTCTTTACCAGATTGTTTGTGTGTTTGATTGATTTTTGTGGCACTTGATTAATTTCTTAGCCACAATTTCACAGCTGAGCCGCAGGATCTGTGAAAGCAGGAGGCTTGGCAGGTCCACAGAAGAACTTCTTACTGCTACAGTCTGCATCATTTCTCATTTTAAGCAATAAAGAAACGTTAAGGTTTCAGTCTTTCAAACCATTCATATATGAAACTTCCCCTTTATGTTCTCATAATCTGATTCCTGCTGTTATTAGAAACCCCGTTGTTATTAGAAACTCATTTATCACAGATCTTTTTATTCATGGCTTCATTATTTGAAGTCCTGATGGTGATACAATTTCAGTTTTTCTTTGACTGAAGCTAGGGGATTTGCATATTTGATATGTGGGATTTAAGAAGAAACATGGAGATGAATATGAATAAAATCATTATCTGTTCTTCAAGGTGAGCTTTGCTTCTCATGAATATAAGTAAAAAGCATTTGATTTTAAATGCATATGTTCTTTATAAAATTCTGGTAATAACATGATCCTTCTGTTACTCAACATAAGATGACCTGAATCATCAATAACTGAAATATATGTGAAAAACATTAACAGAGTTGATATAAAACAATATTTCATTAGTGTCCCAAGAGCAGTATTAGGAAATATGAAGCTGAGACTGTTACGAAAACTTGTCTGGAAATGATTACTTGAAGACTGGAAGAAGGCGAAAAATCCCACTTTGTCCAGGTGCTCCCGAAGTTGCTTAGCAACTGCCTCCTTAATCATGTTCTCCAAAAAGGGAGGTTTGACAGAGGATAGTAATTAGATGGTTTCTTGAGGAGGGTCAAGACCTCAGCATACTGTAGCCAGGATGTCATTTTGCCCTTCAAATAGAGGTGTTAATGAAATGCCCATCCACTGGGAAAGTGCTTCCTCACTGACTTTCACGACCCATGCGGTTTCCTCACTGGGACTCTTCATCTGCTCCTGGGACAAGGCACTGCCCAAATCAGTCCTTGGTGTGCTCATGACCTCTTGTTCTGACATCCCTGGCTGATAGCTGACAGCTTCAGATATGAATGATTTTGCCCATCAAAAATATGACGACAAATTCACTAATTTTCTGTGGCCGAGACAAGGAACTGATAGGGAACTCAAGTCTCCTTATTAACTTTGCCAAGCAGCTTTTGACTGTGTGCATCACAAATGCAAATAACTATTTAGACAGAAATTTGGAGTAAAAAAATTATAGCAAAGTACATCAAGAAATGTGATTTTTTGGGGGTGGGGTGTGCTAACACTTTGGGAAAGAGTTTCCTATCATCACAAGAAATTCCAAACTGTAATTTTACTCATGAAAATACAAATGTAATCTCGGTTCTCATGGACATAAAAAAAATGAAGTCCTTTTCAGCAGTTGGAGAAGACTGAGGAAAAGGTGACACTGAGCTCCTTGGCCTTATTTGTCTCCCTTGGCACTGAATCATCATTCTCGTTCAGCAACAGTTGAATATATTCCTTGTTCAGTCTTTTACTAGTAATGGACAGACTCTTCTTTCTGTGTACCTATGAAGTCTCAAGTCCAGCTGAGCTCTGGCATTCCTGGTACCTCCCTACATGTGCAGGCAACATTACTGAATTCCTCCTATGCGCTGTGTCCTTCCTTCTGCCTCTTGCTGTTTTTGCACTGCATCTCACTAGATATGGACAAACCTCCTTATCAGGTCCAGAAAGGGACACCACGTTAGTCTGACTAGGCTAATTTTAGCAATGCACCATGTATCTGCTCATTAATGAGTCATTTAAAATTTATATTGGTTGTTAATTGTGAGGGCTGTTCTGCATTCCTTTATCTTTTTTTGCATCTTGTTTAAAAACCTGACTTACTTTGTAATAGGGAGCTTTTTTTCCTTTGCTCTGTTTCTGCTTAAGACAGCATAAAAGCTTTTAAAGACTTTATTTATTTATTTATTTATTTATGTATGCATTACAAAGTAACATTTCTTTGTGAGTCACTTGGAAGTTTTCCTTCCTTGACTTTAAACATACTACAGACAGCTCTTTTTACATGTATGCTGTAAGGGCTTTCAGAATGTTGCAGAATATTACTGATTTACCTCCAGACTTTAACAAAGGCACTTTCCAGCTTATTTGAGGCCTTAAACTTCCTTATCTTTCTCATGATGCAAATCTATTTGTTCTTCGTCCCTCTCCTTAAGTCTTCAGTTTTTCTTTTCATATTGATAAATACCTGTTTGTAAAATACTTATGTGATCTAGATGAGAAATGTATTTTTACCTTGGGCAGCATTATAGCAGAAACTAGAATATTTGTAACAGTGGGCAAAGTAATGCCCAAATCTGACAAAACTGAACTAAAATGTGGTTTTCAAAGTCATATCTTGCTCCTTTTAAACTTAGTACATGTGTTTATGCTGGCTGATCATACATAGAAAATAATAAAAACAACCAATAGAAATAAGCCCATCATTTTTTATTGCAAAACACCCCTCATGTTTAAACGCTTTCTCACTCTTCGAAGTCAATGACTGATCTCATTTCCAATGCCTCTAAAACTGAAAGATCCAAAATAAACCTGCAAGATGCTCTTCATTATCATTATTTTTAGTATTGCTACTCATTGCTGCCTGTAAAGCCCCTTGAAGAAGATGAGCATTCTGCTTTTTTTTAAGGAGAAACATTGTTTTGTAGCAAAGTCAGAATGTACAGATAGAGCTCTGAGGAACCCGTCTTGCAATGCAGTCAAAAACCTTGAAAGGTTTTAGAGGGGTGCTTCCATAACTTCAATCAGAACCAGAACTCGCAAAACTTATGAAGGGAAGTTATGTTTACTGAGTCTAAAAAAAAGATGAACATTTCAGTGCTTTGTGTGATTTAGGATATAATTGTTTACATTAAATTAAAAAGTCCTCTATGTGCATTGGTGCGCAGTACTAACTTATTTGATGTGTACAATTAAAGATAATCAAAATGCTAGTTCAATTAATCAACAGAGGAAATAATATGCACTCTAATCAGAGTTCTCTACAGAAAATGTTTGTTGTTGTTTATGCTGTTATTCAGGGGATTTTGAATGGAGGTTGATTTTGTAGCTTTGTAAAGTAAGACTTTTTGTTGTTAAAGTAAAAATTATTCTATATCCCTTTTCCATTTTTTCTTATTGTTTTATTTCCTACTACCTGAAAATGCTATATTAATTTATTTGGAATATTTGGAAAAAAATTCATTTTTTCCTAGGAAAGTACTAAGCTTATGACAAGAATCTTATAATTTGAAACTGAGGGAGGCACAGAACAGTAGAGCAAACAACACTTGGAATGTTTTATCCACTCACTAATGATTAAGAAAATATTCAAAGAAATCAAATAAACAGCTATCTCAATTAACTTCTTTTCTGTCCTTTCAAGTACTGAAAATCTACGTACATTGCAAGGATTGCAGTTGTAGGCTACAGCTGAGAGTTCCTTCTGGGTGTAAGGATTTATGGGTAGCTAAGAGAAAAATAAGTAGGGAAAATACACTGGACATTTATCATCTACTCAACCTCATCCGAAAAATACAGACAGATATTTTCCTAAGCATCCTTCCTCATCTCAATGTCCCCCTTAAAATGGCCAATAGTATAATTTTTCCTGGGACTTGATGGTATTTCCAGTTCCTGCTGCAGACAGAGGCATTTCCTATGAATGACCACAGTCTTTTGCAAATCTCAGTCAGTTTGCAGACTGCATTGTAGGCGGGTTTCTGTCTGTTCTTCAGGGAAGGTGGATAACTGGATCTGACAATTTTGCATTTAAGGTTTGTGCATGAAATCACGTACCATTGCATCAGTAACACACTCATCACCATGAATGCTCACATGGATAAGAATCATTCATTCATTCATTCATTCATTCATTTATTCATTCATTCCTGTCAGTGGAGGCATGATACTCAAAAATGGCAGGTGCATGTCAAGGTGGGCTTTCTATTTTAAACTTCAGCATTTCCAAGGTGCTTAAATAGCATGAGCTCACCCACTGCTGCTCTCACCCCACAGATCTTGGGCTCTCTTCATGGCTGTGAGAGGACCGTGAGGCAAGGCCTTTGGGTTCACTTCTGAAGAGATCTTTTTCTCTACATTGACTGAAGGCCTGAGAACCCCTAAAGTAGGTACCCTGGTCTGTCTGGTTGACATTTCTAATTCATTGGAGTATTTAACTCAACCTCCCACCATTAAAAATACAGGTTTGAGTCTCCTAGTCTTAGCCACTGTTTCTTGGACTTCAATTATTCTTAAAGAATTTAGTAGACTACAACCATGTTGGTTTTCTTCATTACAATAATCAGTAGGCAGAGCTATCAGCTTCAGGAGGTAATCTTTCATTATAATCATCTAATCAAGACATACACAAAACTCTGCAGGCTAAAATTGTAGAGTCTGCCTTTTATTATCCTTGCTTTTTAAAGTATCATGTACATGTAATCAGTTTTGTTAATAATTGTAAGGGATTTTGTTGGGTAACATGTTTACCAGTAATAATTAATAATAGATCACAATTTTGATTATGAATATGATAATAATTTCCAAGTTAGAATCAATTCTCATGAAATAATGGGAATATTGTAATTACACACATACATTGGTATACATTTTGTAATGAGTATCTATGAAACTTCAGAGGTCTTATATTTTCCATTCCATTATTATTTTACTTAATTTATGGAAAAGCAGTATATTCCAATTATCTGATAATTTTCACTCCTTCACAGAAAATTGTATATTGGAACACATATTCTTTATATTTTATTCAAAGTTGAGACTATCCAAAATTGTTCCCTTCATTTAAGTTTGAGAGTTACTTTTGTGGTACAAGTTGTTTTGTGGTCTCCTAGAGTGCAAATTACTAGTGGATCAGTGCTCCTTATTAAATGTTCAATTACTGAGATAAGAAGTTTATTGTATAAAGAGAATATGCATATGATCAGACAGTACTAACTGGATGACAATCAAATGTGTAATGTCGTCTGCCCTCTTGTGACTTTTTATGCATCCATAGGCTTTTTCAAAGGAACATTTAGCAGCATGATTAACTTTATATGTGCCTGCAATCCAGTGAAGTTAATGAAATCAAATATGGCTGGAAATCCACTGTATTCAAGCACACAAAACAATAAAATGGTTAAGGTAGTTATTGCTGACTTACTGGAAGAAGTACAATGGATAAAAAAGGTAAAGTAAAAGCAAGTTAAAAAAGAGAAAGAACAGAAGAGGGGCCAATGTAGCAGACATAATGAGAAGGCAACAAAAAGCAATACATATTGTCTTCACCTCTTTAAACTTCCTCAGCTCTTAATAGCAGAACTATATGCTCCACACCATCTGCCAGCTGTGAACAGAAAGAAAATCACACATACAGGTACTGTAAAATACAATCTAATTAGTGTACTAAAGCTTAATATATTTGAGAAAGTTTTTTTGGTAAATATAAAAACAATTATAATGGGACAAATCTACTCCCGTGACAATATAATGAAGGGGCTTATGTTTCTGTAATGAAATGTTTCATTATTCTGCATCATGCCTTACTGAATACATTACATAGTCTCATGTACAGCAATTAAAATGGTAATATACAGGAGCAGACACACAGAATCTGAATCATTATAGAGCACTGAGCAGACTACCAAGATTTACAAACTTTTTCATGGAACTGTCACTCTGAGGTGTGACTTGCTTGACCTTTGTGACTTTAGATAGGTCTCTTCAACATCAAGCAGTAAAACCTTTGCAACATACCCAATAGTAATTGTTTCTTCAAATTAAAGAAAGAAGATGTATAGCAAATCCTTTTCATGTGTATGCAAATGCATTATTTTTCCTGCACTTAGGCCATCCACTCTACAGGTCTGTGGACAGAAATACAAACCCACATCACGGAAGCAGCAGTGATGCAGAACAGGTGGGGAAAGCAGTAAATTATCTTGTAATATTTGCATGCATAAAAGCATGTTTTTTAAGAATCGGTTTCTTGCCCTTGGCCATTCAGGAATTATGAGAGACCCTGTGGGAGCCAGCCAACAGAGACCTCAAGGAGGAGGGCCCTGTCTGAGCAGGTTTCAGTCTCCATGATAAACATCACCATTCACACATTGTTTTAGGACATCAGCATGAGATCACAAGGGATCCCCTTCTGTGCGGTGGTCTAGCGCAGTTTTTCTGATACTTTTGAGAAGGTAGCTTTTCCCTGAACATTTGTATAATACTAAAGTTCAGTTCTCTAAGAGTGGCAAACCCCAGCTACAATTACTGTAAAGAAGTTACTCAGCCCTTTGTTTTAGATACAATGTACCCTTGCTGTCAATTAAAGATAGTGACTATCACATAGCTACGAACAGCAGCAGAGGGCCACTTGGACTTGATCATCTTAAATATCTTTTCCAGTCTAAATGATGCTATGAATAAGCAAGGAGGACCACAGGTCTGGTGCCCAGTGGTTAGGTATTCGTCCAGTACAAGGCATGCCTTGGCTTCACTTGAGTGACTTGAGCGTTTCTGTTTTCCTTGCAAGGAATGTACATAAATACTCCAAGGACTCATAACCAGAAACGTACCCCAGAGTACTGTATTGTGAAATCTGCACTAGGGACATGCTGTAAAACCAGTAACAAACAGTTCTAGATGAAAACTTTTCCAATGGAGAATTGCTGGATCCCAAGAGAAGAGCAACAAACCAGTTTCCTGGAACTGGTTTTTAACAACCACTTCAGGAACAGATCAAATTTCCTTTACAACTATTACTGTAAGATTTTTGGATTTGGAACTTGTAAAATTTAGGCAATTTTTGCAGCCCTGCCGGTGTGAGGGAGCTACATTTCAAGTGTTGCTGTACTTGACTTAGGTCTCTAAAGTCAATGGGCTTGATGGCTTGCTGCGTGCTGTGCTGTCTTGGTGCCAGGGGGTAGAGTCAGCTGAGATCACAGTGCATACTGCTTCTGTTGGAGCATTTGCTTTGGAATTTAGGCTTGTCTTTGTGAGGCATCATAGTAACACAGCAGCAGGAAACATGATGTATTTTAACCAACAGCTGCTCATGCAACAGGAAGATTACCAGGCCTGTTTGCACAAGGCACTGTATGAGCAGCCTTCCGATTACTCCAAAAGCAGCAAAGAGCACTGCGGATTATAAACCATACTACATATTTTATGGCCCTAGTGACCAATATGAGACTGAAGCCACCGAAAGAATAAATGAAACACATTCATACCCATAATTAAAATCAAACATTACCATTGTTTTGTTTTAGTCCCAGTGCTTGTAAACTCAACTGTAGCTCTCCTGACAGCCACCTCTGGGATATACCGTGTGGTCACATCTCTTTGTTCTTGTTGGTGCATAACATGCTTTGCTATGGTTTTCTTTTCTTTTACTTTCCTTTTCTTAGTAACCTAAACACTTACATTGGCATACATGGCATACAGTACTGACTCATAAAAGTCAGTACATTCTTGATGTGCTGTCATAGCGAATAGCTGAGACAGGATTTGAGAGTGATAGAAATATTTCAGCTGCTTCAGAACAAAGAAGATTTCCCATAAATTATGTTGCCTCATTATTAATCACTGCAAATCAATTTTCTGGGAAAATCTTAAATTTTATTCCAAATTGGAATAGATTTTTTAAAGGTTTCACATAGTCCTTATTATTAAACTCTGTGGAAACATCTTTATAACTACTTGTAAATACAAACTATCAATGATTTGATGAATTTGCTGAGAAATGTTTTTAGTGTGCTACTTGACATCAAAACGTTCCCTAGAGAACTCTAGGGGAAAGAGGCAGGGAGACAAAAAAGTGTAATGAAAATATATAGAAAGGGGTCATTTTCCCATTCCCGAATTGGGCAATGCTGAATAAACAGCTGTGAGTGTCTTACAGCATTGGCAGCCATGGGCTGACAGGGCATGTCAGTCAGATGGAAATAGGAATGAGAAACACAGGGGAATGTCCTTGATGAGAGGGGTCTGGGAAGGACTAACCTGAGATCACACAATGCTGGTGGGAAGACACAGGTATTGAAAGAGAAATAGTAGTACGTGGAAAAGACAAGTCTGGAGCACCATGAACACTTTCCCTCTGTGAAGTGCATGCTGACAATTCTCTCCTACTGCCAGATCTATTCCCACATCCACTGTCTTTACACTCCAAACATAGCACTATACAGATGCACAGCCCTGTAGCTTTGCTAAGAGGGCAGTTCTGTTTCAGCAGTCTTTTGTAAGCTCTATTTAAACAAGTTTGTTTGGTTTTTTTTAGAGTTAACAACCTGGTTACAACAGCAAAAACAAAAAAACCCAAAAATTTCTTCAAGGAAATTATCAGAATGTAGACTTCTTCAGAAGACTTTTGGAATGTGTTACTCTTGAGAACACTATTGAAAAAAGTGTTTTACACTTTACATTATGTAAAGTGTAAAAGTCCACTTTACATTCTGTAAATTAAAAAAATATTTTAGACATTAATATCCATTTTCAGAAAAAAACCCATTGTGTGATGTTTTCCTGTTGTTCTGTGTCCTGTTTTGTTTGTGGAATTTGCTAGAGATCAAAAAGTCAAAGTTTGTTTATTTTTCTCAGATTTAACTACATATAAGCCTTTTGAAAATAGAAGTACAAATGTATATTATATTAAAATAGTATAAGTCCCTGCACGGGCAGGGTAAATTATCTTAATGTGTTGAAAGTGGGTTAAGTTTATTGGAGTGTGAAAGTAAAAGAAAATGAAACCAGAATAGACAGGACTCTGAATCTTTCTAAAAATAAACAGGGCTGTAATATACAGCTTGTTTTAGCTTGTGGTGAAGGATAGTGGTTAGGGAGAGTGATCACAAGGCTTTTGTGGAAATGAGGTACACCAGAGTATGTTACAAATGAGAGATCCAGAGCATAACAAACCCATTGCTCAGTTTCTCCCATTCCCCTCTAAATGCAACCAGTGCATGAAGTCTCGTCTCACTGTCACTGTGGCTTGAATACTTTCCAATCTTTGATATGTTCCAAATTATTATAAATTCAGCTTCCCATATAAAAGTCAGATCAGCGTAACATGCTTTTGGTGTGAGACTGTAAGCAGACATGGCTACATCCCAGCTGGTGGAAATGTGGTAATGAATTTCAAATAAATTTCAAACATTTGTTAAACTCCTCCTGTACAGTTTTACTTGCTACTAGTAAAATATAGATGCCATAACGGAGCATTCACACTGAAGATTTTAATCACACTGAGACTGAAAATAGAGTATAATATTGAAATTGTCTGTCTTCTGTTCTACTAGCCTGCTGTCCTTAAAAATTTCAGAGTAAACTTTCTGTTTCTCTTCTTTTTTGATTTCTCACTTAATTTACGATAAAAATCTACAGTTTCACAGTCATTGAAACTCGGCTGATTTGTATCAGATGATCTGTCTCAGAGCTTAAAGTCTTAACAAGTGTATTATAAAAACTCCTTAGTTTCTATTTTACAAATCTCTGAGTAGATTTCTTTGGAAACCAGATTTCACCAAGTCTGTATTCATATATTTATCCACTGCATTTGTCTGCTTTACTGGCTCATGTTAATTAGAAAAAAGAAAAAAAACCAAAGAAGAGGCGAGGCTCAAACAACAGGAACAGTTTAGCAGAAAAGGGTCTGCCACACCAGCTCAATTTTTAAGAGTGAGCCAAGAACTCAAGTCCTTTCACTTCAATAGAATTAAGCTGGTTCCTCCCAAAGGAGGTTTTGCCTGTGCGTACTCAGAGCAAGTAGCAATCACAGTAGTTTGTAATTATACTAAGTTTAATTACATATAAAGTATGGGAGCTGAAACTTTTGATTTTGACTTGTAGAAATAGAATCAGCATGTTCTATTTTCAGTTGTCCACTCATGTTTTTTACTTCTTTCCTCAGTGTCCTGAAATGAAGGACACTCCATCCAACATCTATCAGCATAGGAGGAATGGAAGATGCAGTAATGTATGTTATACTTTTGGAAAGTCAGTAAATTGCACTAGCTGCCAATGAGTGCAGTAAAGATTCTGCTTTTCATTGCTTCCATCTGCTGGTTTCCTTTTGTGTTGAACTGGCAAGACGAGCAGAATCTCATCGTGTGGATCTGGTAAAATATTATCTAACAAGAAAACAGGAGTTTCCTATTTTGTATCATAACCTGATGTATTTTGTTAATAAATAGCAAAATGCAATGATATTTAAACAACATTGTAAGCTGCTAGTATGTAAGTTTACTAAAATTTAGCATGGTATTTTTTTCACAGTTTCCCCAAATTTTTTAGATAAGGAATCTTACACAGGAAAGAATGAATTGGCTTGGTTTTCAAAACCATGCTTAAAAGGTTTTTCTCTTCTTGAGTATAGTCAGCATCTTTAAAAAAAACCCCAACTTTAATTTAAGACATTAATTAGTTGTTTAGCTTTAGGCATCCAAGTCTTAGAAACTGCAGCTTTTTCTAACAGTTGTAAAAAGCATTTTACTGAATTTTCAAACATATCAGCATTTCAATGAAATACCACTATTCCTTCAACTAATTTGTCGACTGTTGACTGTCCAGAACCACGTGTATAATTTTCTTTTGCATTGTAATTTATATGATTAACCCATTTCAAATGTTATTTTTAAAAATTTTGTGAAAAAATCCCCTCTTTTGACAGTGTGCAATATCCTCATTATGCAGACCTTTGAGTGATAGAGGTATTTTCTTTAGATGAAGCTTATAAAACTTGAATGTCTGAATATCAATTGGATGTGATGACTATCTGTACACAGACAAGATTAGTTACTTTATAAATGGGCACTCTGGGATGCCTCTCTCCCCCTCCATTTCTGTTTTAATTTCATAAAGAATAAAACCAGACTCTAAATAATCCACATTTCTCGAAAAATAGTCTTCAATGTATAAGATGCAATTCATTTGACCTAACTATAAATGTTTATAATGCAGATGCTTATATCTGAAATAGTTGCCTTACATCTCCTCACATGTAATTAGAGGAAAACACTTTAGGAGAAGAATTCAATTTACCTATCTTATATGCTTGGTTTAATGCAAAAGGATTTATTCCAAATAATTCTGCCTCCTCTTTATTATCTCTGGAGAGCTTGTAGACAAATAGGTCTGATATACACCTGCCTTTCAAGCATCTGAGTTTGGGTAGGCACATCCTGTCTGGAAGCAAGGTGATACTTGTTAAATCCTCTGTTGTTGCCAGCAGTGATGACAAATGCAAAAACAATCTTGTGCCCTTTAAAATGTTTGTATTTTGAGAAGCTAGAATGGGTCATAGTAACAAATACAAAGATGATGGGAGTTTTTCAGCGAGTTTTGCTGACACAGTTTCATTAAATTGTGCTGCTCTCCTGGCCTGGAGAACTTTAATGTAAGTTGCCAACCGCAAGAGAGCAAGAACAATGTTTAGACCTACTACAAAATGTAATCAGTTAACTGATCCAAAGAACTTTTAGGATGTAAAATTAGGATAAAGAGTGGGTTTTTTTCTCTTTTCACTGAATTTATTAATCACTAAATTAATTGAAAAAAAATATGTTCACTACTACATTGTTACAACAAACAAACAAATAGACAAAATGGAAAAGAGTAGTTCTCGAATGAATTTTGGGAAGATACTACCAAGCCCATCCATACCTCATTGTAAATTCCTCCCAATCTTCCCACAGATATTTCTATTTAATGTAATTATATCCATGATCTTGACCTGTTATTCACCTCAGCCTCGTCTGAGCCAGTTATGTTGCTAGATAGGTCTAAACTAAATAGACAGATAATAAATCTAAGTGTACAGGTGTAGCAAAATTCTTCATGCAGGTCTGGTTATCTTCGAACTACTTTGTATTACGGGAACCATATCTTGCCTCATTATATAGGGGAAAACCCCCACCATTCTCAAGAGTTCACAAGAACTTGCCTTAAACAGTCTGTGATGGGGAGAGACTAACCCTGACAGTTTGAACAACAGACACCAATCATTATGCTGTGGCAAAGCTCTTCCTGGATCCTCAGAACCCCAGAGGGACATTACCACAACTCAAGAAGCCTGATATGAATATTTAATCTATCTAAAATTGGGTGATTATGCAGATACTGTGCATCTGGGAGAGTTGTTCCCCCAGGGGCTTATAAAAATAAATACTACATCTAAAATGTAACAGCCAAAATGCAGGTGGGGAATTCTCTCTCTATCACTTACTTGCAGCTCTTCTTGGCTTGCCCTGATGTGCCACTGAAATAAATGGTCCTTCTCTGAAAAACAATAGCTGAGGTACCTGCACCATCCGCAAGGGATCAAGGGGCTCATCACTGGAATATGAGGTGTTCCTCCAAGCCATCTACTGCCGCATGGGTGACGGGTTTGATGATATGGGGAATAGTTTATAGGTTTTCTTTTTAGTGCGTGGTATATTAGAGTCTCACATTTTAATGAATTCCATAAATAAAAGATGATGAAATGCCAATGTTTTGCGAACTACATGCAGCTAGTTTCATCTTGAAATCTGGCTACATAAACAATGTTGTAACCAACATTTTTTACCCTGTCTTCTGTGTTGATGTTCTTGGAATTACTAGTTAAACAGCAATAGATCACTTTCATTACCAAAAATAAAATATTGAGCTAGCATCATTCTGTTTTTTGTACTTTCACCTCAGCTTCATCAGTCACACTGAGAGCAATTGATCTGTTCTGGGTAATGGAGACCTGTCTTCATGTGGGAAGCAATTTGTTGTTCTGGCTGAGGCCTTTGGCACACTTCACTCTAGTGCTCTGAAACAGGGTGTAAAGTGGGGACATTAGGCTCCACGCCAGTCACCTCGATGTCTTCTCCATAGCTTGTGGTACCAGATTTCAGAAGGGTTATAGTGGAGAAGAGAGGATCTGAGACCGAGACAAACCTGCAACAGGAAGGTTTTAACAGTGGCTTTTAAAGGAGCGTAAACCATCCCAGAAATTATCTTTTTTTTCCTTTTTGGATGGAAATAATGAAACATTCATCAGAGATTCTGGTTCTATCAGGAACAAACAGCAGCTTGATGAGCTTCTACAACTGCTGTTCGTGCACATACCCCCAGGAAAAACAGAGAATTAATAGCTTATTTGCTTTGCTTGGTAAGAGAGAAGCTAGGGCTTGTAGAAGAATAATTCAGTCAGAGAAATTGCTAATAAATACATAATTTCTTGCTTATTTTCAGAGAAAAAAAAATGCTCTGACTTCAGATAGACTGATCTTTCTGAGGCATAAAAACATGCAGTGCAAAGAGGCTGCTCCTGATGGCAAAGGATCTTAATCCCTTTTTAAAAAGTAGTGCTTGTGCTGCAGAAGCATTCGGCATATTGCCATGGAGAGGGGAGAAAGCTCGAACAGTTTTCTCTCCCCAACAGGTGTCTGGGCTGGAGCACAGTGTCGCACTGCTGATCAAAAGCAGAGTGTTTGTTCTCTAACCTCTCTGCACCCATCCGCACTAAGAGAAGCAAAGGTCACAGAGCAGAGGGGTTACTTTATCTGCCACCCCAGCCCAGTAACTAAGCCTCTAGCAAACACATTAGTGTTTAATTTGTCATCCCCGGTGGTGAGGCACCAGTGCCTGTCGTCCCAGCGCTCCCTCAAGCACTCGTGGGGCTCTGTGCGGGCAGCGGAGCGGGGAGGAGATGTGCCGGTCAGGAAACCATTAGCGCCAGGGCTGGGTCCACATTCCTTGGGTTTGTTGCCTTACCTTGAGCACTGGATTTTAACACACAGCTTTGAGGGGCAGTCGGGAAGGGATGGGAAGGCAGCGGCCACACCAATGAGTGGCAACTGCTGGTTCTCTAAACATCTCCCCCTCTCCTCTCCCCTTGTCTCCATCCTCCCCCGCTCCACAAACAAAGAGTGTTTTGATTGCTTGGATGACAGCACAGGAATTTGCCTTTTCAAAAGCACTCGCTATATATACACAACCTAAGTACTGTAACCAGAAGAGCCTTTAAAAGCCATCACGGGTAATGGAAGCCGTAGCAGTGACCAGTTGCATTTGGAGCCAGAGTTTCTAATGAACACATAAAACACAAAGTCAAGTCTGCTCATTAGTCCAATGGCATGATGGGCAAGAGTCAGTAAAAAATGATTTAATACGTTGCCAGGAGAGTTTCTATTGCTTTTGGTTATGTTTGAATCCCTCCAGTGTCTCTGTTTGCAAAGTCGTATGTTTACAAAGCTGTCTGAAATGTACCATTTAAATTCATTGCATAATGGACAAAAATCAATTTTCTTGTTCAGCAGCCAAAGGGCAGGAGAACTAATTTTTGTGCATTACAGCATCATTTCAAACTGGCCCATTTGTGACAGGTTTTCAAATGTGCATTATGCCAAATTAGATGAAAGGCACCACAGGGTGATTACATACATTAAAGGGATCTGGGACAGCAGTCAGCTCTCCTAAAAGGAGAAAAGATTTCTGGAAAATCTAAGAAGCATGAAGACAGGTGAAGAAATCTCCATGCTGCAGAACTGCTTATTTTAAATGCAATCCTCGAAATTAAACCATATTTTACAAAATTTGCCTCCCTGAAAATACACATGCTTTTTAGCTTGTCCACCTCCTGCACCATATTTAGACCTTGTTTCTTATGTACTCTGTTTTTTCCATCAGTTTCCCTTGCCTCGTCCTAATCCTGGTGCTCTCATGTCCTGCCTCTCTATTCACTTGCCAAACTTGTTTTTCAGTCTGTCAATCACTCTGACTTTAATCTGTTCTAAACTTAACTCCTGCCCACCCAATACTCCAGCTCCTGAGATGCCACTGCCCCGAGCTCTCCCCCAGTCTTCATCTGACCATATGGGCTTTTTGATCCACCTTGCTATTCCTTTCCCTGATCTCTTTCCTAGCTTTGTGGGCACCACTTATTCCTACTCCTCACCTGCTCTGGAGAAAGTTCCTGAGCTCTAATACTACTTATGAATACAACTTTTACGATGTCTTCTCTTCCAGCATTCGCAGTAGGTCTTCAGGTTTAATTTTTGTCCTCTCCAAACTTTTTTTTAAAGCTCTGTACAACTGTCAGTTTTCCTTTTCTCAGTCTTAGATCTTTCTGGCATTCTAAAAAGTAATGCTGACAGGCTCATGCACAGTGTATCTGTGCCTTTGTTATTCACTTCTTTTCACTTCCTCTTCTCTTTGCTACATCCTATTCCATTACCATTCCCAAATGGCTCAGCTCAAGACCACCTCCTTTTTTCTCAATTCAAGCTTCCTTCTTTTTTGCCTCCATCCTTTCACATTATCAACCACTTGCTTTATCTGTACATTCCCCCTCCTCCCTTAACTATACCTTGTCGGGCTCTTTGTCATTGCTGCATCTCACCCATCTCTCCTTGTTCGCTGGCCTTCTCTCCCTGTCCTCACCATGAATGGGCTCCCTCTGCCTGAGGACACACACGACGCTCTCCGACTCCTTCCTCATTCCCGTCTAACCTTGATTCTAATCTACATGTTATATAGAATTTGCCTTTTTAAAAGTAAGACATTGCTTATTTCCTACCTGTAAAGCAGACTTTTCCATTATGATTATGTCCAGCCTCTCTCCTGAGTTCACTCCCCAACTCCTCTTAACTGGTTCTTTGTGGAATAAATACCTTTTCATTATTTCCTGCTTAAGATCCCATTTATAGAATTTTCTTCCCTCTTCCCTCAATTCCCACTACTCCTGTGGTGATAGTAGTTACCCTTTTGTTTACACCGGTTCCTTACAGACAGTGAGTTTTTACATCATTCATGCTAGTGGTTCTCAGATATTGCTTAGTATCCAAAAACTCTTCCTGGCTTCTCAATATTTTCTCATAACTATCTCAACTCTTACTGAAATTAGAGTATTCATGATAAAATCTCAGCACCTTATTTTCATCTACCTCCACCTCTTTTCCTGATTTTATAGCAGCTTTTGTTGAAAAATTCTTAATTTCAGATTACCTCCTACCTCCCTCTGTTCTTCCTCCCCATTTACATAGATTTCACCAAAATTAATATTATTGCTATATAAGTACTCTCAATACAACATATAAACCTCCTCTTCCCTCTTTTTCCTCTTTGAATCCACTTTTCTAATCTTTGTTAGTTTTAGACCACATGTGTAGGCAACATCACGGCTTTCAAGTGAGGCTGTACAGTATTGAGTAGCCACAGACACCAGGCTGTATGGATTATTGTCTGGGATTTTTGTGAGCTGTTTTCCTCACAGTGTAAGTGAGAATTAGGGACAGTAGATCAACCTCTGTGGGTCTTTCATAATAACTTTTACTGCTTTGTTTAAATACTTACCTTACCTCTAAGCCTCCACTTGTTTTACCTCTTTTGTTAGCTGCCTCCTGCAGCAATGTTATCTCTCACAATCTGATGATTAGAAAAAATTACAGTAGCATTCCTAATCTGCAGGCATATGTCTTAACCCTAAAGCCAAACATTAAAACCGGGATTCTACAGGCTTCTTTTTCCCACTGATGCTCCTGAGCACCAGACAAATAGCAATTAGCTAAAAAACTCTAATTTTGGCTGCATACCAGAAGAAATCTAAAACCGATTAAAAAAAAAAGGTTCAGGAACATTGGAGATGGAAGATCATATGACAGCCACTAAAAAGTCCTCTACTTACATACTGTGTTTCTCCGGTTTTGATTGTAAAATTGATTTTGTATTTTCAAACTGTATTAAAAATAACATTATAAAATAGATATATGGAGGGGAAAATCAGGGTTGTTGCCACTGAGTGAAAAAAGAGTCTCGAGGTGTCATGAATCTAAAAGTGTTTATTTCCCTTTGTGTGACTTTTTTCAGATGGGCAGATAAACATTGGAGTGTTATTTAATTCTTTGTAAAGGAGATACAATCACATCTCTTTGACCATCAGAATCTAAGTTGGTGTCGATTTACCCCATTCAGATCACATTCAAAGCCATAATTACCCTGCTGTAAGAACTTTATTGTCATTTGATCAGTATCTCACAACACGTGGTTACCGTATATACTGATTTTATCCTGTGACTATTTTAATAAAAAGGAAACCTGTACAAGCACATGACTTTACTGATACTGTTAGTGCTGCCTAGCTGTTTTATTGGTCTTAGAAGCCCAATAACATGAAATATTACTATATAATTTGTGGGAGTCTCAGTCTGTTATATGATAAGGAATGTGCTAAATTCATTAGTGAATGAAATCTGGAGGCACACCAGTGATATGTTATATTACACAGTGACTCAGGTGCAGAAAAAGCCAATTTAGTTACTAGAAAGTCAAAACTAAGAAGACAGTACAATCTTTGCTATGAAGCTCTGGTGGTTAATTAACAGACAAATTCTGATTTCACCCTGCTGTTTCAAAATGGAAGTGTTTTTATCCTAAATTAATTTCTTGCCCACAATAAAAAATACTTTAAATTTCCTGCTAATCTTATGCAGATAGCAATCTAGCCTTTCAGTTGGCATTTGGAGGATAGGGACATCTCATATTTACAATTAGTTTGCCATTTAAAAAAAATATTAATCTCTATATAGCTTGCCAGCAGGATATAGAAGGAGGGTTTGGGGGACTTTTTGTAATCATTCTTGTGCAGGATTTGTGTTTCATTCTCCCCATGATTTCTTTGAGCTTAACAAAAAACAGAGTTTAGAAGATTTGTTTGGTGTTTAACTTGATTATTTAAATAAGAGATAAGCAATTGCCATTACAGCAGCTAGGCAATAATTTCCTGGGGTCAGGGTCTCTCCTGCCCTTCGTACACCTCTATTGTTAATGGAGGTGAACATGCACACAGGCATTTTTAGAAGGGAATGTTAAACAGTCCCCATTTATTTTACAGTGCAAATACTTACAAGACAAAACACAGACTCCAGGAGTCAGTCTGAAGACTTTAAAGAAAGAGCTAGAAGAACAAAGATTTAACAACCTAACCATTACTTTTTCCTCACAAGTTCTGACTTTAGAACTGCAAAACGGTCCTCAACTATCATAACCCCACTTAGCTGTCACCTAACCATAGTGAGGTGGGGTCCAGGCACCAGCATTTTTCTCAGCATTTCTTCAGTGGACTAGCTGAACTCTCTTTTAAGAAACACAGTACATCTCACTACACGTACAGGGCGCTTAGGTACGGATGCATATCAACCAAAAACTAACACTTATTCTAAATTCCCTAAATGGGCATCGACCAGAAAGGTTTCTTGTTCAGCTGGATGAGTACCTGTAACATTATGAAGTGTTGAGGGTCAAACTGTGTGTGCTCAGGGACGTTTGTGTGATGCAGTGTGACCCCAAGAGCAGGAGTCTGTATCAGTGAGAACCATATCATTATACAGGACCTGAGCTTACAGCATGAAGTTGTGTCAGGGAGGTTTAGATTGGATATTAGGACAAGGTTCTCCACCCAGAGGATGGCTGGGCACTGAAACAGGCTCCTCAGGGAAGTGGTCACAGCACCAGCCTGGCAGAGCTCAAGAAGCATTTGGACAATGCTCTCAGGCACATGGTGTGACTCTTCGGACTGTTCTGTGCAGGGCCAGGAACTGGACTCGATGATTCTTGTGGGTCCCTTCCAAATAAGAATAATTATGATTCTATGACAATTTTTTTTCTTTTTAATACTGCTGTATGCCTCTAGTTGCCTTTTAGCTACCTTTCAGCATTATAAAAGTGTGTGTTCCCTCAGTGTTCTAGTCAGAATTGTTTCCTGCAGCTGCAACTGAGCTGAAAGTCAAAGTGCAGCAGGTGGTGGATAGTGTTATAAAGCCAGAGCACTGCTGAATCCGGGCTGAAAGGCTCCCATCCCACACTATGGTTCTGGTTCTTCAACCAGAACAACAAACCTGACTGCAGGATTTATTACCTGTGCCTGGGGCCTCACTTAATACAATCCTCTCCCTATATCACTCCCCCACTCTCCAGTTAGGAGCAACTCAGTCCTTTTTACTGTTGATAGAGAAATTATAAGGAGCTTTTGATTAGTTCTGAGGGCAACTTCTACATTTTTTAGCACCTGTGTTTTCTAGAAGAGTATGGGGTTTTTTTTTTCACTTCAGGCAGAACAGGTTTGCAAGCTACAGTAGCTGAGTACCTTAAAGAGGCTTTGCAGACCGTTCTTCAAAGCTCTGTGACTTCAGCAGAAGGAGCTTTCCTAAGGCAGCCAACTTTACAATTGCTTTACAAAGAAAGAATTTTGCCATCTTGACATTTATCAGTAGTAAAAAGTGCTACTTTGTCTCAGGGAGGAAAATATTGTGGAAGAGTTCAATCTGCTCAGCATTCAAATGACAAAGATTTTACAAGTGTTTACTGTTTATCAAGAGTAAAGGTTCTGCAGACTTTAATAAGACTTGCATTGCTAAATACCCAAGTACCTATTGGAAATATCACCCGAATTATTCTTGAGGATAGTACTTGTGAGAAATCACTTCTGGAGACTGGAACACATGGTTCATCCTATACAGTTGCCTGTTCTTTCTCCTAAAAATTCCCTGCAACCACTGTGCAGAAGGTGTATAAGCCCCTTGCAGGCATGGCTGAAGGTCTTCCTGTGCACAGCACTCAGTTTGGTCTTTTGGCTCTATTTTAATTTTTTTCACAGTTCTACAGAAATCTCTGTAACTGACATGTGACCAAGTTATGCAGCTGGGAAGATGCAGAAAAGAAATGTAACAGTGCTTGTTAATCAACCAGGATTTATTTGCTATGATGATATGAGAAGACTCTCTGTTAGATAGAGTGATATTGTTTATCTTTAATAACGACCTAGAAGAAGTAATAATATGCTAATGAAGCTTCAGGTTTCATTGTGAAAGATGTTATTCTGTAAATCCTGTGAGCTGAATAACTGCTTTTGTAGTAGTAAGCCAGGACAGAAGGATACAGTAACTCAGGTGTATCAGGGTGTACACAAACATGCAGATCCCTGCACACACACACTTCTTCCTTCCGTAGAAATCCAAAACTTAAATTCCTAAACTGAAAAGAATGTTATAATCAAAGAAATATTGAAAGGAGTACAAAACCCCAACAGTCTACCTTGAAAAACCTGATATTCAAAAGACACAATATATCAAGACATAAAAACTTTGCAGAAGCTATGCTTCACCCTCAGAGAATGCATACTGTCAGCTATAAAATGTCATATATCTCAAGCCAACACATAAAGTTTGAATCATGAATACAGAGGTGTTCATCCTTTGTTATGGGACACCTTGTTAAGATGCATGAAGTTGTCACTCCAGCTAGAAGAGATATGCTTCATTTTGCACATAGAAGATATATAAGGAGGACAGTGAGACCGCTTTATTTGACAGTTAAAGTTGGTCTAGAAATAGTGAAAAGTCCTGTCTGTATCTGTGGATTGCTTATCTCAATCTCTGAACAGATTTTTTTTGTGTGAAAATTGATATAAAGCTTTTCTGCAGATTCTTTTTTAGATATTTCAAGCTTCCCTCACAATATGTAAGTATTGCATTTAAAATTATGACGTTTTCTAAGCAAAGGATTTCAATGAATATTGATGCAAAACATATGAATACATTATGTCTGGTTATCTGTAGCCCATTATCTGAAAGATCTTATGTCTTTGACATAATAGACTATGAACTTCCTTCTGCTTTCAGTTACACTCGTATAAATCTGGAGTAACACCTTTGGAATCTGAGATGAGTTCTGCCTCAATCTCTCTCTTTTTAGATGCTGAACCATGGCCAATCTTTTCACTTTGAATAACTGACTCCAATGTCAGGATTGTATTCACAAGTAATCCTTAGAAGGTGCACTAGAAAACACAGCTCTAAACTTTGGGAAATGCTGCACAATTAAAGTCCATACCATATTAATCTAAAGTCTAGCCCATACCTAGGACATATATCTAGCTGTGTGCCCCATGCACGCAGCTGAAGAGGAGATGTGCCTGCACAGGCTCTGCACTTTGCAGCCTGGCTGGAATGCGAGGCTGCTCCCGCATCGCAAAAGGACGCAGCCTCCCTCTGCTCTCCCCTCTTCACATGTCTTGGTTTTAAATATACTTAAGTAAAATTAAGAAATGTATCTCAACCCCATTCTCACAAGCATATAGAGCTTTAGACAACCTTATTAACCACTGTGGGGCACATTGCATTTATTCATTCATTCTCTCTGCTGAGAAGTGGCAAGCCACACTTTTCACAAATCAGTTCAGTTCTGTGCTTTTGAAATCATGCTGTAAACCAGAATAATAAAATAACCCAGATTAAAATGAAAATGAATAAAGTAATAGAAACAGAACTTTTAGAGTCATAATTTTCCTGCCAAATTATTTCATAACATGCAATACATTCGCTTAAATTATTGCAGAATCTACCACTTTGCAACTAGTTCTTTGAGGAACATCTATGATGTATAAGTCCACTGATATCTGCAGGTCAGGAATTATGCTGTAGGAAACTGACTAGACAGAGACCCAACAAAATGTTTGAAGCTCTTCATGTCAGGATCAGAAACATCCTTCTGGCCTTTCTTGTGCGTGTGTGTGGAAGTGTATGTGCTAAGTTTCTCTCCATGATCATTTATTTTTTTCAGGAAAAAATCACACATCAGCATCATTTTCTAGTCGTGTGAATTTTGACTTATTTCATTTTTTATTAGGAATATTTCCTGTCTTTACTTATACACCAAGTCTGAAATGTCTTTTCTTGCATTTAAGGGACAAATGTAGAAGAACTGCATTTCCAGCTGCTTAACAACTCATGTGTAATGTGTTTCTCATTTCAACAATTCCCACCACTCAGCTCACAGCTTCATTAATTTTTCAGGTGAAGTTTTGCTGATATGTGGTTAAAGGATCGAAAACACTGAAAAATATTGCACCGTATTTCTCTGCTACAGGCTGCTGTTGGAGTAATTTACTTAGTGTTAGTACAACATCAGTCCACACCCCTCTGTCAAAAAGTGAAGGAAAAATCGCACTTCTGAAGACACGAGCTAGTAAATCAGTTCTGTACTAGCTCAGACAGACTTTTCCAATCACAAACATAACAATAATATTAAAAATTAAAAGGGTCAAATTGTTTAGAAAGCTTAATTTTACAAAGGTAACTGAAAAACCTTTGGACTTCAGTTTTGGAAAAAAAATGGAAAAAAGTAAGATAACAAAACTGAAGATGTCACATTTGAATTAATGAAAATAAAAATTAAAAAAATTAAAAAAAAAAAAAGAAAAAAAAAAAGTAAAGGCCTTTGTAGCATCCAAATCATGCTAAACCAAGATTTGGGAAGGTCTGAAGTTGTGTGGCTGACAGGGGATGCCTTGCAGCACAGGACAGTGCACCCACTGGCCAGTCGGTCTCATCTGGAAGCATTTACCTGTAATTAGAAATCATTACAGCTTGAAATAGTACTTTTAAAACAAAAGTAACTTTCTATGAAGCAATCAATGCCATCAATCCTTCTAGGCTTGTCAGAATCTGTGGACCTAATCCTAACATTCACATGTATCCTAGTATATACAGAATTGTGAAGGAATTGCAGAAAGAACAGGGATTTAGCCTCAAAAGGTTGCCTTAAGCCCTAAACTACCTGTTGAGACTGAATCTCTCTGGACTAAAATGACTTAATTCTAAGCATACTTCATTATGTTTTGTATGAGGCCCAAAGGACTGTACATTTTAAATGTAAGAGTATACCTTTATTTTTCACCATGCATGCACCTGCATGGAAACCTGAGTTACTTCCACTGAAGAAGGCAGCAGTTCCCAAAATACGGTCAAATAACAGTAACCTGCAATTCATAATGAGCAGACTAGTGACTGAACAGGACAGAGAAATGCTAAATGGAATATTCTGGGACTGAGCTTGTCCTTATGGCATAAGGGATGTGCTGAGTTTTCCAACACCTTGCAGCCAAGAAACATGGTGAAGATTTGGCTTTTTCTCCCCTAAATATCTAATCCTTGAGGAAAGGCTTGCTGCAAAGGTGTCTTCTTGGTGACTGAATTATGTGTCCTGTGTGCCAAAGCTTTGGTGTCTGTAGTGCTCGTGATGGAGAAAAAGCCCTGACCAGTCAGGTCAAAATATTGTTGAGAGGTAATTTAATAAAGAAACCCTGACTGGGGCAGTCCATGAACTGCTCAATATTGGAAGGGTTTTTTTTCTTTTTATTTTAATATAAAAACCAGAGCTGAATGGCAGATGTGTGTGTGCCTTGGCAGCAGTATTAAAATCTTCCAGTGAGTTTGGGGAGGTTTTCAATTTCAATGTGGGCATGGTTTCCCTTGGGCCTTCCTAACACTTCCCAGGTGAGGCCATCCCTGCTGCCCACCTGGGAAACCAGCAGTGGGGTCACTGTGCTCCCGTGCCCAGGGCTACTGCACAGATGGAGACTGCTGGATGCTAAAAGGGTGCATTACCTGCCCGAGTCACAGTGCAGCCCCAATTATTGTGGGGTGCTGGGTTCATTGTCAATTAGAGTGGCAGCGATGGTGAGCAGCAGCTGTGACAGATGGCATGGCTCCAGCCACCTTGTGGGTAATGGGATCAGAGCCAACTCAAATCTTTTCTTCCCTCTTAAAAAAAAAAAAAAAAAGAAAAAAAGGGAAAAAAGACCCTGAAACCCCAACACAGTTGTCAGTTAGTTGCAACATATAAGGGGGAAGTAGCATATCTACAAAGGTAGTATTTATCTGTTCTCTATTAACCCTTACTTTCAGCTTCTTGAAGTCAAGATTTTGTTTATTTATTACTTACTTCAAGCATGTTTTAGCTGGATGTTCAACCCAAAAGACAGTTTACTTTAAACTTTTGTTCTGAGGGGAACTTACAAGATGCTTTACTCATAACAACCGGATTAAGCCAGCTGTCAGATTCTTAATTGGAGAAATTTTTCCCTCAGAACTGTACCGGCTCTGTTTCTAACCACAGCACATTAAAATAAACCTAAGACTGAACCTATTGTCTCTGATGAAATCCAATTCTGTTTATTAGCTTAAGGTGATATTTACCCTGTGTTAAAAACTGGAATCATATCTCCCTTCCTAATCTCATCTGGGCAAGAGTCAAAGTGCTCTCCAAAGGGCTTACACTGCTTAATTTCCAGGTGATTTGGGGTGTTGAGCACCTCTTTGTTCTAGGTTCACCCACAGGCAGTCTAAATGTGGTCTTGCTGGCACCAAGGAAATGCCTCAAACTCTGTCTAAGTAACCAGTGTGGAGCAATCAACACAAATGCAGCCAGCATGGGTCACATCTTGACAGCGTTCTGCACCAAAATGCACTTCCTTCAAAATTCAGGCTTTGACCTCAGAGTGCAACACTGATAATCTGGTCAGATGTGTGCTTGAGGTTTATTCACACCATGTGCACTACAGCAGTAGCAAAAATGTAGCTTTCTGAGGTGAGAGGGAATACACAAACAGGGATGGTGGGATCCCATCAGAGGAAGCGACCTCCTATTTCATCATCAGCCAGTGTGAAAACACAAGTGCAGGATAGTTTAGAAATCGCGTGAAGATTGTTTGATGTTGAATAAAAGTTATTGTCAGGTAGTAGGTATAAATCAAAGAAAGAAACACCTTTAGATTCTTTGTCAACTGAATTGCTGATTCTTTGAGAAGAAAGAAGCAAGAAGAAAGCAAAAAAAAAGGAGTGGATTATTTTCGTGCTGGCCTTAAACTAGTCCCTCTGTAAGTGCTAGGACAAATGGATTTTCTCCTCAACATACAAGCAACCCACCAGAGATTTCCATCTAAAAGACAAAACATTTTCAACTATCCAGAGCAAAGGAAATCTCTTTTCATAGAAGAGAAAAGTTGAGGTAGGCTAAGCATAAACAGAGTTAACAGGATCTGGGCACACAAAATGAGAGCAGTATGTCACAAATGAAAGACTACAAAACAGGCTTTCACCAAATACTGAAAAAGAGAAGGAAAGGAAAAATTTAAGCAGAGAAAGCCCCAGTAGCATTACTAATTACTATGTATTTTGTTACTTATATTATAATGGTGTCTTGAGGCCCCTATCTAGAGCTGAAATTTAAGCTTCACTTATGAGCTGCTGTGTGTCTTGTCAGCTAATGCTCTGAAGGGGGTGAGAGAACTGAAAAAAATTTAATCTCTGGTTGTTAATTGTGTTGGCAATTGAGTGCAGTCTTAGGACAACAAAAAGGATTTTTTTATTTGTTTGTTTTGTTACTATTAATTCAAGCTTTGTGGTAACTTTTTGCTAATAATAAAATAATTTCCTCAAGCTGAAATCAACAGTGGAAAAGGGGCTTCATGAGCTCTTACTGCTTAGTATTTGTGCTGCAAAGGTTTGATTGACTCACTCAACATTCTCCTTATTCATTAAATAAATAAATAAAATAAAACCAAGTTGTTATCCTATTATATTATAGCTTTATTTTTTGTCTATGGGGAAAGAAAAAGCTTTTCCTTTGCTTAACATTTGGTGCAGAGGTTGTTTTTTTTGAAGAATGGCAGAACAGCCTTTCTTCTCAAGTATGCTGAGAATTCAGCTCAGTCTGTCAAAACCGTAACTACAGCTGGTAAATTCTCAGCAATCTGAAATCAGTGATGTAGGCACAGTAGATGATCCCTTATAGCTTTATTGTAGTCTGTTTTGTGGACTATTCTATTCACAGTGCACACTGTGAGCAGCCACTCTCCCCTTTCTCAAAAACTCCAGAAAATGCTTATGTTCCAGGTGGGCAGAAAAAGATGGAGATGAGGGGGTGAGAGAGCTCCTGTTCGGGTTTTCCAGGCAAAGACTTACAACACAAAGGGAATAAAGGAAATGTCTATAGTAACACAAGCAACATGAGCAAAGCAGGAAGAGAAATGCAGTTCTTCCAGGTTCCTTGCAGGCGTCCTAATCATGTAATCAGTTCTCACATTTTGAAGGACAAGCAGGTCAAAATAGCGAATGAACAACGCAAGGCCTTTAAAGAGAAGTGAGTATTTGCATTTGCTTGCATGGACTGCGGCTCATCTCTCATTAAGAGATGTATAAAATTATTTTAAGAAAAATAACTTACTGATAAAAATAAATTGTTCTAAAATGTAAACTTACATTTTAAACTTACACAGAGTGGCTTTGGATGCATTTTCCTATATCAGTTAAATACTGGATCAGAAATCCCTTCCTTACCTAGAAATAATAACCTTGCTCTTTATTTCAGTGAAATACTGAAAGACAAATAAATTATTTTGAAAAGTTTTGTTAAAAATGCCAACACATTTTTTAATAATTTTCATTCATTTTACTTTGCAATCAAACTTTTGAAAATGCGTTTTACAATAATTTTAGATGTATCAAGGAAGTTCTCCATCGACTATTTGTATCACATCTGCAGCTTTAGACAGAAGTTGAAATCTCTACAAAGTCAGATTTAAAATGAAAAGATACATTCAGCATTAAACAGGTGAATAACTTTACACATGAGAACCATTCCATTTGGTGCTATTCATGTGTAAAATCACATATCATTACACTGGAGCTTAATTCTGCTAATCCTTATTTTGGGCTGGGTCACACTGCTAATTTTTAAAAGACTCTTCATCCATTCCAATACATATTTCTGATTATGATGAGAAAGAGCTCATTCATTTAAAAATATTGTCAAGAAAGCTTCTGAGAAGCAGTCCCTCTCTTTGACAATAAATAGATAGATAAATCAATAGACAATTTAGTAGTTAATTGATACAGACAATATACAAATGAATAACCACACCACAGCAATGAAAATAAAACAGAAGGCAAGACTGCTTTTTTATAGAAGGGCACTTTGTGGCTCTTTATTAACTTGCAGCCTCTGCAATATCTTGTATACTGTTGACATTCCTTAGCCTGGGCTAACAGTAACATGATTACAATACTCCCATCACACCCTTCACTAGCTCAGTCAACTCTATTCATGTGTTACACACCTGTGCATATTTGCAGTCCATTTAACTGTGGTGTGAGAAATATTAGCTTTCAAGGTGGACTGAGTAAAGATGTTTCCCCCCCCCACACCCTTTTTGTACTTCACAAGCCCTAAAGAAATAGTTAGGAAGTCACAGGCCCTTCATCTTGCATAATTCTTCTGTTTGATGCTATCATGGAATTGTATCAATTACACTTCTCCAAATAGGTAGGGATGGAAGTACATCAACAGCAACCCCCCCACCAGACAGTATTTGGATCTTCTCTCAGCTGTGCCAGATGGTCTAATCAGAGACAAAATTTCTTCCTCTTGTATCTGAGATTATCATGTATATTAAATGTTATCACCCTGAACGTTCAAATCTCATAGGAGCATCCTAGTACCATAGGGAGACCAAACTTTCAATGCCTATACATTTCAAAATTGTACCAAAACCTCTGGGGAGTTGTTCAAGGAAATGATGAGATTATTAATAACATCAATTAATAATTTATGTTAAATTTTTTTACATTAGATTCAAATATCTGTATTTGGTTATGGCAGGTGAAATGCAGTGTATTTATCTTTTAGTACAAAAGCCTCATCTACACAGACAACTCAATGACTAGACAGGAAGTCACTATCTGCAATCTATTGCAGTCTGCACTGAAATGCAAAACACTTTTTTGCCTTAATGTCTGGATGTCCAGCTATAAAAAATATGGTGGTGCTGGGAGTGTTTGTGTATAGTCACACATGGGAGATATTTTGACAGTTAATGTCTGTTTTACAGACACAATGGGTAAATTCAGCAAAATTTAATCCCAGAACTGAATTAAGATTGAGGTTGTCCTGAGGTCTGTCATCTGACTGCTGCAGTTCTAACGTCTTCAATCATCAATTATTTCTGTTTCGTTTGAATGAGGACCATTGCATTTCCAATTTATCCAGAAATTCATCCCAGACAAAGCCAAGAAAAAGTTCCCCTTTTTTTTTGCCATTGTAGGTAACAATTACTCTCTAAAACAATGTCTTTCTGTTGGCCAGTAGAATGGTCATAATTACTCAGAGCTAAAAGAATGTTAATGAGCAGGTAAGATATTTACTTAAGGAAATATTTTACATAGCACATCTACATGTTTTGCAGATGCTGTTTAGGTGTCAGTGCTGGAGGAAACAAAATTTCAATTTAAGCTTTGGGTCAACTGGTAAGTTTAAAACGACTTTGAACAGAAAAACAACGAACAATTGGTAGCATCCTCTCTCAAGTGTTTGGTGGATTCTCCTTTTTCATGTTAATTCTCAGATGGCTCGAGAACACGTGCTACAGTCACCGAAGATATGCAAAAAACCCTTATTCGTGTTTCAAAGGCTTGCCCTCATCTGTTTCCCGATTTACCTTTGTGTTTAAAGCCTTTATTGCATCTTACTTCAACATTAGGGGCCGCTGCGAATGGATTTGCTATTGAATGAACAAAGGTGGAGAATTAAAGGTCCTAATCCTGCATGACAAGCATGGAGAAAATCTGCAAGGTAGCAGCTTCTGAGTAGTGAATGTACTCCCCCTTTTCTTCATTCATAGAAAGCAGTGAAACTCATAAAGACTTTTAAAACAAGGTCTATATAATTTTAATATGAGTGGACAAGGAAATAGATTATAGACATTAATTCGTCACAAGTTGGTATTTCATTAAATGAACAGATAAATCTTTTAGTATTGCAATTTCACTGAATCATACCATAAAGTCACCAAAAGTATTGCTAAATTACTGCAGTGGGGGATTCTTCTGGCGAGGTGATGGTAAATGGGGTTGTGACGAATCTGCCTGCCTGAACCTTTCACAAATAAATTGAATGTAAGATAACAAACATACATCTGTGACATTTCAGGCTGTTTTAAATCATAGCTCTGAGAAAAAAAAAAAAAAAGAGAGAACTGGTACAAAATTAATTATTTGCAAAAGTACCTCCCAACACCAGTCTACCTTTATTTTTCATTTTGCCTTGAATTGGTAAAATGGTTATGAAATTGAAAAAGAAACAAAACAGCACAGAAATGGTGCATAATTTCTTCTGAGATCATGACTGAAATGCAACCACACCTGTAAGTTTTAGAGAACAGAGGTTCTATAATTACTCAGGGGAGAATCATGTTTTAACCCTTCTATCTCTAGACCATTTATTTCTGACAGTGACATGATGAAAATGAACTCAAAAAACTAATTTGAAAATGATTAATTTTTCCATTGCAAATTTGTAACATTATCATAAAGATGCTGAAAGCATAAGAGCTTAAAAAATCAAGTATTCAGTTGTGCCCAGTTAAGTTTAAAAGGTGCTAATAAGAAAATTTTTGTAAGAACTCTTTTATATAAAGAATCTATCTGCCAGTTCTGAACAGATGTGAGGTCACAGGGTATATTATTTTTAACTATCTACAAGTAAGATATTGTTATAACTCAGTCACTGGAAAGATTTTGAAATATTTGTGTTGCTATGTGCAAACAGAAACAGCGTAATGTAGTTAAAGAATTTGCATATTAGTTTAATAACAACTACGTATGTGAGACAAAGACATCCTCAGATGCCGTCCTTCACAGTCTCTGGCGTAATTTGAGTATATCCCTAAGAAATGGATGAATTGCTAGTCACACTAGTTGGGAATTTGGCCAATCACTTTTCACATTTTTTAATGAAATTCAAATATATCTACAACAGAATTTTAAAGCAATTTTGCTATGTTCTAAAACATATAGCTAGTTGCTGCAATGGAAGAAGTTCCTTAGAATTATTTCTAAGAAATAGAAGTAAATTATACAGTCACACCCTTGTAGGTATCACAGGACTTTAAGCATCTTTACAGCCTGGTGGGTTTGACAGTTTAAATGACACATCTTTAAATAAAAAGATTTTTTGTAAAATATATCCTTATACAAGTAATTAATTCAGTAATTGCAATAAGCAGACTTGGAAACCTAAGGCAGGATTTAGAATCATAGAATGACTTTGGCTGGAAAGGACCTTAAATATCATCTAGTTCTAACCCCCTGCCATGGACAGGGATACCTTCCTCTAGACCAGGTTGCTCCAAGCCCCATCTAACCTGGCCTTGAACACTCCCAGGGATGGGACAATCCACAATTTCTCTGGGCAACCTGTTCCAGTGACTCAGCACTATACTTTTTTCCTAATATCTAATCTAAACCTACTCTCAGTTTGAAGCCATTCCCCTTTGTCCTGTCACTACATGCCCTACTAAATGGTCTCTTTTCATCTTTCCTCTAGGCTCCCTTCAGGTACTGGAAGGCCACATTAAGTCACCCTTCTCTTTTTCAGCCTAAACAATCGTAATTCCCTCAGCCTTTCCTCATAGCAGAGGTGCTCCATCCCTCTGATCATCTTGGTGGCCTCCTCTGGACTTGCTCCAATAGGTCCATGTCCTTCCTGTGCTGGGAATCCCAGAGCTGGATGCAGCACTGTGGGTAGGGTCTCACCAGAGCAGAGCAGAGGCGCAGAATCCCCTCCCTCACCTGCTGCCCACGCTGCCTTGGATGCAGCCCAGGGCACGTTTGGCTCTCTGGGCTGCAAGGGCACATGGCTGGGTCATGTCCAGCCTCACACCCACAGCACCCCTGAGTCCTTCTCAGCAGGGCTGCTCTGGATCTGTTCATCCCCCAGCCTGGGTTGATACCGGGGGTTGCCCGACCCAGGTGCAGCACCAGCACTTGATCTTGTTAAACCTCATGAGATTCCCATGGGCCGCTTCTCGAGCTTGTCCAGGTCCCTCTGGATGGCATCCTGTCCTTCAGGTGTGTCACTGCACCACTGAGCTTGGTATCATCTGCAATTTGCTGAGGGTGCACCTGATCCCTTCATCCATGTCATTAATAATGATATTAAATAACACTGGTCCCAATACAGACACCTAAGGGACACCACTTGTCACCGATGTCCATTGGGACTCTGAGCCATGGACCACTACTCTGGATGCTCCTAGGAGGATCTGTTCCATGATCTTCCCGGGTACAGGGATGAAAGTGACCAGTCAGCAGTTCCCAGGATCCTCCTTTCCACCCCTTTTAAAGATGGACACAATGTTTCTCTTAACACCTTAAGGTGATTCCATTAAATCACCTTAAATAAAGGTGATTTATTGTCATCTTACTTTGTGTTTATAATGTGGGAGCATACATCAGAGGCAGTCAGTCACCTGAGGATTCTTTTACAGGCAATGGGTTTGGACCATGTTCAGTTCATCAAATACAGATGTCTTGGGGTGACTCGTACCGTGCCTTGGGATCCGTTTATTGCATTGACTCAATCTCCAGCTACTGCTTCAGCAGCCTCACATGACTGAGTCATGTTTTATTGGCTGTATTGTGAGCAACCATGCTTAGGGATGGGGATCTCACCTCTACTCTCCATACTCATAATTCTGTTTTAATCATTGGTAAATTTGCCATTAAAAGTGAATACTTTGGTTTACCTCCATACTCAAAGAAAAATATCTCTCTGTTTCTTTACAGCCTTAGTGTTAGAAGCAGAAATCCATTGAAAAGTGCCTGCCTTGATGCCTGAGTCCTGGTAATTTCCCATAGAATTCCCCAATTATATAGGTTTCTGGGTCCCACCATTGCTTAAGCCAAGTATCACTTCATGCTGCATCTGGAGCTCTGTGTCTCTTGAACTTCAGCAAAGCACCTAATCTCTGATTTTAAATGTCTTCACCTCGTGCAAGCTCATTGTTCTCTTGCCAGCTTGGATCATAAATTATAATTTATTCCAATGTTAAATATATCCATTAGTATCACAGTTAAGCGAGGCTGCAAAACAAAGAAGGAAAAAGAAAATCACTGAAAATCACATTGTTAAACTGGCAGGAAACCCAAACAGCTCCAAGCATGTGATACCATGAAATGAAAGAGAATAGCAATATAATTCACAATGAGTTTTCTCCAGCAAGACTGAATTTAATAGGAGCTATTGACATCTGCAGGAGAATAAAGCCTCCTAAAATTATCTATTTGATAATATTCAGTGAAATAGTACAAAAGCACCTGCCTGGGTTTTAAGAATGCCCTTGGTATCATTTCAAGAGAAATCCATGGTAACAATTTAAGATAAATTATTCCTTTCCCCCTAAGCAATTCTGAAGTATTAGATTCAGAAAAGCCCTGTTAGGTCAGAGTAAATGTCCTCAAATCCTGCCTTGGAGAGTGGCCAAAAGCAAGGGAAGAGATTAAGAACAGGGCAAAGCTGTAGCAATGCTTTTGCAGTGATTTAGTGGTAAGGGGCCTCCTGAGGAGAAATTATTGTCTTTGCGTTTAACAAGTTCCAGTAGCCATTGCTTCCTTTAATTTATGCAATTTTTTTATAGCTTTTCATTTCTTTGAGAAAAATAGAAAGAAACAATTCTGTATTGAATGCTTCAAGACGCTCATGGTTTTATATTTCTTGTGTCATATTTTAATTTTAGCACTTTCTGTCTTTTCTTTACAGGTGTTAGTCCGTCTAGTCTTTGCTTATACAGAAGTTAGTGCATAATTTTGACTTTTTTTCTGGTTTTTTTTCTGTATATCTTCCAGTTAACTCATATACTTTTTAAGTTAAAGGAACCAGATATTAAAAAAGGGCATGCATCTGTATGCATATGCCAGACTTATTCTCTGTTTCATTATTTTTACCATAATAATTTTTAACATTTACTCAGAGTTTATTTGGCCACTGCTGAGTGTTAATCTGATGTTTTAATGGAATTATTATAAAGTGTATGTATATAAAATACCCATTAAAATTGTAGGAAATATATAATTAAAAAGCAAAACCTATAAGTTTTAAAATATATGTGTATGTGTATAAATATGTATATACATACCTCAATATTAACTAATGTGACTTATTTTAGCTGCCCTTTTTAATGCCTTCCCAAGAGCATTTTCCAGCATTAATTTTCATATTGATTTTCTTCCTTAGCCAAAGAGGAAAGCTAGATATTTTTGTGGAGCTATTCAAAGCAGAGACCAAAGCCATCTCTCCCTCTCCACTGGCTGCAGGAGGAATTGATGTAGATTAAAGCCCTAGTTTAGCTGATGTCTGAAACTGTGTAACATGAAAACCACTATCGTCCCTGGTATGCTGATGGATGAAGATTCCTTTCTTTGCTAGCAAAGCACTCCCATGCTTTTCACAGCACATCTTCAGTTGTAGGATTAAAGTTATTTCAGACTAACAGAAAGTGTAAGTGCAAAGCCTTCAGTGTGTCTCTGCATAGTTTACACATCATCATGCAGTGCTGGGTTAAACTCCCTCTTTCCATCTCAGCTGAAGTAATACAGTTCGACCTCGGTCCCTTGTTAATATTTAAAACATTTTCCCTTGCTTCACTGGGACATCTAATATAGTTATCTTTGACCTATTGACTGGCCATATCTATATCAAGTATTGTTCTTGATGCTTGAGTAGTCTTGCTCAAATCAATAAAGGTAAAGGTGGCATAATCTGCCTATAAATGGAAGATGTCCTTGCATATTATATGCTCTGTCATGCTGGCTACATAAATTCATTCTAATTTCACAAAGAAATTAAGAATGCATTTTAGTGGAAATCCCCTACAAGATCCAGTTTTGCATGTAAATTTTTATTCATAAAAATAAATAGTTTTGATATTATCTAGCACCTGTACAATGACAGGGCTTAATATATCACCTGCAGTAAGTTTCACTTAGTATTGATACTTAAGTGTCTCTAATACATGCTTCAAAAATAAATTATTGTGCATCTGTTCATTTTGTTAGACTTTGTAGTACTTTCAACAGTAGTGACAAAGAGAGTTGAAAAGGGGCTGTCTGAAATCTGTGCAAGGTCAGATTACCTCCCTAGGATTCAGTTTTTAAAAATATGTGAAATACATAGTGAAGTGCTCCTGGCTGAGAGAAGTTTATGATTTCTTTATTACTAGCTAAAATTATTTCTGCTCTTATAATCTACAGTGTATGGCAAGATAGCTTTCTTTTGATGAGAAGCTGTAACATCTCAGAAGTCAAGAAAATATCTAGCAAAATGTGACCATTTTACAGCGGTGTTATCAAAAGGCACATGTTTGTTGAAGTCAGATTGTGTAGGAAGAACCATCTATAGCAAAGGTGCCACAGCCTGACAACAAACTGTGAAATTAGAGAAATTTCTCAGATGAACTGAGTTCATTTGAGGATTGAAGCCTCAAGGCTGAGATTGTGTAGCCTGCAATAAAACAGGCTGTCCTCCTCCTCAGGGCTTCCTATTTCCTACTACAGGTCAGCATAGATTTCAATTTCGCCAAAATCTCACTTCAGCAAAAACAGAGGGTTTTGGAGTGCTTTTTGATCCTACAAGCAAGGAACAGGGTGAAAGAGCAGTGGCAGCACTTGGTGGCATAAATACTTAGAGCAAAAAGATGTCTCAAGATTCTGCTGCATGCTCATTTTCTGTCTTCCTTCTGGTTCTTATCCCTTTGCTGAATTCTCATGAGTCCAAATGTCATTTTCCTGCTTGCATGTTTGACAGAAATTCTCCTATTAAAGAGAGAGAAAATTGGCCAAACCTGTTGAAGAAATCTTACTTTACCTTGGACTGAACCTATGAGTTACCTATTCCTGTTTTGTCGGAAAGAAATGTAGGGATATGAATTAATCCGTTGTTCTCAGGATACCCTCCAGGAGGGGTGGCTCATCTTGCTGTAAAATCCTGCCCTAGCAACACCAAATTTAAATTGTCAGCCACGTGCTTATCCCAGGCAGGCAAGAACAACAACAGAGATGGCAGTAGAAGCGTCTGGGTTACAAACACGACAGAGGGTGGGGAGATCTGTGTTTGCAGGAATCTGCGCTGAGAGAGTGGGTGATGACCTTCAGGCAGTGGGAATGCTTTGAATGAATAAATAAAAACTTGGCTGGTCTTGTGGCTTCACTATGTTCAGAATTATTAAGAATATTCTCAACTAAGCTTTTGCTAGATGTGCTTCCTTCATGCACACATTACTGTATCAGAAAAGGATAGCCACACATTCTATAAACTGTTCATTTATTTTTCATTGCAGATGTACATACATGTATAGATTATTTTGGCAGAGTAGCAATGGTTGCATCCTGCAATGGAGCAGGTGAAAAGACTGGGCTCACAAGTGTACCATACCAAGAGCAACAGCCCTCTCTCAGCTGGATCCTCCTAGAACTAGATTCAGATAAATAATGGCAGTAAGAGATATTTAATTTATAATACAAGTAATAAAGGTGGGGTTTTTTCTGTGTTGTGATCCCTAGATCCATAAAAATTGACAAATTCATCAGTTTCATGAGGGGTTTTTAGCTGAGTTTTACACAAACAGGCTCATATCAAACGTCAGTGTAATTCATCACAACATAAGAAGATTTTATTATCTTTATAATTAATAACTGCTCCAGTGCTTTCACTGTTTGGGAGGTTAATCTTACTTGAAGCTTTTGATTAAAAACCCAGATCCGCTGTGGACTCTACATCTGTTTTAAATAGCAATAGCCTTGTTTCAAAGAAGTGGATAATATTAGTATGCAATACAGATTAAAGTTTCCTTAAGTCATTGTCCCGTGAGGTTATCTGTGGTTGACTCTTTTCTAAAAATCTTTCTAGAAGAACAAAACCATGTCAGTCAAACTGTATTTGCTCTACAAGATTGTAAAATAAATAATTACCTTCTAGACCTTAGAAGTATATGGCTGGACATTAGATATCAGGCCTGGTTTTCATTTTCCTAGGATGAACTAGCTTTGAAGTTCTTCAGTTTCCTATCAGGACACGCTTCTACTAGTAACATATAATTATGTATTTACTTTGTCTACCAAGTCTGCTTTTCCTGAAGATAATGGTGACATACTTTCAATTCCAGTACGGAGTTCTTAGTTTGCTTTACTAAACACAATAGGAATGGCCATTAATGGCACAGACAACAAAGTTCAAGGCTTCAGAGTACATGGCTTTAGTAGAAAGTCAGCCTTGATTATCTCATCAGTGAAATTGAATTAGAAACATTTTCTGTATTCTAAGTGCACCTGTCTGTAATCATAAGATCAGATACTCTAAACTTGCATAGTGGATTTGACAATAATTAGATATCTGGTCTTCAAGAACTACTTTTATAAAGCAGATGTGAGGAGTTTGGGCCTCTGCCAATCAAAGTTATACATCTCCTCAGGGCTGGCTAGACAGGTTTTGAGCAGCACTGGTTGTCTTAGTATGTGTAACAGGCTAAAGCTGCAGCATGTTTCCCTAACTTAGAGTTTTATTATCTAAAATATACTTAGGAATATGCATGCAGTAAGGAATTTCAAGATTTCTACCATCCACCACATCTTTAATAAATTTCTTAGTTCCTGTTCGTTTTCATAATCATTCTGACTTTTAATATGCTTGAAACCTAATCCATGTCTAGGAAGTTTAGAAAAAAATCTTTCTAAGAAAACACTTTCATCTGAAGTCAGGCATATGAAATTAAGAATGCTCAAATGTACCCAATGAATACTCCACCTTATTCAGTATCTTGCCTCCAGTCATGGCCAGTAAAGATAATTCACAGGAAGAGGAAATATGTCTTAAGAACTAAATGAAACTTTCAGTTCTGCTCTGAGTGAAAGACAGTACCTGTTCTTCATTCTGTATCTATTTCTTGTTGCATTATGCTGGAGGCATGGTTTAGCCTTGAAAAACAGCTTTTTTAATTCATTGTCTCAGTGTCTTAATTCCAGCTTGTTCAGAATGGGGAGATATAATGAGAAATTTCTGGTTCTCTCTTTGAAGAAGGTCAGGAGTTCACTTAAGCTCAAACAGACTAAGCATTTTAAGGCTCACAGGGGCCAGCAACATGCACATGAATCATGCAGCTGATATTACCTCTCTCTGCCCCCACTAGAATGACTAACTGACAATGTGATGGGGGAAGGTAGTGAGATGCTCAAAATTGTGTCTTTAAAGAGACTGTAGCTATTCTGCTTCTGCACCTTACCTTTTCACATGAAACTCCTTGGTATTTTAATATTACTAGTATTTGTGGATGTCCCCCACTTTTGTAACTACCTGTTCTTCCCACTTTGATGTCTAAGCGTTATGCAGAGATCTTTAGGAAAGCGAGGAATAAGTCTCTGAAAGCATGGAATATTCTTTGTACAAAAGGAAAGAGTTGGAATTTGAAGTGGGTTGTGCATTGGGATTATTGGAAGCAAGAAGTGAATAATTTTAAAAGACCAATTGCAGTGTTAAGTGGTTTTTTTCTGTGCTGTGTTTCATTGCACCTTGCCTACCTGTTGTACTACAACTGTATGCTGTAGAACATTACCTAATCCTGTTTTTTGTGATACTTAGCTATTTTCTATGTCTATAGACAATTTAGGACGCCAAGCTTGCATAGCCTGTTGAACTCTCTTCTTACCTAAAATCATTCTACCTGTACCTATGAAATAACACTGTCCAATTGTTTAGATCAGCTGAATCCTTCTTCAGACTACCTTAGATTAGCATTTTCCCTATATATATTTTAATTCAGAGAAAATTAGACTCCACAAACTACTGAAAAGTAATTCTAACAAGTAGAAAGATATTTCGGTGATGATTCTAATAACTGAAACCTGTTGGGTTGTAAGTTGTTATACAGATAGAAATTCAAGTTAAAGCACATGAAGACATATACAGTAGTCCAGCTGCAATTTATGCAGTGGAGATCAGGTTCTGGACTAAGATATATAAAATATGTAAGGCTAATCATTACCTGCTGTATGTATGTCACTGCACACCACAGATATATCTTTATCACATCTCTTGTACTGATTAAGGAGGGGTATCATGTCTGGCTATCTATAACCATAATTTGCCTTCTTGAATACTGATATCTTATTCATGGTAATCTGTAAGATGTGTCAGGGGAGGTTTAAGTTGGATATTCGAAAAAGGTTCTTCACCCAGAGAGTGGCTGGGCACTCGAAAAAGTTCCCCAGGGCAGTGGTCACAGCACCAGCCTGGCAGAGTTCAAGAAGTATTTGAGCAATACTCTCAGGCACATGGTGTGACTGCCGGAGTGTCTTGTGCAAGGCCAGGAGCTGGACTTGATGATCCTTGTGGGCCCCTTCCAACACAGCATATTCTTTGATTCTGTGAGACAAGGGCGATTCTTCTTGTGTCACTCACCTAGTTCCTCACTGTGAGGTAAAGGGAGTTGCATAAATCATGTATGAAGAAATTAGTTAAATGAGCTTCGTGTTTGGGTGTTGGTGTAACTTCCATTGGCTCCAGTGCTGTGTACACTTAAAAAAGAGGTGTGTTTTGAGTGCAAATCAGATCTAAATCCTTAATGGCTTAAAACTACCTGAATAGGATTGGTGTGCATCTCAATCTCCAAAATACTAATAATTATTACACTATTTGTCTGATAAATTTGTAAGCCTTCATCTGATTTCCACCACTTTACTGACATTTCAGTTTGCTTTGGTATGAATCTATGAAGACTCAGACCTATAGTCACTGATTTATAACTTTCATTGGGTGCAGCAAACCCCTTCATTGCCATCTTTTTTATTCTAGGGCACCGTGTAGCTTTATGCACAAAACTCTGTACCCTGTGCACATTTGAATCTTAAAAAAATTGTAAAAGGAAGTCTGTTATGTTTGCACTTTTAATTTAACACTGGTTGGGATATCTGCCAATGTAATATAGGTACTTTTCTGCGCACTGGAAAACCCAATTAGGACTTGTTCTTAGTTTGATTATCAGTCAGAAACATGCATACAGAAATATTCATTAGAGACCTACTGAGTGCTGTGATAAAGCAGAAGACAGATGAATTATAGAGTCTGTCAGTAACCCCACTACAATTTTACATTTGCTTGATAAAGGACAAGTAACAAAATATCTAAGATGTAATTTGGTGCCCACTGGAACTGTACTTTATTATGGTAGATATTGTTCTGACTGTCTTCAGGAGGTTGGTAAGTGTTTCGTGACACGATATTGCGCACAAATGATAAATCACCGTGCTAAACGTTGCACCACCGTGCTGTGCAGAGAGGTAACACACATATCAGCTGGAGATAGCCTCTCAGTCACAGCCAAAACCAGTAATCTGAGGGTTGGAAACACAGGACAGATTACAGAAGCTTGGACACAAAATGTTTTTATGTTTAAAGTATGACTTGATTGACCCCACTTCCATAATTAAACAACAGTTCTGCACAGTGTCTAGACAAAAAGGGAAGGAAAATAATTCCTCTTGGGCACTTTGTGTAAAATACTTCTGTTAATGTTAAATAGATGTATTTCTTAGCTTATAGATCCTTTACTATTGGCCTTAACTTCTAGCATCCTAACTCACTAGCAGTGCAACACAAGATCTGAAATGATATTGAGTTTTCAATAGAATTGGGAAGGACAAATACATGGAACTATGATACCAGTCAGCTAAATAGATCAAAGTCTCTCATACAGTTTATTTAAAAAGCACTTGGGAAATCTGGTTCCAATAATGACTTCAATGTGTTTTCCTTTCTAAACAGAAACTATATCACATTTGTAAGTGGAAAAAATGACATTTGATCCGTTTATTGAATGTGGTGTTTTAGTAACAGTGTTGTTCAAGATATATAAACTCCCATCCGAAATTAAATTATTTAAATAAATATTTTAAAAACCCTAATAAGAATGGAGAATAAAAGTCTGTTTAATATTTTCAACATGAATCAGAACCATTGGCAGTGTATTGGCTGCTACGGACCCCAAATTGAGCAAAAATAGTAGCAGTGTGTAGTGTTTCTTCTGCGATTGAGCCTTATTTAGACTAGGGCTCCTTATCAGTCTTTATTTCACAACATGTATTGCATCAGCAAGCTTAAAATAAACACGTGTTAAATCAGTTACTAAACAAAACTGTTGAAATATCTGTATCAATTTCCCTAAGCCATGCTGGCTATGTGTGTATTGAATAATTGTACAGTATGCTCTGATGAAGGATTAAAACCAGTTCACTGTATGAAAATAAGAGAGAGACCCATGCCCAAATGAACCACTTTAAATCATGCACAGCTTTTGAGCAGAGCAGAATACTAAAATATAAGTATTCCCTTCTCAACATCTTAATAATTTTCTAATTGGGAACTGTATGAATATTTTTGGCATAGTAGCCCAAGATGCTTGACTGGCACATCTTACTTCAGTGCTTGTAAGCCTCACAAGCTGTGAAAGCATTTTTGCTTGGAATATGTTTCCATGTCATTTAAGGTAATACAGTTTTCCCCAAGTTACCAGACAAAGAGCAGATGCACAGAAGCTATGTGTAGGTGTACATTAGCAGGTACAGGCCGAACCGAGCTTGGTATTCCCATGCTAGTATTGGAATTGGAAATATGACGGGAAAAGACACCTATGTAGGCGTCTGCATCTAAATTTTTGGTCCAGACACAGTTCTAGCCACGTGCTGCACCAGAGCTAACATACTGGGCTGAAAGTCTGGAGGCCGTCTTCACAGCACAGGATGGGGCTGAAAGGATGGTTCAGACCTCCCCCTTTTCTGCCTGTGTGTTCTTAACAATTCCTTTTTGCCTGGTCTGCATTTAACTCAGCTGTATGGAAAAAACACAGAGATGTTACCCAGCTTAAAATGTGCACAGCAAAGAAAAATGATCAGTTTTCAATCAAGTGAAATCCCCTCTTCATCTCACTGTGCAATGACAAGTTTCCTAGCGCTGGTGCAAGGCAAGTAACGGGGACCTGCAGCCGTAGCAAGGTGGGTAGGGCTGAGCTACTTTTCCTGATAAGCACCAGTTTAAGAAGGCATAAAAAAGGAGCACCAGGCATAGTATATTGGCATGAGTGTAGCACCAGACTGGCCCCTACCAACTTGCGCAGGAGTAGAAAAGATTCCTTTTAGAGCAAGACCTAGAGCCTGAAGATGAAACCATGTCTTCTCCATTTTAGGCCATCCCTCTCCTGTCTGTCTTGTATACCTGCTTTTTGGGAGGTGACTTGATGACTTCTCCATATATAGTTGAAAATTAAGGAAAATTCACTTAGGAAAAGCATGTTAGATAAGTGTTTAAATTTAAATATCTTGCTGAAGAAGGTTGGTCTCAGATCTGTGGTCATTGGCTATGCCAAATCAAGAACTTCAGCCTTGATACAAAGTTCAAGCAATTAATAAAGGGAGAAAAGACTTGTTGATTTATGTGAGTCTTGTTCAAAACAGCTCAATTCTCCAGCACTTGGACCCATTTTTGAGTATGTATTTAGAGCCTAGGAAGATGACACATTGGCTGTAAACTGTTCATATACTATGAATCTACCCCAAATTTTGTGACGGTGTTCAGCCTTCTTGCACAAAAGAATCACTCTGAGGATACATATTTATACATATACCTGATTATGGGGGGCTTGAGTGGGACTGACATTATGGTTAAACATGTACTATGTAGAATTTAACTTTTCTGTCTCAAACTCGGTGGGGCGATCCAGCTGCTGGAACCATATGGAGTTTGTAAGGATATTTGCAAACATGGTTGCTCACACACTAGGATAGTTCAAGTTTCTAATATTTTAATGTTCCTTAATTCCTACTCTGGTTTTATTTACAATTTAAAGAACCATATACTTTTATGGAACCATAAGGACATATATATATATGTATATTAATACTGTATCATATATTTTTTTTCCAGCTGAATTTTACTCTGGGAAAAACAACAAGCTACAGCTGAATACCACATGAAAAATATTTAGCCTTGCAAGCACTATTTATATATCAAAAATCTTTATTAAAATCATGGGAGCACACTGCTGAGTAAAAACATCTGTCATTTCCCCTCCATCTACTTTTTTCCCCTTAAACAGTAACACCCACATTTCAAATGGCTGAAGAGTTTATTTAAGTTATGCTGAACATATGGAAAGTCCCTGTATCATCCACACACACAGACAGATAGTGAAACTCTGGGATGAAAAGCCCTAAAAGCACTAAAAACACCGGGAAAAGAGTAAAAGAAAGTGCAATCATTCTGCGTCAGTGCTGTACCAGATACAGAAGGTTTGGGGATACGTGTCGAGTATAGTTCTAGGAGATGACCTTTTCCCCTCTGTCATTACTAAAGATTGTAGATGGGTGAGCCATCTTTCTTGAAATACATATTTATGTTTTGCTGACAATGCTGCTTTTCATGTTTAAAAATAAAAATATTCCTTAGAATAGACATATAATTATTCATACTCTGGAGGCTTCAGTCTCAGTATGTGGAATATTGGAGAAAAAAATGATCATCTGCCTTGAATAGTTTATAATCTGCTCCATAAATCTGTCATTCAGTATAAATTTAAAAAGCTGGCCAAAGTTTTTGCTCTTGTTTGAGCCTGTTTTTGCTTATGTTGCTTATATATTGATACTAACCCTCCAACCTCTGTGGACTTGCTCCTGATTTATAGCAGTGCACCTGTAAAGGAACACATCATGTCAAATGTCTGCTTGGATGAGCCAGGCTACTCAAATGAGAGCTGAGGCAAAGCACAATGCCTGGAGTAGTGGGAGGAATGATGGGGTAAAACAGCAGCAGCAGCAGCAGCAAGAAGAATGGCAGAATGTCAGACTGGAGTCTACCTCTTCACTGATGGACAGGTGAGATCTCCCTGCTTCTGGGACTCTACTAATTTCCCATGCTTTTTGAGGGGAAAATCTTCTTATCTTCAGCGGCTGCATAATTCTTGATCAGACATTACATGACACTTCTCTTTCCAGAACACAGGGACCTGGCCTCCTGCCAGGTATGCATTTATGTGCTGCTTCAGCCTTGGCTTATCTGGAGAATGAGAGCGAGAAAAAAGTGCTGTTCGTGTGCTGAGTTCCCACAGGACAGTGCAAATGCTACGTATAACTGTGCTTCTAGACCAGTTTTGCCTTGGAAATAGAGATTCTTCTCCCCATCTCCTTCTGTAGTCGGTCTGTACAATTCTATAGTCAACTGAAAATTTTTAGGTTTCTCCTTTTAAAATTTTCTTATAAAAACCTATTTTATAATAATTTTCTTTTTCCTTGATAACTGCATGACTACCTCCACATTTCCTGAAGTTGCAGAGGGCTCTGCAGGAGATGAAATCATCTCTCAGACACACAGAGGACTAGTTTGTTGGCTGGAGTAACTTAATCCAGTCCATTAAGGAAGAAGTTAAGTTTTGTAGTTGCACGTGCTTAAGTTTTAGGAATGTTACTGTTTCTGTTACTGAATCTGGCAGGATTAAGGTCAATAAAAGCAACAATAATTTTAACCTGGGGACTTCTCAACATTTCATAAGAAAGATATAGATGAAAATTAATTTAGACTGAATTGAGAGCAATAATTAAGCTACATACAATGGTTTTAAATATTTCTTAGCAAACCAGACACAGTGAAAGAAAATTAGATTTAGACAAATGTTGGTGTTTCATAAATATGTCAGATACCGAGGTGTTTTCATCTTCTTAAAGTCTGCTGTGAAATTTCTGCAAGCCTACTTGTTTAAGTTTGTGGTTTTAGTCCCCACAAGTCATCTTCTTTTCCCTCCACAGCTGTTACACCACGATATCCTCTGTTTGGAAAAGAGTAGACCCAGCTGGCTGTTTCTTCGATGCTGCCATTGACCCTTGCCCTATCCATTAATTGTCCATCGCTGATGATATCTGGTCTCCTACCAAACACTTCCATATCCAGATGTGCCTAATCAGTTCTCAGAGACATGATTGATGGAAAGCGGGCCACAAGTCCAGGTTTAGGCCATGGCATGGCAAAGGAGTTGTTTGCAGTACAGATGATGTGTTGTCCACCTTAAGCAAACACTCCGGCTGCAGAAGTTGGCATCTGTGATGCATTGAATCTGCAGAAGTACAGGACGGAAGGGGAGGGAGTGGTAATTATTCTTTGAAAGATATTGGCAGGGAATGTGCTTTCTGTCTCAGAGTGAAAACTGAAGTGCTAGTAGAGGGGAGCCACAGTGGAGAAGGAGATGCACAGCTGTCTGCACATTTGAACAGAACAAGCTGGTCCTGAGAAGAGTCTTCTATCACCAGAGTGGAAATAAATCAGTTTGAAGCAAACACTTCTAAGGCATCCAAATTTCACTCCATTTTTACCCAAATAATAAAAATCTGCATCAAGTATAGTAAAAATCACCAAAGGATCCTTCCAGGACTACAACTCCATTGTCTAAATTTTTTTTAGAAAAACTCTGGCATAGACTTGGCCCAGGATAATGAGCGCTTTTGGAAACAATGCTTGAGTGCAGTTCAGGAGCCGGCACTCGTCAGGGGTCTGCTCAATATGAGACATGAATACAGCCATTTTACTCTAAAGGCCAAGAACATTTAGTAGTCTGTATAGGACATACCAGGCAGTTGCTTCAGCTCCAGAGAGCATATTTAATTCATCAATACAGATTTTCAGGCTCCTGCAGTTGCCGATGGTCCCCAAAAGAAGGGAGGAAAAATTCTCCAAACTGAAGTTCTTCTTATTGTTTCCTGCAAACAACAGAGCGGTACACCTCTGCATATATCTTAACACAAATTTTCACTTTAAGGCAGCATCTAAAACCAGGGCACAGGCATGTTTGGATCTGTTTTCAGTGTCTCTGAAGAAGTTTAGATGTTAAGTCACAAAAACATATGTAGCGCTTCCACCTGCAATAGACAGCAGCACCCAAGGAGGTGATAAACCTGAGTTCAAATCAGATGGCTCACTAAATATCCATTGAAGCCTGGTCAGATTTTGACTTAACTTTGTAATTTTAATGTTAAAAAATTAAGCTTTTATCACAAGGGATATTCCATTGTCATTGTGCTGTTTAAATATTGAAGCAGAAACGCTTTCGTTTACCTTGTAGCAAATATAAGAGTGGATTTAAAAAAATGTAGGAGAACAGATTCCTAATCCAAGGTAAAAACCTCAAAAATCCAGCAGCCAGATTGTAATGCTTCCCATTTCCCGTGCAGTTGTGACTGTGGGAGCCGCTCTCTGCAGGTGGCAGTGCCTTGCTGCTAAATGCCTAGAGAGGGATCCAGGGCTGCTGCCAAGGGAAGGAATGTGCCTGCAGGTGCATGAAAAGGACAGCAAGTAGGGTGGGTGGTGAGAACACCGGCAGCACCAAGAAAAGGAGACTGAGGACACACAGACTGCAGAGGTGGAGGAATAGAGGAGACACATTTAGAAGCAGAAGAAGGGAAATCCAGATAAGGAAAAGAAGTGGAAACTTCCATTATGGCTGCTGCAGAGGAAAGGAAAGGGGGGAACAAAGTGAAGACTTACATGAAGGTGAGGAATATTTCACAGTATTTCCCTCCCATGACTGCATAAAGAGGTAAAAGGCTGTCAGGAGGCTGATGGCTGGTTTTACACCTACGGATGTCATCTGTGTCTCCAAGTTTCATTAAGAACACACCTACTGAATATTTCATCAGGATGGAAAACCTCAGATAGATTTGCCCTTAATGGGCCATATTAAGAAAAGCTAACAGATTGCCCTCCAGTCTTTTCCCTAAGCAACTCCACAGCCTTTTCCAAAGAAAAGGAGTGATTTCTTCTGTATTCATTCAGCCATCTTATCATTTGTTACTGCTTTGATAACGTAGATGGCAAAGGATTTGGGAAAGCAAATGAATGGATCCTAGACCTGATCCTAGGTGGCAAAGAAACCTATGAGCACCTGAAAAAACCCCTGTGTTACCTTGTCAAAAGGAATGTTTGGAGTCTATATTTTTATCTGAAAGATTGGTCCAACTAATATACTTATATAATTACATGGTTATTCTTTGTTGCAGTCTCTTTAAAATTTTTTTAAAAATTTTTTCTTGACTTCAGGGAAAGGAAAAGGGCCCAGCAGGAAGAGAAGAGAAAGGAGGGGGGAGAATGAGCCAAGTAAAGGAATTGGTGAGTGTTTGTAAACTTGGAGGCTCAACCAGAGTATTTCTCATTGCAGACTTAAATTAATTTTATTTCTAACTCTTTCTTATGAAAAAATTAAGGGTTCAAATAAATGGACAGCTGCATTTCATAAACAGTACCTCTTCTTACACCCACAAATTTTCCTTTAAATATAATTGTTTACTAAATATTAAATAATTATCTGGGTAGGGAGTTGCTCCACAGACTAGGTCATTGTCTACTTGTTCACAGCATTTTAGTTGTCAGCTGTAAATTATTCTCACTTTGTTTCTTGTTCTATTCTGGTTTAATAGTGAGTTATTATTAAGCAGTTTAAGCAATTATTAAGAAAAATTCTTCTGCTAAGAATTATGAAATAACTCTTTGCTTCCCAAACTAAATGGTTAATTTCACAGCTTCTTGTTGTAAGACTGGAGAGGTATGTATCCTGCCCAGAGAATATAGGGAATTGTGGGACTCACTAACAGACCTTAGGGAGCTGGACAAATTGGCAGTGTACAAAACAGTTGCTCTGAAAACAATCGTGTCTCTAAACCATCAATTCTCATTCATATGTAATGTCATGATCCTGCTTCTACTGAAATAATTGGTAAAGCCTTTCCTAATTCCACCGGGACTAAGATTGGTCTTTTGGGCTTCCATTCTGCAAACAGGCATGCACATACTGAACAGACCTATTCACATGATTAAGTTAAGCATGCAAATAAGTCTTTTCACTTGCAGTTTGCACATTACTAATGTTTGGAAAATGGAAGAGTTTCTTTTCTTCCTGGAACCTTTGGGCTAAAAAATTCACTGTTTACATTGAATGTAAATAAAAGATATTGACTTATGAGCAGAAAACAGGCCATTTTTTCGGTATATGGGGTTTTTTTTAAACCCCAAATATGAGAAACAGAGGTTACAAAGGGCCTTTGTCCCCACACAAATTAGATGCAGGAAGGATTTCATTAAGTTGCTCACTGGTCATGGCCCTGTTCTTTCTAGATGGGTCTTGAAAATCCAGAAAACCCTCAAGGAAATATATAAATCACAAAAAATATATTTGAACAGAATAATAAAAAAATATGTTCTACCAATATGACATTGTTCAAAATTACTTGGTCAAAATTAATATCTTTTCAGGAACAGATGACTTTTTGGACGCATCATGTAATATAAAAAGAAAAAAAAATAAAATTATGAAAGAACTTCCTAGCTTTTATATCTCATGCTACATGCTTCTTTTCTTACATCTCTGCTCAGTAACCACTCTTCTCTGAAAATGATTCACATCCCATTTTCCCACTTTGAAACCTGGTTAATTGTACATATTAAATTTCTTGAAGTACGTGAGAACTCTGCCCACTAATCCCATTAAAATAGGAGGATTTATGGTAGCATTCCAAACCTTGAACGAATGTCAATAACACCATTTTATCTAAGTAAATAAGGTTGTAAGGGATTTCCTTTTTATTTCCTGCTTTCCAGGAATGGGTGCAATTCCTCTCTTTCAGCTGATGGACTGACAGATATTGGAGCACCAAACTAGTGAGAATCAGTATGGCATTATTTCTGGGGAAAAGCTGTAGTCAGGAGATTCGTGCTGTCAGCAATAGCTGGTGTTATTCTACCTGTTTTGAGGGGGACTGGATTTGCCATCACTGCTCTGCAGCCTCCACCTGCCTGTGAGCAGCGCCAGGGGCAGCAGTTGGCACAGAATAAAACCCTTCATTCCTGCTGTAAAGGTTCGTGGAGAGACCATGAGCTTAAACATGGACCTGTATTCACAATCTCGGATGTGGGACATGAATCCTGGATTCCCTGTCCCAGTAAAGACTTGTTGATATGTTCTCTGTGGATTTAATGCTCACTGTATATACAGGACTTAGAGCAGAGGATAAAATCATCACCTCCCTTGAAGCCCTTACATATGAGCCTGTGATTTCAGACTTCTGTTTTCACTTTTCTCCCTCCTCTTTTCTGTTGAAATTAGTCTTGGACTCTTTTCTACAAGACGTCTCAGTTTCAACCACTTTTTTTTTTGTTGCCACGGTAACATATGTGATGTGAACAAATATTTTCCAAGATCACAACCTTCAGTTTATTCAAAGATGGATTTTGGGTTGCTTCTGGTCTAAAATATATTTGGTCAGATTGGGCTAAGGATCACACTTTTTTTATCTTCTTATTGGTTTTAGCATTACCTGGAAAACTTTCAAAGGCTCTGATATTCATAGCTATGTATGAAGCACAGCTTTGATCTGAACTTCAGGTGAGATGTCCAAGGATGAGACAATAGATGTAGTTTGAGTTTCAGGAGATGGAGACTTGCAAATCTCCATTTCAGGAGATGGAGACGTTCTAAATATGTACGGATTTGTCTTGCTGGCACAAATTGAGGCAATCCAGTTTCTGAAAGTAGGTACAGACAAACAATCAGATCAGCAGTTACTAAGGTTACTGTTTGTGTTCTCACCTCCATAGCCCATGGTGTGGACTTTGCACTGTGGAGAGCCTGAGGTGCCTGGCTCAATTTCCTAGCACATTAGCATTCCCTGTTCTCAGCTGGTGGCACAAGAAAGCTATTGCCTTATTTATTCAACACAGACTTTAAGAGACTTCTGGGAAAAGTGTTGTTGCTTGCAGAGTGCATTGTGAATAGCTGTCCTCACAGTATTTCTGAACAAAACAGCCCTACACATTTTCTAAGTTTCCAGAGTACTTCAGTTGATGACTTGAATGGCCTCATCTCTTGCTGTGCTCCTCTAGTCACTTAAACTCAGCTGCTGGTTGGGAACCGAAATAAGCCTTTAAGATACAATTGCAGCTCAGCTTACAAAGAAATTGCAGAGTGATAGGAGTAAAAGTGGACTTATAAAATATATTAGCTGCAGAACTTTGCTTCAGGAGCATTTTCAGTTCTGTTGAAAACTCTTCAGTAAGCATAGAAAAAAGCCCCAAGAGAGTCAGAAGCAGCTTTTGATTGGGAAAGAAAGCTAACTAATTATATGTAGAGAGAATTACCTTGGCTACCAAATGGATTATGCTTTTTCCAGTCTATTATGTCCCAACAGGTGGATTTCTCCAAAAGGCACCCAAGGCACATGCACAGATGGATGAATTCCTGGTCATTGCAAGGGAGCTGCAAAAAAGTGATTTGCCAGGTGCACCTCAGGATAAATAAGCCTTCTAGACCTGACTTGTTCCTTTGATTGCAAGTAAGCGTAGAAGATTAAAGACAGCAGGTCTCAAACGCTAATTTGTTATCCTCCAACTAAGAAGCTTAAGTCTCCAAAAGTGTCAAAGGCCTCTTGGGCTAAAGAATTTGGTGCTGAAGCTTTCTGCTGTTATTAAAAACTTGTAGTCTAAAGTCTAAAGTCAGTCAAAACCAGGCAAACACCACAAGTTTTGTCCCAATTTTCGAAACACAGTTTTACACGCTGTTGGCTTTCCCAATGTAATTAATAGGATTGCAGACGTCTGATCCATTTTTAGGGTTGAGAGCTTTTTGTATGTCTGCTAGAAAAGACTTAAAAATTCTATTCTTAATTTTTGAGTTGTTAAGAGACAAGGTGGCCTTTTTTGCTTTAGTTTTTACATGACTTCATTGAGGCATTTGTTAAAACACATGATAGTTTATATCTGGCCTGCATGGTACAACTTTAAGGCCAAACTCAACTCACTAAGAAAGCATCTGAAGACTCATATGCTGCTACAGGCATTGAATCAAGTTAATATGAATCAGTAAAAATCTACAGCACAGAAAGATGGTCTCTGTGTGTTTCTGATGCATCACGAAAACACACATTGTAATGTTATTATATTTTTAGAGACCCATTCTATTATAATTCCATATCTGTTTATATTCTTCTAAGGGTTAGATTAGTTTGGCTGAAAATGTGCATGTTTGTATGAAGATATCTGAGCCACAGAAAACGATGTTTCATTCATGTATTTATACACTTATATGTATGCAGATATATGTGCATGCACACAAACATTTTCACACTAGGGATTTTAAGGCACTTAAGCTTAATAGAACCTGTGTTTAATAGAATAACCCAATAACTGGTGGCAATCAGGTACTTCTGTGGGAATTTACTTTTTTTTCCCCCATTTTTTTATATTTGTCATAAAGAAAAACAAAATGCATTTATTTATATATAATCAATCTCTTTCCCCAAACATCTAACCTTATGAACATATCAGATCATATATTTTATTACTCAGTGTAAGATTACACCAATTTTTGAGCTGAAGCCTGACAAGCCTGAGTTTTAAGTGGTAATCAGCAATAATGTATTGCTTGTACCTTAATGTCACTATTGGTGATTTAGTGATTAATTATCTGACTGCTGTGTAGTGCTTAAAATAATCTAAATGCATAGGGTAAATTAGTTGATCAGGAGAAAAGTCTGTCATGCAAATTCAGTTCTTACAGAACCTTCCTGTCACACTCATCAATGACAGCCTAAGTGGGTCACCAGAGTGGATGGCCTCTGTTAATTTATTTTCTCAGACATGCAATACATATTCATGATATCCTGCTGTTTGTCTGTCACCTCAAAGAAACTCTGCATCTCCACCAAATTATAATTAATGAAAATATGCACAGTTAAGCTTAGGGGCTTGGAAGAAGAGATATCGGTATCATGTTGCAGGGGGGTGCAAGGTATTGGTATCTGCAGTTGCTTGCTAATGTAGTAGAGGGAAAATATTATTTTGCCTGGTACAACCTCTTCAATTTTTTTCCAAACAACAGATGTAAGAGATCATGTATAAAAAATAAAATTTTAAGAAAGTATGCATGTATACATATATATATATATATGAGAATGAAAGCATACAGAATCATTATACACAGAGGAGCTTTTAGTCCTCACTATTCCAATTTAAAGCAATTTTTTTTTCCAGACAATCACGGTTAAAGATTTCTATTCAAGGTATCCCCATACACTCAGATTTTTCAAAATCCTACTTGCCTATTTGCCTAGGTTGAGTACTTTTTGATGTGTATGCATTTTTATCCAGCATTATCTGTATTTATATCAGTCATTTCCTGTCATCACTGCACATGATATGACATAGGAAAAGACACATTGTGGGTTTTTTTATATTATCTTACAGACCTAAACAAATGCACCTTGTACCCAAACTAGTGAAAAGACAGAGGTAAAAGCATGCAAACAAATGCACATTACTGCATGAATAACGACAATAGGAATGGGATAAATTGTCTAGCTGTATGATAAATTGCTAAACCATGCTATAAATAAAATTCATCCTTGCTTCTTCAACTTATTAGTTACCTCTATCTGCCTCATCTTTTTCCTGCTACCAGTCCTCCTCCTCTAAGGCTGACTTGACTATTCCACACCTCTACACAGCTTCAGACAAATGTCTGTTAAGTAAGAAAAAATAAAATCATACTACCACCAATAACATTGTTCCCTATGAACTTTTCCAGCATTTACACCTGACAAAACCCCAAAATGTGTAACTTTGTATCTTGGAGATGTTGTTGTCATTGTGTTATATTTTGCTTTGTTCTTTTCCCTGTTCTTGTCAGAACCACAGGTTTACTTTCAAAACTTATAGGCAATTTCAGTGTAATAAAGCCTTTGTTTCAACGCTGTCTTTATTTGCTGTTAATGAATGACAACTGATGTTATATTTATCAAAATAAAAGTTGAAAATGTTAATTTTATGCACATATATATAGTCTTTTTGGATTATTTATGGTCAGAAGGAAGAACATTAGTAGAGGAAAAAAGCAGGAATAACAAAATTTTAACACTTCTAGGCATTTGATAAATAGTTCTTCTTTTGACAGTATGTAAGAATTTCATGAAAATGAATTGGAAAGATTTTATTGCTGACCTGCATGACTTAGTTGTGGCTTTGTCACTCATAAATAATGTATTCAGCCCCAACTCATGCCACTAAAACATTTATACCACAACACATCATTGTGTATGTTATATAAATATTTATCATGATGAATTATTAAAATGAGCAATGCATATTTATCCCTCTTGCAGCATGAGTACATGCATGTATGTATATTTTGTGTTGATATAAATATGCACATCCAAAAATATTTAAGTAGCTTCTACACATGGATATATGTGTATACATGTTCCCCCATATATGTGCATTCTCATGCATATACATCCATCCATACACAGGGATGTGCACACACAGTTGTGATTCTGGAAGGTTGCAAACATGCTTTTTATATATGTGCATTATTTATAAATGGAAGCATCCACATGAAAGGTGGAATTATGTACATTTAATATTTTTTTATTATCTATGATTAATTCTGACAGGATCATGGCTTAGATGCAAGTATCATAACAAAGGCAGGGCAAAGGCCTCAGCCGAACAGTATCCAAGGCTCTGAGAACATGATGACGTTCATTAGCCAAGATTTACAACACAGGAGGTTCTTTCAGCCACAGTTTTCATGTTTGTGTGCTTATGGAAAAAAAAAAA